>OW240917.1:205146455-205173300 GCA_933207985.1 Pelobates cultripes | reverse complement strand
AGGTGTCAATTCATATCTGCCAAGTGACCCTATGTAGGGGAACAGTCTATATTCTGCTCTGTGTCAGTGTGTATCATGGTCTCTGAGGACAGGTGTCAATCCATATCTGCCAAGTGACCCTATGTAGGAGGAACAGTCTCTATTCTGCTCTGTGTCAGTGTGTATCAGGGGCTCTGAGGACAGGTGTCAATCCATATCTACCAATTGACCCTATGTAGGAGGAACAGTCTCTATTCTGCTCTGTGTCGGTGTGTATCATGATCTCTGAGGACAGGTGTCAATCCATATCTGCCAAGTGACCCTATGTAGGAGGAACAGTCTCTATTCTGCTCTGTGTCAGTGTGTATCAGGGTCTCTGAGGACAGGTGTCAATCCATATGTCAAGGTGTCAATATGTCATATGTCAGGTGTCAATCCATATTGATTGTGATTTAGGAATGTTAGGTGATTTCTGCCCTTTATGGATTAAAACCAGACTCTGTATCAACTGTGTAATTTTCCATGGGAATTTTGCCATGGATCCCCCTCCGGCATGCCACAGTCCAGGTGTTAGTCCCCTTGAAACAACTTTTCCATCCCTATTGTGGCCAGAAAGAGTCCCTGTGCGTTTTAAAATTCGCATGCCCATTGAAGTCAATGGCGGTTCGCGCGGTTCGCGAACATTTGCGGAAGTTCGCGTTCGACGTTCGCGAACCGAAAATTTCGGGTTCGCGACATTACTACTGTTAGCTTACCTTTTTTTTCAGGTGGGTGGTTTGCCTGGAGTGCTGTTGGCTGAGGCTGGTGTGTGCGAGGGTGACAGCAGCTCTCTCCCCATCCTGTTTTCTCTCCATCCTGCTCGATGTGTTTGTGTGTAAGTGACAAATGGTCAGTTCCTCCCAGCATCTGATAATACAGGGGCATGGCTTACAGACCCGGAAGAGAGTATTCCAAAACTTTAAACTCGATAACTAACCAACAAGCTACAGCTTCAAAACCAACAGAAACACACCAAGACATACACACAGTCATATACACATTAACACACATGGACACAAAAACACTAGCACATACACACACAGATACACACACACACACCCACACTGGCCCATCGGCCAATGGAAATTCTTGTTCTTGGGTCGAACATTGGCGTTAAAATGGAGTACAGAGAGTCATTAATGGTACATTTTCAAGCTGGACAGAGGTGGCAAGTGGTGTCCCTGAGGGCTCCGTTTTAGGACCCCTTCTATTTAACATGTTTATTAATAATCTTGAAAAAAGCATTGAAAGTGATGTTTCATTGTTTGCAGATGACACAAAACTAAGTAATACAATGTGAGCAAGATATTACTTTGCTGCAGAGGGATTTAGATAGACTGAGGGACTGGGCACTCAAATGGCAGATGAAATTTAATGTAGATAAATGCAAAGTTATGCACTTCGGCGTCAAGAATGCACTAGCAATGTATACCCTTAATGGAAGTGAATTAGAGATAACCACACACGAGAAGGACTTGGGAATTGTTATAGACAACAAACTATGCAACAATGTGCAATATCAATCAGCAGTGGCTAAGGCCAGTAAGGTATTGTCACGATAAAGGGCATTAATTCTCGGGATGAGAATATAATTTTGCCTCTTTACAAATCGCTGGTAAGACCACATCTTGAATATGCTGTGCAATTTTGGGCCATCTGCCCTGTACAGTGAAAACCGAGATTAATTCGTGAAGAGAACACCTTTCCAAAGTCCCAAACGCCATCAAATGTGAGCATTTGCCCACTCACGAGACAGTTCACCAAAACAAGATCCATCTGGGAACAGCACATTGTAAATCTAAGATTTATGAAAGTACATCTGGATTGGTGGACAAGAAAGAAAAATCTTTCTTCAGACTGCTATACAGTTACACAAACCAGATTGTTCCAGGGTAGTAAAGCTCCAGATTTTTCATTCTGCATATTTAATTTCATAACTGTATTTTTGTATGCATATTGCATTAATAAATTAACATTTTTTGTGTAGTGGGACCTGGGTAACCCGGCTGGTTACTCCATTTTAGTAATAATAGGTCAGACCCATTTCCCCCAGTAACTGGACAGCACACAGTCCCAGGGTACAATCATTGACAATCTTTATTTTGGCACACAGCTTTTTATGCACAGACCTCTCCATCTAACACAACCATCTCCCACTCTGTGAGATACTAACAGAACACAGGGACACACATGAATACACATTACATACAGGGGGTGAACTTTGGGGCTCAGCGCCCCGGGACGGGAAGGGGTTACAGGCTTAAAACTGAAAACTTAAAACTTATATTGATAAATAGCCCCGTGTCCCACCTGGGTCCCCTGCAAAAAGCAGGGCAGTGGGATGTACAGAGCCTGAGATATCAGTATCAAAAGTCTGGGGTTCAAGGCTCTGTACATCCCTGAAATTAGTTCCAGGTAGTTGCTTGGTTTAGTCCAGCAAATTCAAACTTCGTGCCAATCAGCACTCGGGGGGAGGGGAGGAGTTTCGTCGCCTAATCCGACGAAAGGGCTTGAAACTCGATTGCACCAATCCGCTGAAAGGCGCAAAACCAATTCGTGCCATTCAGTGCCTTGGTGCGAGAGGGGCTTCGCCGCCCAATCAGATGAAAGGGTGCAAAACCCTGTTTGAATGGGCGCTCCTAGTCCGATAGGTCGCCAGTGCCTTGCAGCGACCAATCAGCACTCAATCGTGCTAACCAACCAGAAGAATGGCGTGAATCCAGTTGAACGGGCGCTCCTTCTCCCACTGGTCAGCACGGACTTCCACGCGGCCGGCAGAGGCATGCAGCTGCGAGACCAGATCACAGTTCCAGGGATTCCCCGCTGGCGCGCGTCCCTCTCTCTGATGGATACCCCCACTCAGGTATCCACCGCAGAGAGTGTTTGCCTGGGCAGCCATGGGCCTGGCCTCGTAGCTCCCAGGTTTGGGTGTAAACAGTGATCATAGCTCCGTTAGGATCAGGTAGGGCGATCCTCGACCCGGGGATTGAAGACAGTGCGTGCAGGCCGGTTCGAGAGATGAATGCTCCCCCTGGTGGGTGTTCAGTGATACGAACTAGCGGCCACCCAGGGGAAGCATGCACCGCTTTTTCCCTTACGGTTTTTCCCTTACTAATGAGGTGTGAACATTCTAACTGAATACTCTAAACGGGTTATCAGGGTGGTCCAGTTCATGGGGCTTTGTACGCCAGAGCGCCTCCGTGAGATTAAAAGGTATTTAAGTTCGAAATTACAGAAAGGGGAAAATCACAAAGGGGAACACATATACCACATTCACACATAGAAAAAAGGCCATTCACAGTTAGGCAGCAGTCCCGCCACATGTACGTTATGGGTGTGCTCTTTAATTCATCTATAAATATCAAATTAACACAAATATAGTATAGAAAACATACTCTGACCTGATCCAGTGGAACAGCAAAGAAAGAAGAGGTGCTTAAGTCAATGTCCAGTATTCATATACTGTTCTTAATTCAAATGGTTTATTATCATAATGAATGCTATTATTTACTTGTGAATTATTTAGCAAGGCTTTTCTTGTCCTCCACTATGTTTATCACCCAACTCAACTTTAAGAAGAACAAAAGTCAAATTTAGTCCTGCTGAAAATTTAACCCTGGATTTTAAACTGGCATTAGTGTTACTCTAACAAGATCATTCAAGGGCCCTTTGATGGTGTCTGCAAGTACTGTTTTATTCTGTAGCAATGTACTAAGATATGTAACAGGGTTGATGTTCCAGGAGGGATAAGCCAAATGGCAAATGATTTAGATAAACTAGAAAAATGGTCAGAATTGTGGCAACTGACATTTAATGTGGATAAGTGCAAGATAATGCATCTTGGACGTAAAAACCCAAGGGCAGAGTACAGAATATTTGATAGAGTCCTAACCTCAACATATGAGGAAAGGGATTTAGGGGTGATTATTTCTGATTACTTAAAGGTAGACAGACAATGTAATAGAGCAGCAGGAAATGCTAGCAGAATGCTTGGTTGTATAGGGAGAGGTATTAGCAGTAGAAAGAGGGAATTGCTCATGCCATTGTACAGAACACTGGTGAGACCTCACTTGGAGTATTGTACACAGTACTGGAGACCGTATCTTCAGAAGGATATTGATACCTTAGAGAGGGTTCAGAGAAGGGCTACTAAACTGGTTCATGGATTGCGGGATAAAACTTACCAGGAAAGGTTAAAGGATCTTAACATGTATAGCTTGGAGGAAAGACGAGACAGGGGGGATATGATAGAAACATTTAAATATATAAAGGGAATCAACACAGTAAAGGAGGAGACTATATTTAAAAGAAGAAAAACTACCACAACAAGAGGACATAGTCTTAAATTAGAGGGACAAAGGTTTAAAAATAATATCAGGAAGTATTACTTTACTGAGAGGGTAGTGGATGCATGGAATAGCCTTCCAGCTGAAGTGGTAGAGGTTAACACAGTAAAGGAGTTTAAGCATGCATGGGATAGGCATAAGGATATCCTAACTATAAGATAAGGCTAGGGACTAATGAAAGTATTTAGAAAATTGGGCAGACTAGATGAGCCGAATGGTTCTTATCTGCCGTCACATGTTATGTTTCTATGTTTCTAATGTAAACATTTTAAAGGAAAGGTCTCATATAGCCTTACAATATCACTCTTCTGCCTTTTTATAGAATAAACAACAAGAGGTCATTCAAAGCTTCCGTAAAGGGCATCTGAACCTCATTATCTCCACCAGTGTTGCTGAGGAAGGACTTGATATTCCCCAGTGCAATATTGTTGTGCGCTATGGCTTGATGACCAATGAAACTGCTATGATTCAGGTATGTTTGGATGAGTGTTACTAAAAAAAAAAAAATATTGCTATATGTTCCTGAAATGTAAAATATATACCATCCAAAATCAAAATCCTTAAAACCTAACCCTATAAAGTAAAATAATTGGGATGTGTGCTACTGGATAAATGCATAGGTAGGCTAGTCCCACAGAAACAAAACTCACAGTAATGTGCTTTTATTAAACTGCAGTGAACATAATTACAACTTACTTAATTTTTTTTTATGCTAAATAAATACTTTAGCATAGCAGTAGACTATGAAGTGAACTAAATATTCATGACATATTCCCATTTCTTTCAACATTGGGAGGTATGAAATGGGACTGGCAGTGGGCAGGTATAGGATTGTGAGAAGTAAGATACACAATGTATTAATGTATGTGTTAACAATAACTGCTACAAACCACCCCTTATACCACTCTAAAGAATACTTAAAAATACATACAGTAGGTGGAACACACATCTATTGGTTCTACAGAAAGAAACAAAACATAGTGCAATATTGCCACTATAAAGAATACAAAGTAATGTAGATTGCAAGTACTCACAAACATAGAGCCAAATCTATGCATATTGCTCTCATGGGTAGTGCAGAGGGACTCTCATAAGATGTCCCCAATCCTTCTTCCAACTGATCTCTGTATAGCCTGCAGCAATGATGGAATGAGAGATCATTCTCTGGTAAAAAATAAGCTTTATTGAATTCAATAGAATAAGCAGAATAAACTTTGTGCAAAAGTAAAAAAATTATCTGGACATAAACAAAATGTCAGAGAAAGTGCAAATAAGTCCAAAAGTGCAAGTAAGTGCAAACAAGTCGAATACTGATACTGCCTGGTGGCTGGCCAGGCACATACTTTGTATTCTTTATATTGGCAATATTGCGCTTTGGTTTTTTTTTTTTCTGTAGAGCCAACAGAATTGTGTTCCACCTACTGTATGTATTTTTTAGGTATATGATTGTTTGACAGTGAAACCACTTGCCTCAAATGGGCATACCCATTTGGAAAGGGGATGTGCTGGCCAAAGAATGAACTTGTGAAAACATACCAGGCTGACTGACCGCTATCTGGCCAGCCTCATTTATGGCAGCACATGCATAGAGTGCTTGTAAAATGCCCTGGGCATAAGCTTAATTGCCCTGACTGCTTTTTGCATAGAATAAGCATGTTCACAGAGGTGGGACACCAGGGAGCTAAACCACAATGGCAGTACAGGGCCCTGAAATTGGGATGGTCCCTTTGGATCTGGGGCGGTTGAGAGATACATTATACAGACAAAAGTATTGGGACTCACCTCTTAATTATTGAATTCAGGTGTTTCAATAAGACTAATTGCCAAATGTATATAAAATCAAGCACCTAGCCATGCAGTCTGCAATTACCACAGTTTGTAAAAAAAGATGCTGTGATAGGATGCCACCTTTGCAGTAAGTCAATTGGTGAAGTTTAATTCATGCTAGGTATTCCACAGTCAACTGTAAGTGGTATTATTAGAAAGTGGGAAGCATTTAAGAACAAAAGCAATGTATAAGACCACATAAAGTCACAGAACATGATTTCTGATTGCTGAGGTGCACGATGAGCTAATGGATTGGTTTTCCTTGGCCAAGCAGCTACATGTGAGCCTCACATCACCAAGTACAATGCCTAGCATTGGATAGTTTGGTGTAAAGCATGCTGCCACTATGCTCTGGAGCAATCGTGTTCAGTGGAGTGACGAATTAATCTTCTCTGTTTGGCAGTCTGATGGGCACGTCTGGGCTACGAGGTTACTAGGAGAACATTACCTGCCTGACTTAATTGTGTCAACTGTAAAGTTTGGTGGAGGAAAAATAACCTTGTGGAAAAAACAAAATAAATGCAATATCAAAGTATTGCTACCTGGAGTTGACTTGGTCCTCAAAAACTAAACCTAAGTAATATTAAATAAACCCCCTTTCCCTCCCCAGTGAAACTACATCAAATTACCCTGAATTAATTGTGTAGTACCCAAGAATGAGCACTGGATGACACTAAATCCAAAGGCTTTATTATAACTGGCCAAACGGCCAAACAGTGCTAATATAAAAGGAACTTCGTATTTGGTTTTTAAAACTTACTTCTTTAGGAAAGCATATCAATTAAACTGTGAACATCTTTCCCTCCATGCACCCTGATTCCGCTCCTGCAACTGTCATAATTTCTACCCTACCCTTGCCTTTTGTGTCACATTACCCCACTCCCTCAAGCATGTTAGCTCACTGAGCAGGGCCCTCACTCCCTCTGTTCCTGTGTGTTCAACTCATCTGGTTTCAAATACGTTTCTGTTAATCCACCCTTTATACAGCGCTATGGAACTTGTTGGTACTTTATAAATAATAATAATAATATAATAACTACAATAATCCTGACAATTATAGCTATGTGCCGATTATGTATAATAATCTATCTATAGCCTAAACTTTCAATTAGGCAAAAAAAAAACTATATAGTATAGGAGCAACCTATTAGATCCATGTGTATAGTGGACACAGAGCCAGTGCAACCGTTAGGCGAAATAGGCATTCGCCTAGGGTGCCAGCCTGCTGGGTGTGCCCACCGGGATATTTCCTGGTGAGCACCCCCTGTCCTGGGCCACAGCGCTGGGCGAGCGGCTCTCCAGCTCCTGGGCCGATCCTCTGGGCACCAAAAGGAGCCCTGTCACAGGGGGCCCAGAAGGTGGCCACTTGGCCACCTCAGGGCGTCCCCGAAGCTGTCCTTCGGTATGGTAGAGCAGGCACCTGCCATCAGGGTGAATACCTGAGGAGAGAAGGAAGGTGGCGGCAGTGTGGGTGGCGAGGGAGGCTATTCTTGCAGCTCCTCGCACATCCTCAGAGATGCCGGGAGCTGGAATATGACATCATTCCGGCCCCGGCATACTAAACATTGTGCTGGAGAAATGAGGAGCTGCCCCACACTGGACCCCAGGGAAGTAGGGAGGCTGGATGGGCCTCAAAAAATAAAATTGTGTAAGTCTGTGTTTCAGTGAGTGTGTGTGTCTGTCTGTCTATCAGTGAGTGAGTGTATGTATGTATGTCAGTGAGTGTCTGCCTGTGTGTGTGTCTGTCAGTGAGTTTCTCACTGTGTAAGTGTTTGTCTGTCAGTGAGTGTATGTCTGTGTGTGTCCGTGAGTAAGTGTATGTATGTCAGTGAGTGTCTGTCTGTGTGTCTGTTAGTTTGTGTGTGTATGTCTGTCAGTGAGTATTTGCTGTCAGTGAGGGTCTGCCTGTGTGTCTGTTTGTCAGTGAGTGTGTATCTGTCAGGGAGTGAGTGACATGAGGGGGTGGCAAAATGGATCTTTGCCTAGGGCAGCAGAATTTCTTGCACCGGCCCTGCCCCAAGTGGACAGGTATACTGTAATTATGGTCCATACAAGCCACGGGGGGGGACAATGGTATTGCGACGAAAGTAATCTCGCCACGGGCTCTTGGAGGGGCCTTCTGGCCAGGCTCTTTGCAAAAGACTATTGGCCCTTTAAAAATTTAGGCGGTTTAGGAACTTTTGTACTCCAGAAAGAGAGACTAGCCATTAGCCCTAATTCCCTGGAACTGTTTTGGGCATAGAACCATATGCACGGTCGGTCAAAACTATGACTTCCATGGAAATCCCGAACCCCTGAAACGATCTGGGTGATTTTTGGATATGTTGGTCCCCCAGATCGGGCCTATCAGAGGGTGTGACTTTTTGGGGGGTTTTCATTTGTTTTGGGGGGTACTTTCAGGATATTGTAAAATGTATGTTTTCTGTGCCTGGAGATAATTGAGTTTAGTACAGTTACCCTGTTTTGTGTGGGAGTGTCCTGGACCTGAGAGCCAATGTAATTGTGTGTGTGTGTTTTGCTGTAGTCTCCTCTCAGGCCCGGAGGGGAATGCCCTTGGAATATGTATCCGGAAACCCCTTACATGGGGAGTTGCAAATAAGGCTGCATGTGGCTCCCATTAAACAAGTTCCTCTTCACCCTCAACATAGACTCTCATGTGTGAAGGGAACAGCTATATTCACTCTGGGGATTGCTATACTCCTTATACTCCCTTGGATTATAATCACTAGCTCTTGTAAGAGCTATCCTGCTATACTCTCTGGAGTAGGGGTCTACCCACTGGAAACTGGACCCTGGTCTTGGGTCTAGGGTGGGTGGAGGACAGCGAGACCACAACCAAGTTGTAACGCTGGCTGTGGGGACTATGCTGGTTATGGTGTCTGGTGGAGTGCTTGGAAGTACTCGGTGAGCACTATGAAGCAGTGATTGGCGGAGGCACCAGTCGGGGTGCCAGGCAGTCTATCACCCTATAGGTGTAAATTAGACTTACAGCTCACAGCTAAAAAACATGTAGTGTCTCGCCTGGTACAGTGTTACCAGAGTGAAACACTTCAATACACAAGGTAAAATGAGAGTTAGTAAAAGAGTCCCTCTCTACCTACAAAGCTAGCTAGACAGGATAGGTTCAGGATAGAAAAAATAAATAAAGTGTATTAAATCATACTAAAACTAAAAAGTGCATAATAATGTGCATGAAATAGTGCACAGTGAATTAGTAAAAGCAAGGACTTGGCATGTTGCCCGACACGTGTATCAAGGAGAACTGAATTTCTGCTCACTTTAAACAGGAGTCATATCCCCAAAAGCGCCAGCTCGGTAAGTCAATCAGCAGCCAAGTCTGCAACATTGGCTTGGCTTACTTATGCCACTCCCCCTTCTACTCTCTCCAATGATAAGCTAACTGTCTTGTATACTCCTTCCCTTGTGGGAGTCCACGGAGAAAACACGATGTAGCTCTGACCCCTTCATTGCCGGCACTGATCGTAACACAAAGAAATACAAGTATGCTGTGAACAAAGCCTAGTGAGCCAAACTTACAGTTACCGGGGCACTCTACCCCCTCATCGGGCATTTGACTGTACATGTCTGTGTTTAACTTGCAGGGCATATTTCCCCGAAGTGTCACATCAGTAATGTGGTGCGATTACCTATTGCCTGGTAAGATGTTACCAGAGGCAATTCTGAGTGAACTGGACTCCTTGTATTGTAATAGTCAAAGATTATCTGTGTATAACATTAACCCCTATAAGTCCAGTGTAATGCTATCCCCTCAGAAAAGTAAATTTGCGCTTCCATACTTATATACTAGCATAAGATTCTTGTATATGTACAAGAATCTTATGCTAGTGTATAAGTAAGGAAGCTCAAATTTACCTGTGACAGTTCGGGGAAATATGCACCGCAAGTTCAGCAAAGACATGTAGATACAGGAGGTCAGGAGCCCCATGAGGGGGAGGAGCGCCCCGGCACCTGTAAGTTACTAGGCTGTAGAAAATGCACTTATATTTAACTTGTTCAATCTGTAATGGTTATCTCTTTTGCATGAGTTTTAGAGATCTAACACTAGACGCTATCATTTAAACTACACATTTATTTATCTAATTTTGGTTTGGAAAATGCGGTCACCATTAAGTTGATGGTAATATTTGTCCTTGTGTTTGCTTACAGGCCAGGGGCAGAGCACGTGCTGAAGAAAGCTGTTATTCATTTTTGGCCAAGAAAGGGAGCAAAGAGATGCGCAGGGAAATTACCAATGAGTCTCTAGAAGATCTAATGAAACGGGCTATAAAGCATGTGCAAAACATGACAGAAAGAGAATATGAGCAGAAGGTATGGAAACATTCTAAATTGTTCCTTCAGCTCTCGATATGCACAATTAAGGAACATTGTTTAACACTTACCATCATTTTCTTTTCCTGATCATGGCGCCATTTACTTGTGGGTTAGCTCTTTCCCTCACAGATCAAGTACAGGTATAATAGATCCACCACCTTACCAGGCATCTCAATCACTAATTCCCCATCGGAGATTATATTAATCACATATACTGAAGTTGTGTTTTAACAGCATCTCATACACAGAGATAATATTAGTTGCATATAGGCCATGTCTTAACAGTACATTGTACATAGACTATATATGTTGTATACTGTGAGGTACCTCCACACGACTACATAGGATAAGACTAAGATAACACTTGGGCTGTGATTTATCTGCGTCCCATATACAGATATTATATCAGTCACATATACTGAAGCTGTGACTTAACAGCAACTCATACACAGAGCTTGTATTGCACATAATTACTTAAAGGAACACTATGGCTTTAGAAACATAGAAACATAGAATGTGACGGCAGATAAGAACCATTCGGCCCATCTAGTCTGCCCAATTTTCTAAATACTTTAATTAGTCCCTAGTCTTATCTTATAGTAAGGATAGCCTTATGCCTATCCCACGCATGCTTAAACTCCTTTACTGTGTTAACTGGAAGGCTATTCCATGCATCCACTACCCTCTCAGTAAAGTAATACTTCCTGATATTATTTTTAAACCTTTGTCCCTCTAATTTAAGACTATGTCCTCTTGTTGTGGTAGTTTTTCTTCTTTTAAATATAGTCTCCTCCTTTACTGTGTTGATTCCTTTATATATTTAAATGTTTCTATCATATCCCCCCTGTCTCGTCTTTCCTCCAAGCTATACATGTTAAGATCCTTTAACCTTTCCTGGTAAGATTTATCCCGCAATCCATGAACCAGTTTAGTGGCCCTTCTCTGAACCCTCTCTAAGGTATCAATATCCTTCTGAAGATACGGTCTCCAGTACTGTGTACAATACTCCAAGTGAGGTCTTACCAGTGTTCTGTATAATGGCATGAGCACTTCCCTCTTTCTACTGCTAATACCTCTCCCTATACAACCAAGCATTCTGCTAGCATTTCCTGCTGCTCTATTACATTGTCTTCCTACCTTTAAGTCATCAGAAATAATCACCCCTAAATCCCTTTCCTCATATGTTGAGGTTAGAACTCTATCAAATATTCTGTACTCTGCCCTTGGGTTTTTACGTCCAAGATGCATTATCTTGCACTTATCCACATTAAATGTCAGTTGACACAATTCTGACCATTTTTCTAGTTTACCTAAATCATTTGTCATTTGGCTTATCCCTCCTGGAACATCAACCCTGTTACATATCTTAGTATCATCAGCAAAAAGACATACCTTACCATCAAGACCTTCTGCAATATCACTAATAAAAATATTAAAGAGAATGGGTCCAAGTACAGATCCCTGAGGTACCCCACTGGTGACAAGTCCAAGCTTCGAATATATTCCATTAACTACAACCCTCTGTTGCCTGTCACTCAGCCACTGCCTTACCCATTCAACAATATTGGAATCCAAACTTAAAGATTGCAGTTTATTGATAAGCCTTCTATGTGCAACAGTGTCAAAAGCCTTACTGAAATCTAGGTAAGCAATGTCTACTGCACCACCCTGATCTATAATTTTAGTTACTCAATCAAAAAAATCAATAAGATTAGTTTGGCATGATCTCACTGAAGCAAACCCATGTTGTCTCTGATCTTGAAATCCATGTGTTTTTAGATGTTCAGCAATCCTATCCTAACATGGTTTCCATCACTTTCCCCACTACTGAAATAAGGCTTACTGGCCTATAGTTGCCCAACTCCTCCCTATTACCTTTCTTGTAAATGGGCACAACATTCGCTAACTTCCAATCTTCTGGGACTACTCCTGTTAACAATGATTGGTTAAATAAATCTGTTAATGGTTTTGCTAGTACACCACTAAGCTCTTTTAATAGCTTTGGGTGTATGCCATCAGGTCCCATTGACTTATTTGTCTTTACTTTTGACAGTTGAAATAGAACCTCTTCCTCTGTAAACTCACGTGTAATAAATGACTCATTTATCCTTTTTCTCAACTGAGGTCCCTTTCCTTCATTTTCTTCTGTAAATACAGAACAAAATATTCATTGAGGCAGTCAGCCTGACCTTTATCCTCTTCTACATACCTTCCTTCTTTTGTTTTTAATCTAACTAATCCTTGTTTTACTTTTCTTTTCTCATTTATGTATCTAAAAAATATTTTATCCCCCTTTTTTACTGACTGTGCTATTTTCTCTTCTGTGTGTGATTTGGAAGCTCTTATAACTTGCTTAGCCTCTTTCTGCCTAATCTTATAGATCATTTTGTCTTCCTCACTCTGGTTTTTTTTATAATTCCTAAATGCTAACTTTTTGTTTTTAACTATTTTGGCCACATCTGCGGAGTACCACAGTGGTTTCTTGAATTTTTGCTTTTACTGACAAGCCTAATGCAATTTTCTGTTGCCTTCAATAGTGCAACTTTTAAATAATCCAATTTCTCTTGGACTCCATTTAAATTACTCCAGTCTGATAATGACTCCTCTACCCATATTCTAATTTTAGAAAAGTCTGTTTTTCTAAAGTCTAAAACTTTTGTTTTTGTCTGGTGTGACTCAGTCACTGTTCTTATATTAAACCACACTGACTGATGATCACTGGATCCTAAACTTTCACCTACAGTAATATTTGATACCAAATCTCCATTTGTTATCACTAAATCTAGTATGGCCTCTTTACGAGTTGGCTCCTCAACAACTTGTTTTAGAGACAATCCCAGTAGGGAGTTTAGAATATGTGTGCTCCTGGCACAAGTAGCTAATTTTGTTTTCCAATTTACATCAGGAAGATTAAAGTCACCCATGATGATAACTTCCCCCTTCATTGTCATTTTAGCTATTTCCTCAACTAGTAGATTATCTAACTCTTCAATTTGTCCTGGGGGCCTATAAATCACACCTACACGAGTTACTGTATGATTACCAAATTCTATCGTAGCCCAAACGGACTCTATGTTTGCCTCACTAACTTTTATTAGGCTAGATTTTATGCTATCCTTCACATACAAGGCCACCCCTTCCCCTTTCTTGATTTCCCTATCTTTCCTATATAATGAGTACCCTGGTATTGCTATGTCCCGGCCATTTTTCTCATTGTACCATGTCTCAGTAACAGCAACTAAATCTACACTATCTGTTGCCATTATTGCCACAAGTTCATGGATCTTATTCCCTAAACTTCGAGCATTTGTAGACATGACTCTAAGCTTATCATTATTTAACACACTTGCTACAGGCACCTTCTGTCCTTGTTTTGGGGGACAATTGGATTGATGTTTTATCACCCTTTTGCCCCCCTCCTAGTTTAAATACATCCTAGCAAAACCTCTGAACTGCTCACTGAGAACATTTGTTCCCATTTGAGAAAGATGCAAAACATCTTTTTTGTACAGCTTATCTCCATTCCAAACAGAGCTACCATGAGAAATAAAGCCAAAACCTTGCTCCCGACACACAATTGTGTATTCCTAATGCTATAGTGCCCTGTTACAAGCTCAGGTGTCCACACCCCTTCCGGTCTAAAGGAAATGAAATAGTTTTACTTACCTTTTCTTTGTAATGCTGTTCCCGCACAACACCTTGCTGCGCCAATCAGACCATCACTGCTACTTTGGGGGAAGTGCCTCTAGTGGCTGTCTAAGTGACTGCCACTAAAGGCATTTAAACCCTATAAGGTAAACATTGCCATCTCGCAACTGCAATGTTTTATGGCACCCAGACCATGTTATCCTACTGAGAGATCGAAAATATATTTTTCAATCAATCATCTATTTGATAGAGTCTTGGCCTGCTATATAGCTCTATTGTTACACCTATGCTGAGTTCCTCTCCGCTTTTAGGCGAACTCTTGATTTGCCAGGCCAGGTTAGTTCTGCAGGTAAATCCCTGATGAGGATAAAACCAGAATCCAGATGCATGGCTGACTATGCCATAGAGTTCAGGACCCTGGCTTCAAAGGTGGTTTGGAACAATGATTCTTTGGTAGCGGCTTTTCAGGAGAGTTTAGTGTTACAGAAAGAAAAGATAACACTTCAGATCCTGTCTTCTCCTTCTTGTCTCATTGTATTGGGTTTTACCTGGTTGGTAAAAAACAACCACAACATTTATTGGGGGAGATGTCTTGGGGGAAGAAATATCATGATAAATGACTTACACATGTACATCCTGTATTTGCTCTTAATTAGAGTTGAGCAGACACCTGGATTTTCGGTTCCGGCGGGTTCGGCCGAACTTTGAAAAAAGTCTGGGTTCTGGATCGAACTTGACCCCGAACTCTATTGACGTCAATGGGGACCCGAACTTTTGGGCACATAAGACGCACCTAGTTTTTAGAGGAGGAAACCCAGAAAAAAAAATATTCTGAACAAACTGTCCCATTGTGTTTCTTAACACCCCCCTCCCCTGTCCCATAGCGTTCCTTACCACCTACTTCCCTCTCCTGTCCCATAATGATCTTTAACTCCCCCTCCCCTGTCCCATAGTGATCTTTAAACCCCCTCCCCTGTCCCATAGTGTTCTTTAATCCCCTCCTCCCCTTGTCCAATAGTGTTCTCCCCCCTCCCCTTGTCCAATAGTGTTCTTTAACCCCCTCCACCCTTGTCCAATAGTGTTCTCCCCCCTCCCCTTGTCCAAGAGTGTTCTTTAACCCCCTCCCCTTGTCCAATAGTGTTCTTTAGCCCCTCCTTCCCTTGTCCAATAGTGTTCTTTAACCCCACTCCCCCTGTGTTCCCCCCCCTCATCCCATAGTGTTCTTCCCCCCTCCCTTCATCCCATAGTGTTCTCTCCCCCATCACCTCATCCCATAGTGTTCTACCCCCTCATCCCATAGTGTTCTCCCCCTCCCCTCATCCCATAGTGTCCCACCCTCCCCTTGTCCCATAGTGATCTTTTCCTCCCATAGTGTGCCCCCTCCCTCCCCTTGTCCCATAGTGTCCCTTAATGACTTACCTGTATTGTAGCATGGGCCAGCAGAACAGCGCACACCGCGGTACAGGAAATTAAATTTCAGTTTCCGGCCGGACTGAAAGGAAGTGTGCACACAAATTTAAGTTCCTGTACCGCGGTGTGCGCTGTTCTGCCGGCCCACGCTACAATACAGGTAAGTAAATCTTCACATTCACTCCATAAGATGCACAGACATTTCCCCTCACTTTTACAGTAGCTAAATTGTGTTTTTCCTATTATGCATGTATTAATTTTTATCACACAATATCTCTGATAAGACTCAGAGCTTCTGCTTATGTTGGAATTTATGAGCTGTAATCCTATTGAGGAAAACCAGCAGCCATTCAGATTGTATTTTCTTGTGGTGGGTGCAGATTAATTTTCCATAAACTACTCTATTATGGGCTTCCCAGACTATGATCGGGGAGGTCTCCAGATTAGCATTATCAGTGAAATATTGAGAAAGAATTGTATTAACATCTCAGAGAATATTTTGGTCTAGTAAAGCTGAATCATTGAGCCTCCATATCCATCCAACAAGTCTGAACAGATGCCTGGGAGTGGTCTGGCCAAGTCTCATTACCTGTCCACATCTTGTAGGAGTGTGAGATATTCCTGTAGTAAGAACAGGTAATCAATCCTGTGCTGTCAAGAAGGACAGATTGAGTTGTACCAAGGCCTTGCAAATATGACAAAACAATGGTAATAAGGTATAGCACAGAATACCTGTGATGTGTCCCGTGTTGGCTTGAGGTGTACATTTATGTCTCCTCTTAAGATTAGAACCCCTGTAGTAAAGATGGTAAGTAGTTAAAGTGTTGATGTTAACAGTATATGTTACCTCAATTAGGAGTGTAAATTTTATAACATGACAGGAGGCTTCATATTTGCATTAACTTTCTTTACTAGCTCCATAGCAGCAAAGAAAAAAACTCTTAAAGAAAAGAACCAATCAGAATGAAACAGAGGATATATAAGCCCATGCATATCCCATCATTCCCTCTTTCTTTGCTGCTCCATCACAAGTACAGGTCAGAGTACTACTTCTGTTTTACTATTGTTTACTTTTCATTATTTATGGTTTTAGATAACTGATTGTGGTATTTGTAGTGGGGGTGGTGAGGGCTCCTTTAATTGAGGGCTCCTTTAATGCTTGAGGGCTCCTTTAATTAGGGGCTCCTTCACTGTTGTGGGGCAGATTAGTTCCTTGAGGGTACCCCAGTACACACTCTAAATACCCCTCTCTCCCCACAACCCACTCCCTCCCCCCAGTGGCAACATTCGCCACCTTTGTCTACCGCCCGGCTCACACTGCTGTGTGCACGGAGCCGGGCAGGCTGAGGCAGCATACACACGGAGGGCTGCCTCTATACAGCCGCCCTCCCAGTGCTGCCTCTTCTCCGTTCGCGCACTACTGAGCGCGAACGGAGGTTGTATTTCCCGCCCTGCTGTCAGTCAGGGCTCGAGGGAGGTCCAGGGCTGCCTCCGTTCGCGCTTTACAAAGCGCGAACGGAAGCCTTCTCCCTCTCCTTACTGCCTCCTCTCCGTTCGCGCAATACATAGCGCGAACGGAGGTTTTGTTTCACACAGTGCTGCCTCCGTTCGCGCTTTACAACAAAGCGCGAACGGAAGCCTCTTCCCCATTGGATTCCTCCGTTCACATTACACAGCGCGAACGGAGGTGTATGTGCACATACCTGCGTTCGGCAGTTTATTCGAATAAACTTGCCGAACGCACCTTTGCCTCCATTTAACCCCGCGCATTTTTCCCGGGCTTTTAAAGGACCAGACATCGCGAGAATCGCGGGGGCCATTTTGTGGGGGCTGTGATTGCTGTGGAATGAGCCTGTGTTCGGGAGAGCTCCTGGGTTTGCCTGCTAAAGCTGCTGCAAAAGTGAGTTTTACTGTTAGAGCCTTAAAGGGGACCTGTATATTTTGGGTTTGTTAACCCTTTGGGAGTGGAATTGCCATTCAGTTTTGTACTAGTACCCTGGCACGGGGTGAGCCCCCATATCAGTGCTGCTTATGGGAATTTGTTAAAGCAACTTCCCTCTTTGCTGGGTGAGCCCCAGTGCGAGTCCGACTTTCACGCTACTAAGCGTTATACCCTAACCGGCCGCAGGCCTCTTATTCATACCCTCCCATATCGTCCCCATACCTCTCCGCCCTGTGCCTGCCAGCTAATTCATAACATGGAAAAGGAGACACAGATTTCCGCGGACCAGATGCAAGCCATGATTAATGCGGCGGTAGCCGCATCACTGGAAAAGGCCATGGCACTGGTACTCCCGATGGCCTCTGACACCCTCAAGCCGCCTGGCAAGTCTAGTCGCCCAAGGGACGAGTCCGGTGACTCCGATGACTCCTCCCCAGAGAGGCAACGCCCGACGAAACGCCACTGGAAGGGCGAAGGGTCGCGGAAAGCCCCAAAAAAGGACAAGGCGCCTCTCAAGCGTCAGGCACCGATAACACCCGTGCCTACAACATTTCCAACATTTTGTAAATTGTTGCAAACGTGAATAACTATGTGTTAATATGCCCTCTAATGCATAGGTATAGCCCATCTGTGCCTGTTTTCTGTTCAAGGAGTTTAAAAAGTGTAGTATGTGAGAACAAAATAGCCACTTTGGACTTCTTGAAGGAGGCATGTCACTAAAAAAAAAAACCACTTTGATATCTGTTACCACGTAACACCAGAATCGATCCCTGTTTAAAATAGGTCTCCTGGCTCAAAGAGACAAAGGTACAAGTCGTCCAAAGTTTACTAAGCAATTGTGTTTAACGCTCCTGAATATTAATAAGCCCCTGTGCATTTAAGGTTCGGACATGCAGAGGTTGAGGAACATATGGTTGGACGGCCATCTTTAGAAAGGGAAGAGAGATGAGAGGGAGCATAATAGGAGAAAAAAAGACTGGAGGAGTGAGAGAAAGAAGGGGAGACAGGTTAAAGGACCACTATAGTGCCAGGAAAACATATTCGTTTTCCTGGCACTATAGTGCCCTGAGGGTGCCCCCACCCTCAGGGTCCCCCTCCCGCCCGGCTCTGGAAAGGGGAAAGGGTTAAAAACTTACCTTTTTCCAGCGCTGGGCGGGGAGCTCTCTGCTTCCTCTCCTCCTCTTCTCCTCCTCCTGGACTGAATGCGCACGCGCGGCAAGAGCTGCGCGCGCATTCAGCCCGTCGCATAGGAAAGCATTTACAATGCTTTCCTATGGACGCTTGCGTGCTCTCACTGTGAAAATCACAGTGAGAAGCACGCAAGCGCCTCTAGTGGCTGTCAATGAGACAGCCACTAGAGGAATAGGGGAAGGCTTAACCCATTCATAAACATAGCAGTTTCTCTGAAACTGCTATGTTTATGAAAAAATGGGTTAACCCTAGCTGGACCTGGCACCCAGACCACTTCATTAAGCTGAAGTGGTCTGGGTGCCTAGAGTGGTCCTTTAAAGACGGAGGAGAAAAAGAGAGTGGGAAGTTGGGAAAGAAGTGGGAAGAAAAAATTGTAGTCAGACAACACGTCGGCGTTACAAATATTAGGCAGATATAGCTCATATAGCAATCACCATATGTATTTCCCAGGTTACACTGATCTCTCTGAGCCTAATTTACCCTTTCTTGTTTGGCAGCCTGTGGGGTTTATGCTTCCCCCTTTTTTTCTCTTTTTGTTTTTAGACAGTTAAGGGGGAGGGGCTTTCTTACTTTGTTTCTTCACCACTGCACTCTCCTTTCTGTCAATCACCAGGAACCTTAGCTCCTATTAGAATTGTTTTAGCTCTATATGGGGGCTAATCTTCCTGGCTACCTGATGACTCTGTAGTATGTAAAAGAGTGTTATCTTGGGTTTTAGTACAGCCTTCGGCACACATAGCAATCTCTGTACGTATTCACCAGGTACAACTAATCTCTCTGAGCCTAAGTTACCCTTCCTTGTTTGGCAGTCTGTGGCTTTTTTCACCTCAGGTATTTTTGTATTTATTTAATTTTTTTAAATTTAAATGATTTGTACCTCATATTATACAATAAAGGTTCCTTTTATATTCCTTGCCTTCCTCTCCTGAAGAGCCTTAGTACACTTCAGGTGTTTCCTGTTTTGGTTCTATTAGTGGTTATTGTTATTGTTCAGGGAAGTGCAGCTACAGGTACACCTCAGCGCTGTTGCCCCGCGGCAACATGTGGATTTTTGCTCTGGGCAACAGATCTGTTTTTTACTATTGACCATATAGTGTTACCAATATTAGTGGATATGTGACTAGTCTCCGGGGCAGAAAACCAAAGGCAAAGAACAAAAAAAAGTCAAAGAGTACGATCTCAATTTGGGACGATCCGTGACTGTATATATAGTGTGATATTGTTAAACCATATGCATAAATAATAATTTTATGTCAAACGTTTGGGGTGACACTCCCCCTTCAGGACCAGGAAATAAAAGTGCTCCGTGCAATAGAATTAAGGTAAGTATAAAATTATAACTATTTATTGGACAATAAAAATCAATATAAAAAACTATAACAAAACATTTAACTAAGTCCAAAGTAAACCTCTCTCCTCAGCCAAGACAGGTCCACTTCATCAGAGGCACACAGGGCCCACTTGCCAATGGCCAAGCTGACACTCTGGCCAGTCTGACCACTGCCATTAATTGCATTTCTGATGACCAGTCACGGATCGTCCCAAATTGAGATTGTACTCTCTGACTTTTATTTTGGATGCAAAATGTAGACAACTAGAAAGATCTACCTCCTCAAGTTCAGTAATGTTATTCAAAGAAACAAAATCAGGATATTGTAATTTATAAAATAATAATTGTGTGTTACTAATAGAATAGAACACCGACATTGAAAATAGTGTTTTTTCAATACCAGAAATTGGTATTAAAGAAGAACTTATACATATATCATTGTTACATCCCAACCATTTGTTAACCCATGAATCTGTATGATTTTTAGCAAACTCCTCAGGTAAACTATGTTTGAGTTCTAATGGAGTAACACCACCTTTTAATGCTTGTGCCATCACCTTAAAATCTGTAGAATATTCAACTTGCATCTCCAAACAAGCTTTGGCTACCTGTGATGAATCTACATTTCTCATTAATGCCAAAGTAGCTTCCTGTAAATGTTGAACAGAGAGTGCAATAACAGAGGTTGTGTTCATAACCATAATTTTCAATATTTGATTTAAACCTCTTTGAATGTGCAGTCCTTTTCCCCCTGCAGTTCCCAAATTATTATTTAATGTTTAAATATCCATAGCATTAGTAATACTTCCTATAGTACCAAAACCAGCCATAATTCCTTCTACACCTCTTTCTTTCTGATTGATACTGTATTTCCTCCAAACCCATGTTCTAAGCCTCATTCCATATTTAATAAATGTTCCTTACATTGTGGAAATTTAGTTGAGATTTTCCACTGAGAAACCTAAAATGCCAAACTACTGTTGCAAATTTCCCATCTAATAACAAAGGCTTTGATTGTTGTTATTATTATTATTATTTTATTATTTATATAGCGCCATCACATGCCGTAGCGCTGTACATTGGGTGGACTAACAGACATGTAATTTTAAACAGACAATTGGACATACAGGAAAAGAGAGGTGGAGGGCCCTGCTCAATGAGCTTACATTCTAGAGGGAGTGGGGTATAGTGACACAAAGGGTAAAAGTAGGGGTACAAAGTAGGTTGTTAGAAAAGTATTCATTGAGGGCTTAGTAGGTCATTTTTGACAGTTGCAGGAGAGGAGTCATAGGGGTGGGGGATAAAAACCTGCTTACAGTTTAACTGATATGCTTTCTTGAAGAAGTGAGTTTTCAATTATTTTTAGAATGAGTGGAGACTGGGTGAAAGTCTTATGGAGAAGGGAAGGGTGTTCCACAGAAGAGATGCAGCCCTGGAGAAATCTTGGAGGCGAGCATCAGAGGTGGGAGTACGGATAGAGGATAGACGTAGGTCTTTGGCAGAACGTAGGGGCCTCGATGGGACATACTTGTGTATTAGGGAGGATAGGTAGGTTGGAGCAGCATTATGTAGGGACTTGTAAGCAAGCACCAGAATTTTAAATTGAGCCGTATTTTTAACTGGAAGCCAGTGCAGGGACTGACAGAGCGGGGAGGCGTGGGAGGTGCGAGCGGACAAGAAAATGAGCCTCGCTGCCGCATTCATTATAGATTTCAGTGGTGCAATCTGGGAACATGTAAGACCACTGAGAAGGGTATTGCAGAAGTCAAGGCGAAAGAGAACAAGAGCATGGACCAGCACCTTAGCCGCATCTGGGGTTAAATAGGGGCAAATGCGTGCTATGTTTTTGAGATGGAAGCGACAGGATTTGGTGATTGATTGGATATGAGGGGTGAAGGAGAGGTTGGAGTAAAAAAGAATACCCAGGCAGCGAGCCTGTGAGGTAGAGGTGATGGTAGCGCCGTTGACTTGGAGGGAGACAGACACAGGAGTAGTAACACTTGAGGGAGGAAAAAACAGAAGTTCTGTTTTGGACAGGTTGAGTTTAAGGAAGTGAGCAGCCATCCAGTTGGAGATCGAAGAGAGGCAGTCAGAGACACGAGTCAAGATGGGTGGAGAGAGATCAGGAGAGGACAGGTAGATTTGTGTGTCATCCGCATGGAAATGATAACGGAAACCAAAGGAGCTGATGAGTTTCCCAAGGGAGGCAGTAAAGATAGAGAACAGTAGGGGACCAAGGACAGAACATTGGGGGACGCCGACAGAGAGTGGTTGGGGAGAAGAGACAGAGTCAGAGTAAGAAACACTGAAAGAGCACTGGGAGAGGTAGGAGGAGCACCAGGAGAGAGCAGTCTCCCATAGACCAAAATTATGGAGAATGCAAAGAAGCTGTTGATAATCAACAGTGTCAAAAGCAGCAGAAAGATTATGGAGAATTAGGATAGAGTAATGGCCGCGAGATTTAGCAGCGATTAGATCGTTGGATACTTTGGTCACAGCGGTTTCGACAGAATGACCAGCGTGGAATCCAGACTGAAGGGGGTCAAGCAGAGAGTTGGATTCAAGAAAGTCATTCAGTCTGATGTACACAACTCTCTCGAGGATCTTGGAGGCAAATGACAATAGCGTGATAGGGCGGTAGTTGGATGGTGAGTTGGGGTCAATGCTGGGCTTTTTCAGAATTGGGGTTACAGTTGCATGTTTGAAGGAAGAGGGAAATGTGCCAGAGGAAAGGGAGAGATTGAAGATTTTAGTGAGAGGAAGAGCAAGAGAGGGAGACAAAGTGCGGATGAGATCAAGGGAACAGGTGGTGGGGCGGGAGGACCGGAGCAGAGCACAAACCTCTTCTGCTGTAGCAGGTGTGAATGAGTGCAGAATGGTGGAGGGAGTGGGGTTGGGTGATGTATTGGTAGGGGAAGGAGAGAGATTAGCAATCTCTTCTCTGATTGTGGAGATCTATTCAGTGAAGTTAGATACAACGTTTGTGGCGGACAAGGTGGTAGAAGGAGGGGAAGTAAAAGGGGTGTTAAAGTAATATACTTTTGCAGCGGAGAGACCCAGGTTGTAGGAGCGTAGCATAAATTTATAGTGGAGGAAGTCAGATGCAAAGTGAGACTTTCTCCAGCAGCGTTCAGCAGTTCTAGGACATTTTTGGAGGTAACGGGTGAGCTTGGTGTGCCATGGTTGTAATTGGGGGAGCTTGCTGCGTTAAATTGAGAGAGGTGCCATGATGTCGAGTTGAGAGGAGAGAGTTGAGTTGTAGAGGGAGGTTGCAGAGGTAGGGCAAGTTAGATTTGAGATGGGTAAAAGGAGAGTTTGGAGTTTTGTGGAGAAATGCTGGAGATCAAGGCAGTTGAGATTTCTGCGAGATTGGAGAGTTGAGGGTGGTGAAATTTGGGTACGGGATATGCTGATGTCAAATGTTATCAGATGGTGGTAGGACAAAGGAAATGGAACAGTGGAGAAATTAGAGGTGGTACATAGATTGGTGAAGATGAGGTCAAGACTGTTTCCTGCTGAAGTAGACAACAGTGTGAGGCCAAAGGAGGAGGTATCAGGGCAATTGAGGTTATTGATTGGGATGTTAAAGTCCCCAAGTATGAGGGAGGGAGTGCTAGAGGAGAGAAAGTTGGGTAGCCAAGAAGAAAAGTGTTCAATGAATAGCCTAGGATGACCGGGAGGGCGATAGATAATGGCAATTCTTAAAGGAGTGGGCTTAAAAAGGCGGACAGTGTGAACTTCAAAGGAAGTAAAGGAGAGGGCAGGGGCAGGGAGGATAGGTTAAAAGGTACATTGAGGGGAGAGAAGGATGCCTACACCGCCTCCTTTACAGTCGAGTCTGGGAGTGTGGGAGCATTGTAGTCCACAGAAACATAAAGAAGCGGGAGTAGCGGTATCAGAGGGGGGCAGCCAGGTCTCAGTGAGTGCCAGTATTGTGAGTTAGTTAGAGATGATAAGGTCGTGTATAGCTGTTGATTTCATATTAATACAGATTGAGCGGGCGTTCCAGAGTGCACACTGAATGTTGGTAAATGAGGATAAACTGCAGGGTATGTGGATTTGTGTGATTTCTGGTTGTCTTAGTGTGGGCAGATGAAGTGAAGGGCACCAGGTTGGGTGAGACATCACCAGCTGCTAGAAGTAGGAGGAGTGATAGTGACAGGAGGTGTGAATGGGTTTTATATGAGCGGGGTCTCGGATGAGATGGAGGTAGAGCAAGAGAGAGAGAATAAAGAAATGAGTGCAGGGCTTGAGATGAGAGAAGGGGGGAGTGAAGCAGATTGGGATTAATGTTAATGTAATTGTGTTGTTGAGGGAAGTGGGTGTAAGGAGATATTTTGATGCTGAGAGAGATGAGAGAAAAGGAGAAGATAGAGCATGGCTCCTATGAGTAGGCACTTTGAGGAGAGCAGAATGAGACGAAGTAAGGAGAGTGATGGCTGAGTGTTAGGGGTTAAGAGAATGAGGGGGTGTGCTGATTACTGGCAATGTTTGCAGCTGTCATGACTAATCATCTAAATTTGTGTGTGAGATTCTATCTATAAATGTAGTAAGAAACTTGGGGTGGGGTGGGTGGGCTTCTGAGCAATGTCCTGGTTTGCTGCAGGGAACTTTTACAACTCAGA
Organism: Pelobates cultripes; assembly: GCA_933207985.1. Classification (NCBI taxonomy): domain Eukaryota; kingdom Metazoa; phylum Chordata; class Amphibia; order Anura; family Pelobatidae; genus Pelobates; species Pelobates cultripes. The sequence continues at coordinate 205,148,631 of OW240917.1, read as the reverse complement.
CTGTAGAAAAACAGAGAGGATAGAGTCAAAAAAGGCCTGCAATACAACTATGGAATGGAGATGCAAAGAGGTGAGGATTGGTCAAGCTTGACAATTTGGGTGGGTATCAATAAAATAAGGGGGGAGAGCAGAAATAACAGAGAAAGTCTATAGAAACAAGCAGATAGTTGAATAACATTTAAGTTAACAAATAAACAATGATGAGTAGGACATGGAATATCTAGCTTTAAGATGCAGAACAAGACAAACTACAAAATATATGTATGTATATGAGTAAGCACATACACACACACACACATATATTAAAGAACAAGCACACCCAGGTATGTTACAATGACAGATAAATAGTGTTTAAAGATACAGTGTTTAAAAAAAAATATGATTGAAAATGATTCAGATGAAAGGGACTTGATATCTTAAAAACCTTATTTTTGTTTTGAATATTTTTATTGTCATAACATATATGCAGGTAGCATCTTAGTTTGTAATAAAGCAAAGGTCGTCCATGCAGGGGTGTAAGTATCAGTAAATACGCATGTTTGCATTTCGTCGCCTACGCAGAGGCTGGTTGGTCATTGCGCGTGTGATATAGCAGATATATTCATATTCGGTTGCTTGCATTTTACATCTGTAAGACTTGTAGTGCACATTTATTGCGGTTAAACAGACGAGTATGGTTTTGAGTGTTTCTGCCCTGTGCATATTAATTTTTGTGCCTGTGGGCCCTGTGACTTTTCGCTGGTGTGTTGCATCGTATCTAAACCGGGGATGTAGTAGCGGCGTACGAATTGTATCTTGCTTCTCTGCTGGTAGCATTCGATTTGTTGGCCTTCTATTTGTGCCTCTGCTGTGGGGCATATATCTGACATTTAAACTTGTCCTGCTTTGCTCTGGTACATGTAACTGTAAACTACTTGTGCATCTAAGTATCTGTTGCTTTATGTAGCTTGGTGTTTCGAGGATGTGCTTGTATTTGTATTCGCACTGTATTTGTCTCCGTAATAAGTGTGGCTATTAGGTATACTGAGCTGGGATGCGCCAGTGTGTGGTATAGATTACATCATTGGTTCGTGTGTACTAGGTGTTGGGTATCCCTTGGTCCTGGTGCGTTGTAGCCTGCTTGGAGGCCTGGTTTTCAGTGCGTGAATGTGCCGGTTTTGTATCTCCGTTGCTGAGGCTTATTGTTTCAGCCTTTGGCGATACCATGATGAGGCTCGTCTACTAGTGTATTTAATTCGGTTCCCGTGTAGTTTTTCCGTTTGGTTGTGTTGATCTTGTGTTTTGATGGGTGCTCGGTGTGTGGTGTCTGTTGTTTTATCCGTTTGGGTCTGGGTCTGGTTTTGAGGGTCGTGGTTGGGTGTGTGCGCGTGTGTGGCGTGGCGAACTTTTGGTCCTGTGTCTCCCGTGTGTGTTCCTCCTTCCCGTTCTGACTGCGGTGTTGCCCAACTTTGCGTCTTGAACAGGCCCGGACTGGCCATCGGGCATACCGGGCAAATGCCCAGTGGGCCGCGATGGCCGTGGGGCCGAGGCCGGCAGGGGAGATCCCAGGATCTCCCCTGCCAGCCCGTGCAGGGCCAGCGCTATCAGAGCGCCGGCCCTGCTATGTGCCTCCATGGGCCGGTGGGGAGATCAAAGATCTCCCTCACCGGGCCACAGACAGGGAGATGCAGCCGCCGGCTGGGGAGTGAGGGAGGGAGGGAGGACCGGCGGAGCTCTACCCAGCAGCTCCGCCGGGTCCTCTCGCGAGATTCTGAGCGTTGCCGCGTTTACCGTGGCAACGCTCAGATCTCGCGAGAGTGAACTCTAACCTGCAGGTTAGAGTTCACTCTCACCGCTGGACCACCAGGGAAGGATGGCAGCATGGCTCCCCTCAAGGCTCCCCCTCCCAGGCAGAACGGCTCCCTCCCCCTCCCAGGCTAAAGGTAAGAAGGGGGGGGGGACATAACTTTTTTAAAAATTATTCATAAAAAAATATATATATATTTAAAATAAATTCCCTAACAGCCCCCTCACAAACAGCACCCCCAGACACACACACAGCCGCCTCACACACAGCACCCCCAGATACACACACAGCACCCCCAGACACACACACAGCACCCCCAGACACACACACAGCACCCCAGACACACATAGCAACCAAACACACAGCACCCCCAGATACACACACAGCACC
>OW240917.1:205124421-205146355 GCA_933207985.1 Pelobates cultripes | reverse complement strand
TTCCAGAGCCGGGCGGGAGGGGGTCCCTGAGGGTGGGGGCACCCTCAGGGCACTATAGTGCCAGGAAAACGAGTATGTTTTCCTGGCACTATAGTGGTCCTTTAAGTCGCTATATGTTGACCTACACCAGCATGGTCCACGGCCCTATCGTTATGTCACAACTACCCTACCCAATTTACAAGTTTAGATCAGGAATATGAGGACAGAAAGGATGTATTAGTGGATTGTTTGATTGGCACATCCGGTAGCACCGATATTACACGGTCTGCAGCTCTGCGGAGCTGCAGACCGGAAGAAGTGGCCACTGGACCACCAGGGAAGAGAAGGTAGGCTCCCTCACCACCCTCAGCCTCCCCCCACCAGCCTCACCACCCCCCCCACCAGCCTCACCACCCTCAGCCTCCCCCCACCAGCCTCCCCACCCCCCCACCGCCACTCACCCCTCTCAGCCTTCCCACCAGCCCCACCACACCCCTCAGCCTCCCCCACCCGCCTCCTCCCCACCAACCCCACCCCCCCAACAGCCCACCCAACACCCCTCAGCCTCCCACCCCCCTCACCACCCCCCTCAGCCTCCCCCACCAGCCCTCCTCACTCCCACCCCCTCAGCCTCCCACCCCCACCAGCCCCCAGCTCCCTCCCCACCCCCCACCAGCCCCCAAATTCTTCACACCACTCTCAGCCTTCCCACCCCCACTCCAGCCCCACCACCACCCTAAGCCTTCCCACCCCCCCACCCAGCTCTCACCCACCCTCAGCCTCACCACCCTCAGCCTTCCCACCCCCCCACCAGCCTCACCACCCTCAGCCTTAGCTTCATATGATGGTCCAATTCCTCTACTTTAACCTCTTAAGTCGCTATATGTTGACCTACACCAGCATGGTCCACGGCCCTATCGTAATGTCACAACTACCCTACCGAATTTACAAGTTTAGATCAGGAATATGAGGACAGAAAGGATGTATTAGTGGATTGTTTGATTGGCACATCCGGTAGCACCATTAATTGGCTGGGTTTAATGTATAAAAGAGTGAAAGCATAAGGGTAAAACTAGCCAAGATCAGTATACTAGAAACACGGAAATACAATATAATTAACCAGGTGAGGTGTACAAAGGTCAGAAGAGTCAATAAACAATCCAAACGCAATTAACTAGAAAATCAGGGTATATATATTACATAGTTACATAGTTACATAGCTGAAAAGACACTTGCGTCCATCAAGTTCAGCCTACCTCACAATTGTTTTTTGCTGTTGATCCAAAAGAAGGCAAAAAAAACCCAGTTTGAAGCACAATTTTGCAACAAGCTAGGAAAAAAATTCCTTTTTTGACCCCAGAACACTTGGACTGTGGCATGCCGGAGGGGGATCCATGGCAAAACTCCCATGGAAAATTACATAGTTGATGCAGAATCTGGTTTTAATCCATAAAGGGCATAAATCACCTAACATTCCTAAATTGTTTGGAATAACGTGCTTTAAAACATCAGGTATGATGTTGTATCGATCAGGTAGTGTAAGGGTTACGCCCGCTTCACAGTGACAGACCAAACTCCCCGTTTAACGCACCGCAAACAACTGAAAACAGAGGCGGCTCTCTAATTAGGCGGTTTAGGCGGCCGCCTAAGGCCTCGCGCTGGCTGGGGCCTCGTGGCCGCCTAAACTGCCTTATGGCAGACTGTGTCAGGTCCTCGGTCAGTGACCGAGGTCCTGACACCAGGAGGAGGCCCGGCGGCTTGCCCGGTATGCCGCCGGGTGCGAGGCCCCTCCTGGCTGTGAGCAGAGCTGCAGACCATGTGTCTCGCGAGAATTGGCCAATCAGAGCATTGCCGCGGGTCTCGCAATATTACACGCCTGCAGGGTGGCCTGCCTCTGCCTGTCATTTTTTTTTTCGATTAGTGTCACATGTGGTGGTGCTGAGGGTGGTGGGAGATGAGGCTGAGGGTGGTGGGTGATGAAGCTGAGGGTGGTGGTGGGAGGCTGAGGGTGTGGGGGGTAGTGAGGGAGGCCTCACCACCCTCAGCCTCCCCCCACCAGCCTCCCCACCCCCCCACCAACGTCACCACCCTCAGCCTCCCCCCCACCAGCCTCACCAACCTCACCCCCCCACCACCCTCACCACCCTCAGCCTCACCACCCTCAGCCTTCCCACCCCCCACCAGCCTCACCACCGTCAGCCTCACCACCTCAGCCTCCCCCACCAGCCTCACCACCCTCAGCCTTCCCACCCCCCCACCAGCCTCCCAGCCTCCCCCCTCAGCCTTCCCACGCCCCACCAGCCTCACCATCACCCTCAGCCTTCCCACCCCCCCACCAGCCTCACCACTACCCTCAGCCTTACCACCACGCCCACCAGCCTCACCACCACCCTCAGCCTCCCCACCCAAAGCTAAGCTGGAGGAGGATGGTGCGTCAAGGTTCCAAGCAGAAGCTGTAGAAGATTGAGTGTCCTGTGTTAGCCAGTCAACTATGTCCTCAGAACTTTCCGAGTTCAGGGTACCACGACGGCCCCTGCAGGGTGGCCTGCCTCTGCCTGTCATTTTTTTTTCCGATTAGTGGTACTATGCGTGCAAGCTACTGTGACAACAGATATGAGTGGCACTGTGCAGTGGCAGAAGTTGGCAGAGTAGACGCTGTAGGCATGACACACGCTTGTGGACAACTAACTGCTATTCAATCTATTACAGTCAAAATTGTGGGGTTTTTTTTAAATGTACACTACTGTTACACCAGATATGAGTTGCACTGGTGTGACACTGTGCCCTGGCGGGCCCTGAAATGCACACTCATGAAGGAAACTGACTGCTATTATATTACAGCCCAAAAAGTTTTGCTTTTTTTAAATGCAAGCTATTGGGACACCAGTGAGTGAGTGGTGGCACTGGGCAGGCCCTGAAACGCATACTCGTGAAGGAAACTGACTGCTATTATATTACAGTCCAAAAAGTGTTTGTTTTTTTAAAATGCAAGCTATTGGGACACCAGTGAGTGAGTGGTGGCACTGGGCAGTCCCTGAAACGCACACTCGTGAAGGAAACTGACTGCTATTATATTACAGTCAAAAAAGTTTTGGTTTTTTTAAATGCAAGCTATTGGGACACCCAGAGACGGCTCTAGACTTTATGAGGCCTTAGGCGAAACTCAAACATGAGGCCCCACTAACAAAAAAGTGTCACATGTGGTGGTGCTGAGGGTGGTGGGGGATGAGGCTGAGGGTGGTGGGGGATGAAGCTGAGGGTGGTGGTGGGAGGCTGAGGGTGTGGGGGGTAGTGAGGGTGGCTGGTGGTGGTGATGCTGAGTGTGGTTGTGTGGTGTGTGGGGGGTGATGCTGAGGGTGGGGGGGTATTGAGGCTGAGGGTGGGGGTAGTGATGCTGAGGGTGGTGTGGGGGTGGCTGAGGTGGTGGGGGGTAGTGAGGCTGGGGTGTGAGGCTGGGGGGTGGGGTGGGTGGGGCTGGGGGTGGTGATGCTGGGGTGTGTGGGGGCTAGTGAGGCTGAGGGTGTGGGGGGGTGGGCTGAGGGTGGGGGCTAGTGAGGCTGAGGTGTGGGGGTAGTGAGGCTGAGGGTGGTGTGGGGGGTAGTGAGGCTGGGGGTGGTGTGGGGGGTAGTGAGGCTGAGGGTGTGGGGGGTAGTGAGGTCAGAGAGATCAGATGAGTCCTTCAGGACTGTAGTGGACACTGAATACACTAGCCTAGCTATCAATTTCCCTATCAAATCAGCAGCAGCTACACTGTCCCTCCTCTCACTAGGAATGCAGCTTCACAATGAATGTAAAATGGATGCTGTCCAGGAAGTGGGAGGGTCTGGGAGGAAGGGTCTGCTGACTGTGAGGTACAGGGTCAAAGTTTACTCAATGATGATGAATAGGGGGCGGACCGACAGCGCATATGTTCGCCATCTGTGGCGAACGCGAACAAGCGATGTTCGCCAGAAACTATTCGCCAACGAACCATTCGGGACATCACTACATGTTACTGATGATAATAGACCATTTTTATAAAAAAATGCCTTATTTTTTACCACTTCTTAAATTGCAATCTTCTTCAGCAGAGAGGTGTCCTGTTTACATGGCATTCCAGAGGAGATAGCCAGTTGAGGTAGCCAGTTCATTTAATGTTTTTGTAAGGTTTTTTTGTTCGGAGATGGGTATTATTCTTTTTCTTCCACGTACCATCCCCAATTCCATGGGGTTAACTAATTTGCCAATCAATCCCTAAAGCAGTACTTATGCTATTTTATCTTGAAACACCAAGATGACAGGGCTGGCCTACTTCCTTGAGCAGAGTTTGTTTGCAACAATGCCTTCCATGAATCCTCTGGACATACTAAATGCTTCATACTACACAGCCAGCAACCTATGGTTCTCCTCCCGGCATACTCTTCATGGGGAATACCTATTTTGGATCAGGTACAACGTCTTTTGGTTAAGGCTTCTAGACGGCACAAATTACAAGCTGATAGATACTGTTCTGCGGCTCCTACTTATCAGGTGGGAGATTGGGTTTGGTTATCGACCCGCAATATCTGTCTTCCAATACTTTCTATGAAACTGGCTCCTTGATTCATTGGTCCTTTTCAGATCCTATGTAGGATCAATCCTGTCTCGATTTACCCCAAGTAATGCACATACCTCTCTGCTAAAAACCCTTGCATTTAATCAGTTCACTAAATCTGTTTCTTCTCCTTTACCTCCTCTGCTTGAGGAGGGACAGGAGAAGTTTGAAGCTGTAATAGGAGGAGTTAGAGTCTATAATGGACTCTCACTTTTCCTGTGGTGTCACAAAGTATCAGATGCATTGGAAGGGGTATGGTCCTGAGGAGCATAGTTGGATCTCTGCTGCCAATGTTCTCTCACCTCATCTTGTACATTCATGTCATTCCTATTTTCCTGACAAGCTGTTTCTGTCCCCATCTGTTGGGCATTTCTGAAGGAGAGCACTATCACAGTGCTTACCAAATCGACATCCTGCTCCGGTTTTCATGCATGTGCTGCCTTCATTAAAGTTGATTTTATCTACGGAAAAAGATTGCTGCATGCTGTCAGTTTTCCTTCTCTCATAGAGAGGAATCCCTTAGTGGGGATAAATTCACAAGAAGCTAAACATACTTAGGGCAAGGTTATATTGCTCTAAATCCTGTGAGTAGAACACTTTTATTAGATTTTACTATACAACTGCACTTTGTATTGCACCACTGGATTTCTGTCCTTTTGTTTCCAAGGAATAAAATCTGCGTCTGCTTTTACCCTTTTAAGCAAGGGTTATGTTAACTCAGAGTGAAACATTTTTTTTTAAATATTTTATATTTTCCATACAATATTACACTATATTATTTCTTATTATATTTTTTTGCTAATATTCCGGTTATTGAAGTCTACTAGCAAAACCTGTCTTATAATTGATCATCTGGTGCCATGAAGTGTTCATTTTGGATACCTATACTGAGAATAAAATACTAAAACCTCAAAACCTGGACACTACCTAGATGTTTAAAAATACTTATTACATATCTCATATTAATATAAAAATCTGTTTCTCTTCTTATCTTTTTGATAAGTGCAGCTTTATTCATTCTACGTTTTATTGGTTGTATAGGGAGAGGTCTAAGCAGTAGAAAGAGAGAAGTGCTCATGACCAGGGCCGGCCTTAGGCCTTTAGACGCCCTGTGCGAAAAATCTTCACAGCGCTCTCCCCTTCCCCCCCGGTGTATATTTTTTCAGAGTCCCACAGTCAGATGCACTGTTATACACTTGTCAAATACACCACATGCACACAGTCGCAGGCAGATAGTCGCAGAAACACACAGGTACAGGCAGTAACACACATACACAGTTACACGCAGATAAACACACTCACACACAATTACAGGAAGACAGCCACACACACAGGCAGACAGCCCCACACACACAGCCACACATACAGTCTGACTTAAACACACATACTTACATGCAGACAGCCACACAGGCAGACAACCATACACAAACACACACAGGCAGGCAGTCACACACAGACAGCTGCACACAAACACAGAGGCAGACAGCCACACACACACACAGACACAGGCAGACAGTCACACACACACAGGCAGACAGTCAAACACACAGGCAGGCAGACAGTCCCATAGACAGACACACACACACACAGACAGACACACACACACACACACACACACAGGCAGACAGTCACACACACACACGCAGGGAGACAGTCACATACACACACACAGGCAGACAGTCACACACACACACCCAGGCAGGCAGTAAAACACACAGACACACACACACACACACATGCAGACAGTCAAACACACAGACACAGGCAGTCACACACACACACACAGACAGACAGTCACATAGACACACACACAGGCAGATAGTTACACACACGTAGGCAGACAGCCACATAGACACACACACAGGCAGACAGTCACACACACACCCACACACAGGCAGTCACATAGACACACACACAGGGAGACAGTCACAACACACACACACATGCAATCACACATTGTTACCTCTGTTCATTGTGGCGGCAGTGCAGCTCCTGAAGGCTGGTTGTTGGGGAAGCAGGGACCCCTTCCTGCTTCCCTTGCAGCAGTTACCTGGCACTTTTAGCTCCGCCCCGCTGTACAGTAAGCTCCGCCCCGCCACATGGAAAGCTCCAACCCGCCGCATGGTAAGCTCCGCCCCCGCCACAAATTTATTTATTTATTTATTTTTTATCCCAGTCGGCCACGTGCGAGCTGTGTCGGTCACAGGGCGCCCCCTCCTCCATGTTGCCCTGTCAGCCGCACAGCTCGCACACCCCTAAGGCCGGCCCTGCTCATGCCATTGAACAAAGCACTGGTGAGAACTCAATTGGAATATTGTATGCAGTACTGAAGACTGTATTTCCAGAATGATGTTAGTACTTTGGAAAGAGTTCAGAGAAGGTCTACAAAACTGGATTGCAGGGTAAAACTTACCAGGAAATGGTAAAGCATCTCAACATATATAGTTTGGAGGAAAGACGAGACAGGGAGGATATGATAGAAACATTTAAATATAATAAAGGGAATCAACACAGTAAAGTAGGAGAATATATTTAAAAGAAGGAACACTACCACAACAAGAGGACAGTCTTAAAGGATCACTGCCCCTAATAAAAAATAAATTCGAGCCCTTTTTATCATTAAAACTTACCTCCGTTTTAGTGCCGAGCTCCTCATAAGGCCATGCTCCTTTTTTGATCAAAATTACGAAATTGCAGGGCCCAATACGACGCTTATCTTTGAGAAGCGTCATTGCACTCTGGTGCGCATGCGCTGCTTCGAACTCTATAAAGAACTGAGCACTCTACCACGCATGTGCTTTCGCGAGCTGTCTGACAGCTCAGCTCGGTGTCTATGCCCGCCCCCCTCCTATGGCAACCCTCCAGCCCTCCAGCCCAAAGTAAGTATGCAAACACTATATATAAAGAGATCTCTATATATAGTGTTTGTATACAAACACACACTGTAAATAAATATTGTTAAACATACACACACACTCTATCTATCTCTATCCATCTATCTATTTCCATCTATCTTTCTATTTCTATCTAAATCTATCTTTATTTATAGATAGATATTTTTATCCATCTATTTCCATCTATTTGTCTCACTCACACCCACTCTCACACACTCACTCACCCACACTCACTCACTCACAATCACTCACTCACCCACACTCACAATCACTCTCACTCACACTTACTCACCCACCCACACTCAATCACTCACCCACAATCAGTAACTCACCCACAGTCAGTCACTCACCCACACTCACTCAGTCACCCACACTCACTTACTCACCCACACTCACTCACACTTATTCACTCACTCACACTCACTCATAACACTCACTCATACTCAGTCACCCACACTCACTTACTCACCTGCAATCACTTACTCATCCACACTCACTCACTCACCCACACTCACAATCACCCACACACACTCACTCACCCACACTCAATCACTCTCACACTCACTCACACTCACACTCACTCAGTCACCCACACTCACTCACCCATCCACACTCAGTCATCTACACTCACTCAGTCACCTACACTCAGTCACTCACTTACCTACCCACACACATGCATAAAATAAGTTTACTTAGGGTTTTGACGCGGCGCGTTCACAGTGCCTCCTATCTCCTGTCTGCTGATAGCACAGTTGATGTTTTTACCCAAGCGTGAAGACGTCAAACGTGATGAATGCGAATTAGGCATTAATCAACTCGGAAGTCCCTCTGGTGGCAGTCTGAGTGACTGCAACTGGAGGTGTTCCTAGGTTCTAATATATTCTCAGAAAATACAGTGTTTACATGAGAAAGGCTGCAGAGAGCTATAGTTCTCACCTGAACAACCCCATTAAGCTGGAGTTGTTCATGTGACTATAGTGTCCCTTTAAATTAGAGGGGCAAAGTTTTAAAATAATATCATGAAGTATTACTTTTTGCTGAGTGTGTAGTGGATGCATGGAATAGCCTTCCAGGAGAAGTGGTAGAAGTTAACACAGTGAGGGAGTTTAAGCATGCATGGGATAGGCATAAGTCTATCCTAGATATAAGAGACTAATGCATGTATTAAGAAAATTGGGCAGACTAGATGGGCTGGATGGCTCTTATCTGCCATCACATTCTATGTTGCTATGTTTATTTAATTTTTTTAATTTTGGCTGGTTTCTAAACATTGCTGCCTTCACATAGTAAACTTTCTAGCGTTGTATTATATATATATATATATATATATATATATATATATATATATTATTGATTAACACAGTAGATGATTCATGGATTCCATTGAGAAGTCTCACCTGTCCACAGTTGCATCTGATGTAGCGTCCTGGAGACCAATCCTGCATCTGTCTCTCAATAACAACTCTATCTGAAGAGACTTGGTAATAGTACCTGATAAATCAGAAGATAAAGAGATTTTTAAAAAATTAATAGACATGAGTATCTGGAATCCGCATGCTTGGTGGGTATGAACCATTTTTCATGATACGTGAGAGTAATAATATATTATATTTCCTGGCCATATCCATGGCAGCACAACAATGGGTAGCTCTTCCCTATCCCTAACCAGACAGGAACCTAATTAAAACAGAAGGTTTAAGTAACCCCTCCTACCCTCAGTCTTTTTGTTCCTGCCCTATCCCTAGGACAGACTTAGTCATTCTAAGACTAGATAATTTTTCTTTTTGGCTTACCTGAGAGTTGTTACCTTCTGCTTCAAGGGAGTTCAGCCTCACTCACCTGGGAAGTTTTCAGTATGCAGCCCTGTACAAAGGTGACCCCCTGGAGAGACCCCTTTAGTGACCGGGGGTTCTAACTTGCTGTGACCCTAGGGGTAGCAAGATCATGTCATCATCATGATTCCTGTAGTGACCAAGGGGAAAAAGGCTGGGCATGCACATACAGAGCATATGGATTTACTAGCTGTTACCCTAGGGGTAGCAAGATTATGCCATTGTTACCGGGAAACTGACGGAGGCCAAGCACAGAGAGATGGACACAGGTTTCTTCAGGAAGGAAGAGATCTTTATTCGATTCACCGACCGGGACTCAGAGGGACTTATGTCACCAAAAACAGCAAAGATCTGAGTACTGAATACATAGAGTACATTCCTTATAGAAACATAGAAACATAGAATGTGACGGCAGATAAGAACCATTCGGTCCATCTAGTCTGCCCAATTTTCTAAATACTTTCATTAGTCCCTAGCCTTATGCCTATCCCATGCATGCTTAAACTCCTTTACTGTGTTAACCTCTACCACTTCAGCTGGAAGGCTATTCCATGCATCCACTACCCTCTCAGTAAAGTAATACTTCCTGATATTATTTTTAAACCTATGTCCCTCTAATTTAAGACTATGTCCTTTTGTTGTGGTAGTTTTTCTTCTTTTAAATATAGTCTCCTCCTTTACTGTGTTGATTCCCTTTATATATTTAAATGTTTCTATCATATCCCCCCTGTCTCGTCTTTCCTCCAAGCTATACATGTTAAGATCCTTTAACCTTTCCTGGTAAGTTTTATCCCGCAATCCATGAACCAGTTTAGTAGCCCTTCTCTGAACCCTCTCTAAGGTATCAATATCCTTCTGAAGATACAGTCTCCAGTACTGTGTACAATACTCCAAGTGAGGTCTCACCAGTGTTCTGTACAATGGCATGAGCACTTCCTCTTTCTACTGCTAATACCTCTCCCTATACAACCAAGCATTCTGCTAGCATTTCCTGCTGCTCTATTACATTGTCTGCCTACCTTTAAGTCATCAGAAATAATCACCCCTAAATCCCTTTCCTCATATGTTGAGGTTAGAACTCTATCAAATATTCTGTACTCTGCCCTTGGGTTTTTACGTCCAAGATGCATTATCTTGCACTTATCCACATTAAATGTCAGTTGACACAATTCTGACCATTTTTCTAGTTTACCTAAATCATTTGCCATTTGGCTTATCCCTCCTGGAACATCAACCCTGTTACATATCTTAGTATCATCAGCAAAAAGACATACCTTACCATCAAGACCTTCTGCAATATCACTAATAAAAATATTAAAGAGAATGGGTCCAAGTACAGATCCCTGAGGTACCCCACTGGTGACAAGTCCAAGCTTCGAATATATTCCATTAACTACAACCCTCTGTTGCCTGTCACTCAGCCACTGCCTTACCCATTCAACAATATTGGAATCCAAACTTAAAGATTGCAGTTTATTGATAAGCCTTCTATGTGCAACAGTGTCAAAAGCCTTACTGAAATCTAGGTAAGCAATGTCTACTGCACCACCCTGATCTATAATTTTAGTTACCCAATCAAAAAAATCAATAAGATTAGTTTGGCATGATCTCCCTGAAGTAAACCCATGTTGTCTCTGATCTTGAAATCCATGTGTTTTTAGATGTTCATCAATCCTATCCTTTAACATGGTTTCCATCACTTTCCCCACTACTGAAGTAAGGCTTACTGGCCTATAGTTGCCCGACTCCTCCCTATTACCTTTCTTGTAAATGGGCACAACATTCGCTAACTTCCAATCTTCTGGGACTACTCCTGTTAACAATGATTGGTTAAATAAATCTGTTAATGGTTTTGCTAGTACACCACTAAGCTCTTTTAATAGCTTTGGGTGTATTCCATCAGGTCCCATTGACTTATTTGTCTTTACTTTTGACAGTTGAAATAGAACCTCTTCCTCTGTAAACTCACGTGTAATAAATGACTCATTTATCCTTTTTCTCAACTGAGGTCCCTTTCCTTCGTTTTCTTCTGTAAATACAGAACAAAAATATTCATTGAGGCAGTCAGCCTGACCTTTATCCTCTTCTACATACCTTCCTTCTTTTGTTTTTAATCTAACTAATCCTTGTTTTACTTTTCTTTTCTCATTTATGTATCTAAAAAATGTTTTATCCCCCTTTTTTACTGACTGTGCTATTTTCTCTTCTGTGTGTGATTTGGAAGCTCTTATAACTTGCTTAGCCTCTTTCTGCCTAATCTTATAGATCATTTTGTCTTCCTCACTCTGGTTTTTTTTATAATTCCTAAATGCTAACTTTTTGTTTTTAACTATTTTGGCCACATCTGCGGAGTACCACAGTGGTTTCTTGAATTTTTTGCTTTTACTGACAAGCCTAATGCAATTTTCTGTTGCCTTCAATAGTGCAACTTTTAAATAATCCCATTTTTCTTGGACTCCATTTAAATTGCTCCAGTCTGATAATGACTCCTCTACCCATATTCTAATTTTAGAAAAGTCTGTTTTTCTAAAGTCTAAAACTTTTGTTTTTGTGTGGTGTGACTCAGTCACTGTTCTTATATTAAACCACACTGACTGATGATCACTGGATCCTAAACTTTCACCTACAGTAACATCTGATACCAAATCTCCATTTGTTAACACTAAAGAACCACCCACTCGGTGGAAAGGGCCTATCTGAGAAATAAGAATGAAAAGATCTGACTAAACGTGGAACATGAATGCCCGAAGCATCAATCCAAGATCTCTCTTCAGGGCCGTATCCCTTCGAATCAACCAGATACTGAAACTTTCCATAAGAAAACCTGCAATCCAGAATGGATTGGACCTCATACTCTTTTATTTCTTCAACTTAAAGAGAGGAAAGTGGCTATACATTTTTGGTGTATCGGTTACAGGTCAAGGGTTTTAACAAAGAAACTTGGAATGTTTTTGGTATACACAGGGAGGTAGGCAAGAGAAGATTATAGGACATGGGTTCACCCTTTGAAGAAGCTTATAGGTGTGAATGTAATGAGAAGGGGCTTCAAAGAAGAATCCTTTAATATGATATTCTCAGTGTTCAACCACACCCTATTACCTGCTAAATAAACAGGGGCTGCTTTAAGTGACCCGCGTCATATGAGTGGGGACAGAAATAGGGCTTAAGTAACCCCTATTTCTTAGGGGACTAAGTAACCCAATAACATGTAAGAGGGGAGGGCCTAGATGTGCCTGACTCCCCTCAGATGTAAACACGAGGTGTCTACTACTGAGACTGAGGAAGAGATGCCTTCTCTGATATGGCATCCGAAGGGGGAAAACAAAGAGTCACATGAATTAAATGACACTCCCAGACTGGGCTTCTGGCTAGTGTCCAATGCAATGGGAGATAAATATGATTATAAAAAGGGGAATGTGTAACCCCAAATAAAAAATAACACGGTTATGTGTAGAACAAGATTAAAGTGTTTGAGTATTTGTAAATGTAGGAATAAAAAAAAAACATGGCATAGCATGCAAAATATTACATAGTTACATAGCTGAAAAGAGACGTGCGTCCATCAAGTTCAGCCTTCCTCACACCTGTTTTTGCTGTTGATCCAAAAAAAGGCAAAAAACCCAGTCTGAAGTGCTTCCAATTTTGCCACAAACTAGGAAAAAATTCCTTCTTGACCCCAAAATAGCAGTCAGATATCTCCTTGGACCAAGCAGCTATTACCCCACTTATTAGAAATGATATCCCTGTATGTTGTGTTTTTGCAAGTATTTATCCAATTGCTGTTTAAACATCTGTATGGACTCTGATAAAACCACCTCTTCAGGCAGAGAATTCCATATCCTTATTGCTCTTACTGTTAATAAACCTTTTTTTGCCTTAGATGAACCTCCTTTCTTCCATCCTAAATGCGTGACCTCGTGTCCTATGCATAGCCCTGTTTATGAAAAAATTTCCAGATAATGTTTTGTACTGGCCCCGAATATATATTTGTAAATACAATTGAAAAGATCAAAATAAATAGTGTACATAGATATATACATAAGGAATACTAGTAAAATAATGAAATGGATATGAGAGATAAAAATAAGTTAAAATACAATAGACTGCAGTATAGTGAAAAACAATAAAAATATTAATATATTGAAATACAATAAAATATTATAAAATAAACATGAAATAGTATGATGAAATAGAATACCTCTCCCTATACAACCAAGCATTCTGGTAGCATTTCCTGCTGCTCTATTACATTGTCTAAAGGTAGGCAGACAATGTAACAGAGCAGCAGGAAATGCTAGCACAATGCTTGGTTGTATAGGGAGAGGTATTAGCAGTAGAAAGAGGGCTCATGCCATTGTACAGAACACTGGTGAGACCTCACTTGGAGTATTGTACACAGTACTGGAGACCGTATCTTCAGAAGGATATTGATACCTTAGAGAGGGTTCAGAGAAGGGCTACTAAACTGGTTCATGGATAAAACTTACCAGGAAAGGTTAAAGGATCTTAACATGTATAGCTTGGAGGAAAGACGAGACAGGGGGGATATGATAGAAACATTTAAATATATAAAGGGAATCAACACAGTAAAGGAGGAGACTATATTTAAAAGAAGAAAACTACCACAACAAGAGGACATAGTCTTAAATTAGAGGGACAAAGGTTTAAAAATAATATCAGGAAGTATTACTTTACTGAGAGGGTAGTGGATGCATAGAATAGCCTTCCAGCTGAAGTGGTAGAGGTTAACACAGTAAAGGAGTTTAAGCATGCGTGGGATAGGCATAAGGCAATCCTAACTATAAGATAAGGCCAGGGACTAATGAAAGTATTTAGAAAATTGGGCAGACTAGATGGGCCGAATGGTTCTTATCTGCCGTCACATTCTATGTTTCTATGTAGAAAAAATATTAAACTATAGAAATAAAATAATATAAACTTGAATAAAATAGATTTGGGGTAACAAAAGAGGCATAGTAGAATGCCAATAATTAAAACATTTAAATAAAATAAATTTTTAAAATTAAAAAAAAGTAGTGGTAGTAAATAAATAAATAGATATGATTATAAAACATTAAAAAGATCAAAATTAGCTTTTAGGTATTCAAATAAAATACTCATTCCATTTCTTATTTGCCGAGCATTTTTAATATGTTACCACCTCTCCAGGAAGGGTGACTTTTTATGTTGCGCACAATTTTATTACATTTGGATCTTTGTTTGGGTTGAAAAATGTCTAGATAGTGTGTGATATTTTAAAAAAAAAAACACTTTTTTTCGTGTTTCCACCATGCTCAGCTTTTCTAACTTTCAGATAACTAGTGGCTATTCCTGCATATTGTAATTGGCGAGGGCATTCTAAAAGATATATCACATTTTTGGAATTGTAAGTAATGAAATCTTTTATTTCATATTGTTTTTCAGTATGATTAGATTTAAAATGATACAGTCTATTATGGTGTTTGATTTGCAGGTTATACATTTGCATTTTAAGTAACCTTTTTTTAGTGTAGTTTTTGTGAAAGTTTTCCCATTTGGATAAAGAAAAAAGTAGCCTCCGGGTAAAAACCCAGGCTGCCGAATGGGAAGACCCCCTAAACTTGTATGAATTTAAAAATTTAATTTATTTTAATGATTTAAAAATAAAGAGAAAGAAATGCTTAACACAGAAGGAAATTGATTAAAACTGATCCATATTGATAATCAGATTCTGCTTATATAAGCGGTATGTTACATGCTGACAGCCTATAGCTGCTAGGGTTACAGAGTATTGTGACCACTCTACCAACTAGTCCTTTACTGCTAAATGCAGAGTGAAAGCGTTGTATATGAAAGGATGCCACCCATGCAAGCCATTGGCAGCACGCTGGCTATATATATTTGCTAAAGTCTTGGGGCGTTGCAACAACCATACCCATTAATCCTATATTGTTAAATGCAGTATATGTATGTCTGTATGAAACATATAAATATAATATAAATCTAGCTTGCTACAGAGTTCATGTGAAAACAGACCTGAAAATGACTGTGGTCATAGATCTATCCCAACATCTAATCTCCCTGGATATTCGACGTTGAAATTAGCAAGAAAATTAGCAAAAATTGCTATATTGTGCTAATGTAGTAGATATCTAGCTAGGATAATGCTAACGAAAGCTCACTTAGTCACTTCTATTATGGTGGGAGGTTTAATGTGGGTAATTATGTGAGAGGTTATTCTCACACATCTGGACCTTTTTTGAATACTAGCGTTTAACTTGTTAGGATATTAGCAGCCTTCCAGCCTTACAACTTTGCAACAGAGGATATAGAGACAGTGTATCATATGTGATGTGAAGTGATACATTCTATCTACTCTGGTGAAATAGACATTGAGCGTTCTTTAGCATTATCCTAGCTAGAAATCTACTAAAAATATAGCAGCGAGGTGTGTAGACGCTTCACAGTGGATAAAGCACACAAAATGAAGGTGTATTACTGGTGTATCCCCTTCACCATCTAAAGACACTAAACAAAAGATAAAAAATGTATACACCTTAGACACATAAACATACAATATAATAAATATAGAAAGAGGGTGTGTCGGGTGCTCACTCCAAAACAGAAGGTAAGTGGGCAGCAGTAACCAATACAAGGATTCCCAACCTTGTAAAAAGACAATGTATATAGAGAGAAGGGAGGAAAGCGCCTTACATTAAATGTGCATACATACATTCAATATCTGTTAGTTGATGTAGATAATTTATCCTCAAAGAGAAAACACAAAAAGAGAACACAATGGTGTAGTATATTTAACAAGTTAAGATCAAGGGTGATATGAAGAGTGAAGGTAATTTACACTCACATTTGGTAGAGCTAATCAGGAGCTCTACTGTAATTCGCACGGACGGTACAATCCCCGTCTAAGGATATAAAAACACGGTATCTTCAACACTACAGAGGTATGGCAGTATGAAGGATATAAAAAAAAAGAAACTCCAATAGTGTAGTAACTTTAAATCCAAGAGTAGAGAAAAATCAATGAAAGTTGTTGTACTCACATTTGCTAGAGCGACAACTTGCTCTAGTATATAAGGCTTACAGTGGTATAATCCCCAATTAAGTAAAATAACTTCCTGGTGTGTGCAAACCGTGGAATGCATGCGGCATACAATATAATGCCTATCCCTGTATAGCCAATGGACAAGGTAAATCTAAAACAATAAGAAGAAATAACACATTGTGCTTTCTGTATGTATAATAAAAAGAGCAAAATACAGGAGGAATAAAACTCACGAAGTATAGAGCCTTATCAGGCTCCAAATACTGCGTTCCAGGGTGCCTATACAGGCTTAGAGATGTGTAGTTCTTCCTTCTGTAATCAGTACTGAAGATGAAGGCTCCAGTTGAATGATAAAAAATATTTATTACAAGGTATAACTTCAAATTTAAAAACAAAACAAAATAGGGACAATAAGCAGTGCATAAATAACATATATAAGTCACCGAAGAGAAAAATATACAAAGTCCAAAATAGCGGTCAGCAGACGCGTTTCGACTCCTCCTGGAGTCTTCCTCAATGCTCAATACATTAGCACAATATGGCAATTTTTTGCTAATTTTCTTGCTAATTTCAACATTGAATATCCAGGGAGATATAATAACAGTAATAACATCTTTTGGGGTTTTTGTTGTGCATTTGTCGCTCTTTTTCTAAATTGTCCTACCAGAATCGCATTCTATATTGTGGGGAATGATTGTATATAAAGTTAAATCCCCCCACTTATACTATTGTAAAGTGCTACGGATTCTGTTGGCGCTATATAAATGGCAATAATAATATTAATATTAGGACATCACTAATGACTAAAATAAAATTGGGGTCTTTAAGTTGCTGTAGTAGGCTCATAGTGCCTTTTAAGTTAGTTTTAAGTTAAAGTTAATTTTCTGGACTGATGGTTGACCCTACCTCTACCCCTACCCCTAACCATAGGGGAAGGGTTAGGGTTGGGGTTAGGTTAGGGGTACGGTTAGGTTTTGAGGTAGGGGTAGGGTTAGGGTTTGATTCCTGTTATGATTCCCTTAATTTAACCTCCCTCTCCTGTTTTGCCACTTTCCAGAAATCTGAAGCACTTCAGCACTTCCAAAATTCATCACTTCGGCCATTCAGTTCGGCACTTTTGAAATTCAGCAATTCGGTTTGGTTCGGCAATTCGGCACTTCAGCAATTCGGACATTAGTAAGCATCCAAATGTTCGAATTGCTGAAATTCGCCTGAATTTAAATTCTGACAGAAATGAATTGCACATGTCTAATTTATAGGTAGGTGGATAGAATGTTGAATTGTGTTTGAGGTCAGTGTATTTAATTTATTTTTATGAGAATTTTGAGAATTGGTGGAACAAGTATATTCTTTTCAAATATTTTTTTATTGAATTTTTTATATTTGGTGAACAATTAGTGGAATACAATATATAGCGAGTGGTATTACATGCAAAAAATCGTTTTATTGTGGCTTGTCTAACAAATGTATGGAAATACAGAAACATAGTGGGCACAAGTGTTTAAAAATAATAATTAAAATACAAGCTCAAAACATCTGTATAGGGTTTACCTTTCTTCCTTCACCCAAAAAGAACAAATATATATCTCAATTAGGGAAACACCTATAGAGAACAACAAGTGTATCACATATATATGGTGGTGGAGCTCTAAAATTAGGTTATCTTACCCTTCTTTAATACAATAATTTCTAGTAAGTTAGGAGGCCAGCAAATAAAAGAGAAAAAGAGATACAATAAAATATAGTGCATATAGTAACAAAACTATCATAATAACAGTGGTAGCTAGATACACTTACACGTATTACAGCCTAAAATCAATAAGGCTTACTATTCACATAGTTATGCTTTTGGAGGTAGCATTACACCTTTCTTCCTACAAATTGATCCCACTCAGAGAGAGAACAGAAATAAAATCGTGCAATCTTCTGGATGCAATGTAGTAAAGATGAGAAACTCAGATTTACTGACCTCAACTAGCGCCCACAAGTCTTTGGCTCTTGGAGTAAAAGCCTGGTGCCAATTAAAGGGGGGCATGACCTTCAACTATATACACATTGAGCTGGATGATGGAAACTGCTATCATAAAAGTACTATAGAAATATTTCCAAAATAACAATAATGCTTTATTAGTACTTATATTAAAAAAGTTAAACGTGCTGTAAAACAATATCCAGTAATGTTAACAAAGTGCCAAAATGTTTTTCATCAGAAACACTAAATTTATTTCCTTGAGATCATGCCAAAGGGGATGACGCCAACGTTTAAATACCGGATCTTTTACCCACTGATATTGCTAAATGAAGAAGCTAGTGTTTCTGGCGAAACACATTTTGGCACTTCGTTAAAGTTACTGGATATTGTTTTACTGCACTTTTATTATTTTAATGTAAGTACTAATAAAATATAATAAATTGCACTGTAGTTTATTTGACCTTTTTTGTTGCTGAAAAAAGAAAAAGTTAGAAATAAGAAGACGAATGGTAAGTATACATTTTTTATTTTCCAGATATTTTGTTTATAGCTAACCTTCACTATTATTAGGGTGAGGGGGGTAGGTAGCATATTTATGTATTTTGGGGGTGACTAGGGATTGGGGACCCCTGGTCACTGGAATGGTGGTGACTAGAGGCCAATGGTACTGGAACAGGATTCTGGATACAGCTCCAAGTGATTAAGCTCTCCTGTAGAGAGTATAGCTGTATAGTTGGCTCACTAAAACACTAGCCGAGACTTAATGAAGGGTGAAGTAGAACTGATTTTGTTCAGGCAAGAGACACAGAATTTATACACAGACCCCCAGCATTGGATCTCCATTCATGAACACACAACCCCGCCCAGGCGTCTCTGTGTCTGTGAGATAACTGAGTTGATAACCAGTAAATTTATAATATCCCAGACACAGAGGGTACAACATAGAAAATCCCCAAAAATATACACAATACAGTAACGCACCCCCACATGTCCTATATCCACAGATAGTTTGTCTCTGAGCGACCAATCTGTCCAAGTAGCGCCTGGAGCCATGGAGAGATGACCAAACGCCACCGGGTTAAAGTTTTGACCGGCCGCATACGTCGACCATGCCCAAAAGAGATCCAGAGCGATTAGTGCTTTGGCCAACTGTCTGGGTTTCCTGTGTACAAAATAAAGGGTGCTCCTCCTGGCTCTTAGGGAGCGATTGTTCCACACAGTCTCAGGCACCTTCCCTCCAAAAAGCACTCTCCTGGCAGGTCAGCAAAAGGGTCATCATACTGGATCAAGATGACCGGGAGTCGCAAACTCACATAGCTGAATTAGGGTCCATATTGGTCGCAGCCAAGTACCGATGAAGCTTATTCGCGAGTTCATACGGCCGAATGACTGCCAGTAAGAGAGAGTTCAGATGAATTCAGTAGAGGGAAGGTACCAAACCAGGGGAACTGAGAATAAGTTTCTTGGGGAAGCTGGGCAGGTACAAAGATTTTGAGCTGGAGGCTAGTTAGCACTCTTCTCCAGGAGCTGGTGGCATGTGCACATTTGCCACTATCAGCTATTTTACTGTTATGCATTAACACGAGTACATCTTCTCTATGTTCTTGGGGAAACGTATAATCTATGTTGAGTTGTTTGCTCTGGTGCTTGGTCTTGTTTAATTTCTTTAGTGTTCATAAATTCTGACTGTATTATGATTTTAGCTGTTGTTATTATGCATTCATTAGGTATAAAAGAGAATATTTGAGGTTCTGGTGTAGTTTGAGGCTGAAACTGACTGGATAAAACATCAGCTTTCATATTATTGCAACCTACTTGTCAGCAAGTAGTTAAAAACAAGAAAAGAAAAGCAACGAACAAGCTTGTCTGTCTGTTAATTGTTTGGCTTCACTAAAATTTGACAAATTCTTGTGATCTGTAAGTATGGTTATCGGAGTAGGAGATCCTTCTAGAATGTGCCGCCATTCATTCAAAGCTAATATTATGGCCAACAATTCTCTCTCTAATGTCATAAAACCTCTCTGTTTTAGACAATGTTCTAGAATAAAAGCAACAGGCATGAAGGGTTTCATCTGGTAACAGTCTTTGAGAAAGTACAGCCCAAACACCTGTTTCAGAAGCATCTACTTCGGCCATGACTAGATGAGTAGAATGTGCCAATATGGGTACTGAAGCAAATGCTGTTTTCAGCTAATGAAATGCAGCAGAGGCCTCGGATGACCATTGTTAAAAACAAATTCTTTCTTAGTTACATAGTTACATAGTTACTGTTGTTCCTCGTCAATATTAACATTAGGTGGTTTATAACATATCCCAACCAATAGTTGGTTTCCCTTCTTTTCCCCCAAGCAGATATTTACCCATAAAGCTTCCACATTTTCCTCATCGCATTCCACTTGCTTAAGATTTGGCTTTAAATCATGGTTCACATACAAACATACCCCACCACCCTTCTTGTTTTTCCTATCTTTCCTAAATAACATGTACCCATTTAAGTTAATTGCCCAGTCATGTGTCTCATCCCACCATGTTTCAGTTATGATTATTATATAATATTGTTTAGTGTTTGCTACTGCCTCTAGTTCCCCCATTTTGTTATTTAGGCTCATGGCATTAGTAAGCATACATTTAATATCATGAGTCATTTGTACTTTTTGTGAATTATCAACATTACATAGCTTCTCTGTTCTGAGCTTGCCCCTCCCCCCATCTCCACTCCCCTTATACAGTGCTAAAGCCCATCTCCTTTTTGTCCTATCTCCATTTTGTAGATTGCTATGAGCCTCCCCCCCACTACTAGTTTAAAATCTCCTCCAACGTTCTAGCCATCCTATCCCCCAGCACTGCAGACCCTCTTCCGTTTAGGTGCAATCCATCACTACTATAAAGGTTGTACCCAATCGCAAAGTCGGCCCAGTGCTCTAAAAACCTCAAACCCTCCTTCCTGCACCAAGACATAAGCCACGCATTGGCCTCTCTAATCTCCCGCTGCCTTTCCACTGTAGCGCATGGCACAGGTAATATCTCAGAGAATACCACCTTGGAGGTCCTTTTCTTAAGTCTGCTACCTAATTCCCTGAAATCCTTCTTTAGGACCTTCCATCTTCCTCTTACTTTGTCATTGGTACCAATATGGACCATGACCGTCATAGTCATGCAGTTATAGTGATGAGAATAAAAGAAAAACCTTTAATGAATATTCTATAATCTTCTATAATAATATAATCTATGAATCACTGTATGGCTATTAAACCAGTAGGCAAATTCCAAAGTAGTATAGCTCTGGATTTTCTAGGATCCATTTGGAATGCAAACAAAAATTTGATAACCAGGCACTTATATATATATATATATATATATATATTGAGACCATAAGTGAAGCAGGGCACTCCTCCTCCATATATTCATTAAATAAATGCCCAGGTGCAAACCCGCGTAGTATATATCCAACAATTGTAGTCCAGGGAGCACACTGGGTCTTAAAATTAGTGAAGAAAAAAATACTTTAATGTATCATGAAAAATACATCAACTGTGAGGTACACACCGATCAACATTTTGACCCTCCTGGAGATAAAGACCCCAGGAGGGTCGAAACGTTGATCGGTGTGTACCTCACAGTTGATGTATTTTTCATGATACA
>OW240917.1:205108430-205124321 GCA_933207985.1 Pelobates cultripes | reverse complement strand
CTGCCATGGACATTATGTCCTCCTCTATTTCCAAATCATTTACCCAAGCTTTAATACAGGCTCAATTAATGGTCCCTCTGACCGCCATGCCAGTCACGATACCATCCGTTTCTCACCCCCCACGCCCCGGACGCAAAGCCTCGGCTAAAGTCAAGCACTCCTCCAAACTAACGATGGACAGTAAAACACCTGTCACAGATGGCGTGAATATTGAACCACCGCGCAAAAGAGCCTCTAGCCGGGCAAAAACGTCTAGACACTGGATACCACTGATACCACTGAGTCAGAACTCAGTTCAGATGAGGAGAGTGCCCCTAATCTAGACTCAGATCAGTCTAACGATTTAGACTCGGAGTACGGAATGGATGAGGAGTGTAATCCCTCCACTAAAATACTTACCACTGATACGTCCAGTTCTGACTTAAACAAAGAGGGAAAAAACCTTAACCCGCAGGGCGAACCATTGTTCGAGCCCGATGACTTACGTCGCCCCCGCTCTGCGGAATGGTCACCGGCTGCGCATGTGGTGCAATACGTCGCATCCCGGGTCCGTAAGCCTTTGGACAAGGCAACACGTAATAAGCTAAGGGCTGAATGCCCACACCCCACCGTACCAGACAAGGTCTGTAAAATACCCCAAGTTGACCCCAAAATCATACAATTTTTAAGTAAAACCGGTTGGAAACCTAAGAAAGGTCTAGACTTCTCGCTTTATAATTGCCAAGATAAAGTCTTGGATATTTTAGCTCCAGCGACCAAAATTTTTGAAGCTGTGGAGGAATCCTTGGCTCAAGACGAAGCCTTAGATCGCCTCACTATTAGAGGTTGGATTCAGAGAGTGATATGCCTCGTAGGCAATGCCAATACGGCTCTTGCTACAGAGTGCAGTAAATCTATTCTAATAAAAATAGAGCTCAAACTAATAAATTTGCCAATTACTGAGCCAGGAGCCCAAGCAAAAGGGTATCTTTTTGGAGAGTCTTTTGTGAAACACCTGGGCTCCTATGTCCAAACATTCACAGCCTTAGACAAGGCACAATCAAATCTAAAAAGGGTGTTCCACCCAAAGGTTTTTGTTGGGGCCAGCAGAGCAAGGGGCCGTCTGTACAGCAGAGTCAATAGAGGTTCACGCCCGAACCGAGGCTCCGATATAGGGACCAGAGGTCCCTTTCCCGACCAGAGGTCCGCTCCGACCTTCTTTCCCCAACGAGGCAGACCTTGGGTGTCGAGCGGTGCACGAGGCACTCCTTCCGGAAGACGTCCTTACGGTAAGCTACCTTTCTCAATTTTCTTCACATGTGGTGATAGGGGGCAGACTCACACATTTTTCCCACGCCTGGGCTCTAATTACATCAGATGCCTGGATTCTCAGGGAAGTCCACGGGTATCTAATAGATTTTGTATATATGCCTACTCAACTCTCCCCACCCAGGGAGATTGTTTTTTTCCCAATAGACACGACCCTCGTCTCCGAGGAAGTTCGAGACTTGGCACTAAAAGGTGCTATTCAAGAAATCCCGATGCATACCCCGTTTTTTTTGAGCAACCTATTTAATGTCCCCAAAAAAGGGGACGCATCCCGCCCAGTTATCAATCTCAAACACTTAAAACACCTACGTAACCTACCATCACTTCAAGATGGAAGGCATTCATTGCCTATGAGATTTACTCCAGCCGGCAGACTGGATGGTCAAACTCGACCTAAGAGACGCTTACCTCACGGTACCCATTGCGCAGGTGCACCAAGACTTCCTGCAATTCACATGGCAAGGAAGCAAATGGCGGTTCTACTGCCTTCCCTTCGGTCTCTCTTCCGCGCCTTGGTGTTTTGCCAAGCTCATGAAGCCCATCATCGCTCTCCTACACAGTCAGTGTCACTACTTCATATTCCCCTCGGTTTGACCACAACCTTGCAACAGAATTTGGGCTTCATGATAAATTGGGAAAAGTCCATCCTAGTCCCCACTCAACAAATAGAGTTCCTTGGACTCTTGGTGGACTCAGACATGCAAACCTTGTATTTACCAACATCCAAAATGAAAAATATCAAAAAAAAGATAAGACAAGTTCTTGCCTGCCTGCAATTATCTCTCAAACATCTGCCCTCTGTAATCGACCTTCCAGCGGCTTCCATACAGGCCATATTTTCGGGCTCCCTTCACTACAGAGCCCTCCAAAGCGTACATGCGTCATACCTCCGAGGCGGCGCCTCATACGAGGATACTCTGACTCTAGACACGGAAGCGAAAGAAGAACTCCGCTGGTGGCTCCTACACATGGAGGCGTGGAACGGCAGAGCCATCTTCGGCTCAGCTCCAGATGTAGTCATAGAGTCGGACGCGAGCTCTTACGGTTGGGATGCGTGCTGCGGAGACATCTCCACAGGCAGACGCTAGTCGGAAGCGGAGTCCATGCTGCATATAAATTGCCTAGAACTCCTAGCAGGGTTCTTTGCGATTTGCAGCCTCTCCCCGACACGGTCCCAGTGTTCAATCTTACTGTAGATGGACAACATATCGGCTGTCCATTATATCAACCACCTCGGTGGCACGAGATCCAAAATTCTAGCGAATTTGGCTCGAGACTTTTGGCAGTTTTGTCTACAACACAACATAGCTGTTAAGGCAGAATATTTGCCGGGGTTGTCCAACACTATGGTGGATTGGTACTCCCGCCACCTGCGGGATTCCAGCGACTGGCACCTCGACCCCCAATCTTCCAACGCATTTGGGACCTATGTGGTCCTCTGGCAATAGACTTGTTTGCCTCTCGATTGAATACCTAACGTCAGACCTTCTTCAGTTGGAGGCCAGACCCTACGGCTTCCGCTACGAATGCATTTTCCCAAGACTGGTCAATCACCAGGAACTATGCATTCCCTCCATTCGCCCTCATCCCTCAGTGCCTCCTCCACCTACGGCGCCAATTGGGCTGCCTATGGCCGTTGCAGCCCTGGTTCCCTCCTCTACTGGAGATGTCTATAGATCGTCTGCGGCTCCTCCCAGATGCCCAAGCTCTCCTACGGGACCCCGATGGGACCCCACACCCCCTCATCTTCCAGGGTCTCCTTTGCGCACATGGGATGGTTGGTGTGTGGCTCGGGGTGCGTATCCCCTATCAACTCCTGTGACTACAGTCCTACAATTTTTAACCTCCCTTTATGATAACGGGAAAGCTTACAGGATGGTAAAACTCTACAGCTCAGCTATCTCAGGCAGCCATACCGGCATTGACGGGGCCCCAATAGGAAGACATCCACTTGTTTGTCATCTTCTCCAAAGCATTCGCTTCGCAAGGCCACCCCTACCTCGCTATTCCTCCCTATGGGATGTCTCCTTGGTATTGAATTTCCTGACTAGGTGGCCAGACAACGAGTCTTTATCCTTAAAACAACTCTCAGCTAAGCTAGTTATGCTGTTGTGCCTATCTCATGCAAAAGAGTATCAGACGCTAGAGCACTTGATGTCAATGCCCGATCATTCTCCCCAGGAGGAGTCATTTTTGACATCTCATGGAGGACAAAATCATCCTCCCGGTCGGTCCTGTATCCAGCTTTTCCCACGAAGCTGATCCTTTACCCAGTAGCGTTTCTTCGGGCATACGAAGCTCGTACTGCATACCTTCGGACTGGGTCGGACCCCCAACTCTTCATCTCCTTCCGTAAACCGCACACTCCAGTATCCTCTCTTACCTTTGGCCTGCTGGGTCAAATGGCTCATGTCCTTGGCAGGTATTGATACCTCCATATTTTCTCCTCATTCGGTTCGCTGTGTCATGGCCTCTAAAGCCTCCTTTGCTGGTTGTCGTTTGGAGGATTTATTGAAGGCAGCTGATTGGTCCGCAGAATCTACTTTCCATAATTTCTATTTCAAACCAATCCAGCATTTCGCAGAAGCCGTGATATCACAGCTTTGAAATAGCATAATAGGAGCCTCCGGGTCTTTAATAAAATTCAAGGATTTTACTATTATCATGACGGAAAGTCATGATTTTATTAAAGACACAGAGGCGAATATTATCCCACCCGCCCTTGGACGGCTCGGATGTGGGTTGAGGTAAGTTGCAGACCTCTCCATGGTAAGTTCAGTTTGGCGGTATTGATGCCATCCCATACCTTCATCGCATAGGGCATTATCTAATTCTGAGACTTTATTTGTCACTATTGTCCTCAGATTAGTAGTCTCCTCTTACTACTGTTATGAAGTGTTGTCACTGTTTAGCCAGACGTTTAGACCTATATATATGCTGACAACCCATGATTTCAAGAAATGACCATATTTTCTTGTTTCTTTTAGCGTGACCTAGTCGAAAGACCTCTTGGAATCACATGCCTTGTAGTGATGTCGCGAACGGGGAACCGGGCGAACTGCCATAGACTTCAATGGGCAGGCGAATTTTAAAACACACAGGGACTCTTTTTGGCCACAATAGTGATGGAAAAGTTGTTTCATTGGACTAACACCTGGACTGTGGCATGCCGGAGGGGGATCCATGGCAAAACTCCCATGGAAAATTACACAGTTGATGCAGAGTCTGGTTTTAATCCATAAAGGGCAGAAATCACCTAACATTCCTAAATCACAATGGATATGGATTGATGCCTGACATATGACATATTGACATAGAGCAGAATAGAGACTGTTTCCCCTACATAGGGTCACTTGGCAGATATGGATTGACACATGTCCTCAGAGACCATGATACACACTGACACAGAGCAGAATAGAGACTGTTCACCCTACATAGGGTCACTTGGCAGATATGGATTGAAACCTGTCCTCAGAGCCCCTGATACACACTGACACAGAGCAGAATAGAGACTGTTCCTCCTACATAGGGTCACTTGGCAGATATGGATTGACACCTGTCCTCAGAGATCATGATACACACTGACACAGAGCAGAATAGAGACTGTTTCCCCTATATAGGGTCACTAGGCAGATATGGATTGACACCTGTCCTCAGAGCCCCTGATACACACTGACACAGAGCAGAATAGAGACTGTTCCTCCTACATAGGGTCACTTGGCAGATATGGATTGACACCTGTCCTCAGAGACCATGATACACACTGACACAGAGCAGAATAGAGACTGTTCCCCCTACATAGGGTCACTTAGCAGATATGGATTGACACCTGTCCTCAGAGTCCATGATACACACTGACACAGAGCAGAATAGAGACTGTTCCCCCTACATAGGGTCACTTGGCAGATATGGATTGACACCTGTCCTCAGAGCCCCTGATACACACTGACACAGAGCAGAATAGAGACTGTTCCTCCTACATAGGGTCACTTGGCAGATATGGATTGACACCTGTCCTCAGAGACCATGATACACACTGACACAGAGCAGAATAGAGACTGTTCCTCCTACATAGGGTGACTTGGCAGATATGGATTGACACCTGTCCTCAGAGACGATGATACACACTGACACAGAGCAGAATGGAGACTGTTCTCCTACATAAGGTCACTTGGCAGATATGGATTGACACCTGTCCTCAGAGATCATGATACACACTGACACAGAGCAGAATGGAGACTGTTTCCCCTACATAGGGTCACTTGGCAGATATGGATTGACACCTGTCCTCAAGGACCAAGATACACACTGACACAGAGCAGAATAGAGACTGTTCTCCTACATAGGGTCACATGGCAGATATGGATTGACACCTGTCCTCAGAGACCATGATACACACAGACACAGAGCAGAATAGAGACTGTTCTCCTACATAGGGTCACTTGGCAGATATGGATTGACACATGTCCTCAGAGATCATGATACACACTGACACAGAGCAGAATAGAGACTGTATCCCCTACATAGGGTCACTTGGCAGATATGGATTGACACCTGTCCTCAAGGACCAAGATACACACTGACACAGAGCAGAATAGAGACTGTTCTCCTACATAGGGTCACATGGCAGATATGGATTGACACCTGTCCTCAGAGACCATGATACACACTGACACAGAGCAGAATAGAGACTGTTCCCCCTACATAGGGTCACTAGGCAGATATGGATTGACAACTATCCTAAGGATCCCTGATACACACTGACACAGAGCAGAATAGGGAATATTCACTATATATCTCAATGGGGGGGGCTACTGTCCTCCCGCCCGCCCCCACCCGTAAGTGGTGGGTGGGGGCCATAAAAATAATGAGGGGGGGGGACCTACTGTATGATGTTGTATCAATCAGGTAGTGTAAGGGTTATGCCCGCTTCACAGTGACAGACTATACTCCCCGTTTAACGCATCACAAACAACCACAAACAGTCCATTTGCACAACCGCAAACTCCCCATTTGCACAAGGTTGGATACCAAGCTAGCCATGTCCCGTTCCTTGTCCTCACTGATGTCATTGAAGGTCTCTTCCTCCACCCAGCCACGTACAACACCAAGGGTCCCCGAAAGGTGACAACAAGCCCCCTGGGACGCCTGCTGTGTTGGTCTTCCACCTCCTCAAAGCCACCTTCCTCCTCTGACTCCTCTTCTTCAGACTCCACTCTCTGCGTTGCCTCTCTCTGCGTTATTATAAGGTGTGTTAAGTAATATTATTCTTATCAGTTTAATCCCTGTTACGTCCCCTATCAGGGGACGTGTATATGGCATCGATTTTAGGAACCGGGAGATGGAAAAAGATGCTTGGTCGGTCCTCCAACTTCAAATTTGGGGCACTGCACGTGCAATCTAATGTGCCACCAAATAGAAGTGGTGTGTTAAGTAGTACTGTGATGGGATTCCAGCATGGTCAAAATTTAGTAGGCCAAAATCTCCATGTGGCATATGTGTATGTTGTGTCAGTTAGTTAGCTACACGTAGCTAGGATACTGTCATCAGTGTACTGAGCATGTGCAGGAATGCAGGAACTGAAATTGTACTTATTTCCTTTGTCTTGGACGAGCCATGTGGTTTGACTAGATGTACAAGTCTATATTCTGCTCATTGATTGGTCTGAGGAATATATTAGGGGTTATACTGTATGGGAGGAGATATGCAGTTAACAAAAGTCCCAAGCCACAAGTATTTGTCCCTCAGATCATTTGGAACAGGAGTTCATCTGAGACCCGATCGGTAATGTGAATAAAGGCCTCTTACGTCCTGAAGACTTGTGTCCATATCTCTGTGTTTGGCTTCTGCATGCATTACATTGCAACATTTCTGGTGCAATTGGTCCGGGAACCTCATCGCATGGAAGCTGGCGCAGAGATTTGAGATGGTAAACTTTTACCAAACCTTCTACGCTACAATCCTGGACTTCTACTGCGTGGACCTCCTTTCGTCTCGGCACCACTGGCCTTTTGTCCAGGAGATCATCGGCTTCTGCGCAGTGAGTCCCGGATGAGTGAACCCAGGTCCAGGAACTAACAGGTAAGATTGATACCGTTAGAGCGGTAGACCCACAAGGGGTTTTATATTTGAAACCGGTTATTGGTATTGGCCCCTTCATTAGAAGGAAGAAGCAAAGGCGCACTGCTTATCTGGAAATTAGACGCTCTGTAGTCAGCCCGTCTAATATAGGTGGTTTGTCAGACTGAGTTCTGGTGTAAATAGCTCATGTCGGACACCGATGTCCTGCCTTGACTAACATGCTAGGTGTAAATTTTGGTTGTTAGGTCGGGGAGATCGGCGGAATTTTAGCATTCTCTGTTGTATATTATAGTTTGCCAGATTTCACCCTATCTTAACTAAGTGTGCTCTGTTGTAAATCCAGCCACTAGATTATTGATAGTTTAATAGACTAGCTAGGTACTGTGTAAATTTTGCCCTCTAGTTCGCTATACGTGGTGTCTGGGCAGCGAAGAACTTATCGAATCTCTGGTGTACAAATAGATCGAAAGCTCTCGAGGTGCTGGCCAGTTAGAATAGTTGGGATTATTGTAAATGTTGTTAAATATATTGTAGTTGGTGAATTGGTTAATTTGTATGTCCTACTAGAAAGTTAGAGCTCTGCTGTCTAGTGGGAGTGTAAATTGTGTGTATAACTGTAAAATAGCGCACGGTACCATAACTACTGACATGTACCATAACCACTGACATTGTGTAAAAATTACTAACAATTGCTGTTTTATGTTATATGTATAATACCATAACTGTTACTAACTGATCTGTGACTTTAAAACTGTATTATAACCACTTACTAACTGTACCATAACCACTGACTGTAAAGATGAGGTTACTAGAATGTGATATAGTTGGTTAGTCAAAAGTTGATTTATAGTACGCATAATTGTAGAGCTGAAATTGTTGAAATGTTATGTGATCGGTTAGTTTATATGGATTAATAGCGTGGATAGTTGTATGGTTTGAATAATAGTTACATTGATAAGTGTATAGTCTTTGGTGGGTTTTTGATTTAATTTCGTGTGTGCGACGTTGTGATATTGTTGAGCATGTGAGGATCCTGTGTGTGCGTGCATGTGTGTGTTTGGGCCTAGTGACTGTGCGATGTGGTGCTGGTGATAAGGAGATTGGTGTGACTGTTGAAACTGTGTGTATATTTGTACAGCTTTTTGAATCAGACGTTCTGTTGAAATAATCTTCTGATTCACAAGGCTGTTGGTCCTTTGTCTTGTATGTTTAAAAAAAAAAAAAAAAGTAGGGAGTAGCCTATCCTGGTGGCCGCATGGCCTCCATGTGGCAGTCTTCACTTAAATTTAGTGCAGGGTGTACATGTGGCTGTAACTAGTAGGCCGGAATTCTATGATCAGTTTCTATACATTGACTGTTGGAAACTGATTGTTGAAAAACTGCCTTGGTGAGTTAAACTGTGTCATATGAGAAACAATGTAGCCATATGGTGGTCAGAACTAAGGTCTTAATTACAACTGCTTTGGACATCCCCTCCCCCCTGGCATCTGATTACCAACCCCCCAAACATCCTCCAGAGCCAGATTAGCCACGCCCCTATTCTTCTTCCCAAGCTAAAAACTGGTATATAGTCAGTATTTGCACTCCCCCTGCTCTACTGTCCCCGCCTACCCACATACCTATCTGTTCCTGTGTTTCAAACTCTTGTATTTCTGTACTACCCCTCCCCCTAATCAAGATGGTATATTGCATTTTTTTAGTTACTGGATGGGCCCCTCCCAGCTTTGTCCAAAATGTCCCCTTTTACTAAAATACAAACTGAGATGTTTAATTTATCTTAGAACTAAAGATTTAATCAAGCCTAGATATCAGGGTGGACAGTGATTAAAATAAGTAATAATAAAATAGGGACATAATTAATTAAAGTCTATTTGCTTCATTAGACTTTAGGGAGGCACTCTATGGCCACCTACTGGCCATCTTCGGGAGTTACATTGATAATACATTGTTTATAACAGACAGAAGTAGGATTGCTTACCCTATTTTAATATATTTATTGCTATAAGGTTTTATTTTATGTATAAATATATTAAAAGTTAAGTTTTATTATTAGACCCATAAAGATTATTTTGATACAATTACCCTCTGGTGACACCTACTGGTAGGTTTTTGGTTTAACACTTTAAAAAAAAAAGAAAAAAAAAAAGTTTTTTTATCCACCAATTGCTGACTAATAAAATTAGCTCACCCCCTTACACCTATCTTACTACTCCCAGACTGGAACCTATTATTGAGCAGCCTTGCCGAAGTCCCATATTAACCCGACAACTGACTGGCACCCTTCCATCCAGACATTACCAAATGCCAAGAGAAGTTCTTTCATGATCGACACAGGTGCTGAACATTCTGTGGTGACTGAGATGGTGGCTCCGCCTTCAGGGAAGACTATAACTGTGATAGGAGCTACTGGGAGAAGTGCAGCTAGACCGGTTCTTAAGAGTCGCACTTGTATTCTGGGAGGCCATGTGGTGAAGCATTAGTTCCTATATATGCCAGAGTATCCGATTCAACTTTTAGGACGAGATCTATTATCAAAGCTTTAAGCTCAGATAACCTTTTACCTAATGGATCAACATCTCTGAAGTTTAAAGGATTACCAGGCATAATGGCGATATCGGTGCCAAGGGAAGAAGAATGATGCTTCTATTCCATAGTGACAAGTGTTAACCCTAAGAGTGATGAATCCTTATTTGACATTCCAGGAGTATGGGCAGAAAATAATCCTCCAGGACTTGCTCGTAATATCCCACCAATACATATTGAGTTAAAGCTCGGGGTGTATCCTGTTAGCCTTTGTATGTTGTTCTTTTATCTACCCCAACAGCTGTAAAGGTGGCGGAAGTGACTCCTTGGATTCATCATTCTAAGGTTAAACCAGCGGCAGACTCTTGGCAAGCTACTCCAGATCCTGAGAATCCTTCCAGGATCCGGTTGAAGCGCATAACCCAGTTGGATTGAACATGTCGTAAGAAAAAGTACGAGGGGATATCAAGACATTCTAGTTAAAAGTCTACAGAGATCATCAAGTAGGTGTTTTGACGGCCATAATAAAGCCTGACCACCTGCCTACGTGTCATAGCCAGAGTATCTCGAAGGGATCTCTGTGAAGGAAAGTGAGGATCAGAAGAACAACATCCTTGCAGCCCTCACAATCGGGAAGCTGAGAGGCCATTGCACGGTCGAAGAAAAATGAGGATTTCAGAAATAATGTGTTTTATTATGTGTCTTTTTATGATTTTTCAGGAAGGTAGGAGTACAGACATACCGAATTGCGATAGTTGCATTAAGACTACTAAAACAGGTAACCAAATATCCCAAACTCTCATCTGGCACTCACGGTATGAATGTAAGGGATCTGTATCTATATGTAGATATTTGGATATTGATTATAGTGTGTGCAAGCCAATATCAGGTGAGTCTAAATGTTAATACTAAAAATACTACTTAGTGGTCAGCTTCAAATGTCTCGGAGCCTACTAATCCGTTTGCCAATTACACTCATTTAAAGTAGGTATGGTTTGACTTATCGGCTACATCTAGTTGGAAAGCCCCAGCAAATTTACACTGGATTTGTGGTAAGAAAACTTATTCGGAGTTACCACAAGATTGGGGAAGGGGCATGTGTATTAGGTATGCCAAAGCCATCCTTCTTCTTGTTGCCATTCAAGACAGGAGAGACCTTGGGAGTTAAGGTTTACGATGTAAATCATAAAAAGAAGAGAGCATCCTTGAATATAGGTAGCTGGGAAGATGATGAGTGGCCCCACCAACGTATTATTAATTCTCATGGACCTACTACTTGGGCAGAAGATGGCACTTATGGATATAGAACTCTGATATATATATGCTCAACCACATTATTAGACTACAGGCGGTAGTTGAGATTATCACTAATGAGACAGCACAAGTGCTTAATCTTCTAGCTAAGCAAAATACCAAGATGCGATCAGCCATATACCAGAATAGGCTAGCCCTTGATTACTTACTAGCAGTAGAAGGAGGTGTAGGCGGAAAGTTTAATCTAAGTAACTGTTGTCTGCACATAGATGATGAAGGGCAGGCAGTGGCTGAACTTACAAACCACATGGTTAAATTTGTGCATGTACCTACTCAGGTCTGGAATGGGTATAACCTAAGTAGTTGGTTTGGAAGTTGGTATGAGCAGCTTGGAGGAATTAAGACATTAGTAGGAGGAGTAGAATTTATTATATATTTTTTTGTGCCTCCTCCTGCCCTGTCTAATTCCACTAGTGGTCAGGTCCCTACGTAGTATTATAGAGAGTACTATAGAGAGAAAGACAGCTGCCCATGTAATGGCTGTCTGGAAGATATGATCCCCTAGCCCAAAGAGAATATATTCAGGATGAAGAATGTTGAAGGAGTTTTTAAGATGCTTACAAGGTCTACTTTGGTTCAATGGCTACTTGAGAGATGTAGGTAAAACTGTGATTGGTGATGCATCTGGAATAATGTTATATCAGAGGCATCAAAGGGGGGAATGTGATGGGATTCCAGCATGGTCAAAATTTAGTAGGCCAAAATCTCCATGTGGCATATGTGTATGTTGTGTCAGTTAGTTAGCTACACGTAGCTAGGATACTGTCATCAGTGTACTAAGCATGTGCAGAAATGCAGGAACTGAAATTGCACTTATTTCCTTTGTCTTGGATGAGCCATGTGGTTTGACTAGATGTACAAGTCTATATTCTGCTCATTGATTGGTCTGAGGAATATAGGAGGGGTTATACTGTATGGGAGGAGATATGCAGTTAACAAAAGTCCCAAGCCACAGGTATTTGTCCCTCAGATCATTTGGAACAGGAGTTCATCTGAGACCCGATCGGTAATGTGAATAAAGGCCTCTTACTTCCTGAAGACTTGTGTCCATATCTCTGTGTTTTGCTTCTGCATGCATTACATTGCAAAAGTACTATTCTTATCAGTTTAATCCCTGTTACGTCCCCTATCCGTTGATGTGGAGCAAGATGCAGCAGAAGAGGACTCAGCCGAGGAGGTTATGGAAGAGGATGGAGTAGGAGGAGTAGAGGAGGTGGCAGCAGGCCTGCCTGCAAGTCGTGGCGGTGTCACCAACTCCTCTGCAGAGCCACGCATTCCATGCTTGGCAGCCGTCAGCAGGTTTACCCAGTGCGTAGTGTAGGGGTGGCCTGCCTCTGCCTGTCATTTTTTTTCCGATTAGTGGTACTATGCGTGCAAGCTACTGTGACACCAGATATGAGTGGCACTGTGAACTGGCAGAGGTTGGCAGAGTACACACTGTAGGGCTGACACACCCGCTTGAAGACAACTAACTGCTATTCAATCTATAACAATGAAAAAAGTTTTTTGTTTTTAAATGCAAGCTATTGTGACACCAGATATGAGTGGCTATGTGAACTGGCAGAGGTTGGCAGGGTACACGCTGTAGGGCTGACACACCCGCTTTGAGACAACAACTGCTATTCAATCTATAACTAGTGATGCCAGCGAACAGTTCCTGGCGAACATAGCTTGTTCGCGTCCGCCGCGGATGGCGAACACATGCGCGATTCGATCCGCCCCCTATTCGTCATCATTGAGTAAACTTTGACCCTGTACCTCACAGTCAGCAGACACATTTCAGCCAATTAGCAGCACACCCTCCCTAGCAGACCCTCCCACCTACTGGACAGCATCCATTTTAGATTCATTCTCAAGCTGCATGCTTAGTGAGAGGAGGGAAAGTGTAGCTGCTGTTGATTAGATAAGGAAATGCATAGCTAGGTTAGGGTATACAGTGTCCACTACAGTCCTGAAGGACTCATCTGATCTCTGCTGTAAGGACAGCACCCCAAAAAGCCCTTTTTAGGGCTAGAACATCAGTCTGCTTTTTTTTTTCTGTGTAATGTAATTGCAGTTAGTTGTCTACCACTGCTGCCTGCTTCTGTGTCAGGCTCACAGTGGATACTGTGCCCATTTGCCCAGTCACTGCCACCACTCATATCTGGTGTCACAATAGCTTGCATTTAAAAACAAAAAACTTTTTTCACTGTTATAGATTGAATAGCAGTTAGTTGTCTCACACTTCTGCCAGCTTCTGTGTCAGGCTCACAGTGGATACTGTGCCCATTTGCCCAGTCAGTGCCACCACTCATATCTGGTGTCACAATAGCTTGCATCAATCTGTTTTTAAATAGCTTGCAAAAACTGTTATAGATTGAATATGTTACGGTACCTCCAGTAATAAATGTACAAACCGCCGTTTAGTGAATGCTCCCCGTTCGCAATAATGTGGTCTGGTAGCATGTACAGTATAACCATGCGAACCGCCAGCTAGGGAACACTCCAAACTCCCGAACGGTACCTGTACGGCTCTTTCCCTTCACGAGCTCCAAATCCACGAACTGCCAATATTAGCCGAACGCCAATATCTTCCAAGCGGCAAATAATTCCAATAAGCAGTCTCTAGGCGCCGGTAATAAAATCCCCCCAATAACGAGACCAAGCTCCGCTTTGAGGGTAAAACACGAACTGATTTACTGCGGGCTACCTGCCCG
Organism: Pelobates cultripes; assembly: GCA_933207985.1. Classification (NCBI taxonomy): domain Eukaryota; kingdom Metazoa; phylum Chordata; class Amphibia; order Anura; family Pelobatidae; genus Pelobates; species Pelobates cultripes. Next base: position 205,110,399 of record OW240917.1, on the reverse strand, counting down.
GTATTTATGCAGGTCTCCCACTTGGTGGACACTCCCCTAGGGGACCAAATGGGAGACTGGAATAACAGAAGGACATGGGGACATTTCAGACATACATCCCCACAATATTCCCAGCATGCATCACAGTTCCCTTCCCTCTGCTCGGGAGATAATTGGGAAGTAATTCAATTATCTCCCCGAGCAGAGGCAAATCGCCATTTTAACTCAAAGTTATAAAACACATTAAAATACATAACTTTCTAATTGCCGAGCATATTGCATTCGTGTAACACATCCCCAGATGTCTGGATCTGAGTGCATATTATTGGCGAATAGCGCTCAGATCCCATTCTCATAGTTCAATCGCCATGGAGTCAAAGTCTATTACAGTTCTTCGGTATGCGATTGACTCCATGGGAAGGCTATCTGGCTTAAGTCCATTCGTGTTGTTGAATCTCCCGAACGGCTGGCATTCGTATGCTTTTGTCGATTGAGAACGGGAGGTCGACGGCTTCAGCGGTGTTCGGTTGAAAAAGTGTCCGTTTTCAGTTCCATGAAATAACCGTCGAACAACGCTGGTCTTTCGCATGGTTAAAATGGCCGCCGCCTCGTGGTCATACGAACGACGACCAACCGGTATTAGGTTTTAATTGAGAAGTGTCTGTGGTTAACCGCAACGTTCTAATTGGGATCAATAGGTTAACCAGCAGCACACTTCTCTTCTGGGTGGCCGTCCGTTTGGTAGTTCCATTCGACAAAAAACAGACATTCCCTTAAACAAAGCATACGAATGAGGGTATTCATGCAAACGGCAAAACAGACGAACACAGTGCTTTTAGTACATACAGATGGGTCTGTCACAGAATAGCAGTTAGTTTTCTCAAAGCGGGTGTGTCAGGCTCACAGTGGATACTGTGCCCAGTGCCACCACTCACTCACTGGTGTCACAATAGCTTGCATTTAAAAACAAAAAACTTTTTTCACTGTTATAGATTGAATAGCAGTTAGTTGTCTGCCACTGCTGCCAGCTTCTGTGTCAGGCTCACAGTGGATACTGTGCCCAGTGCCACCACTCACTCACTGGTGTCACAATAGCTTGCATTTAAAAACAAAAAACTTTTTTCACTGTTATAGATTGAATAGCAGTTAGTTGTCTTAAAGCGGGTGTGTCAGGCTCACAGTGGATACTGTGCCCAGTGCCACCACTCACTCACCGGTGTCACAATAGCTTGCATTTAAAAACAAAAAACTTTTTTCACTGTTATAGATTGAATAGCAGTTAGTTTTCTCAAAGTGGGTGTGTCAGGCTCACAGTGGATACTGTGCCCAGTGCCACCACTCACTCACTGGTGTCACAATAGCTTTCATTTAAAAACAAAAAACTTTTTTCACTGTTATAGATTGAATAGCAGTTAGTTTTCTCAAAGTGGGTGTGTCAGGCTCACAGTGGATACTGCTTATTTGCTACTTGAGTCACTGCGCCACCACACTCATATCTGGTGTCTGGCAAGCTTGCATTTAAAACCAAAAAACTTTTTTCACTGTCATAGATTGAATAGCAGTTAGTTGTCTCAAAGCGGGTGTGTCAGGCTCACAGTGGATACTGTGCCCAGTGCCACCACTCACTCACTCACTGGTGTCACAATAAGCTTGCATTTAAAAACAAAAACTTTTTTCACTGTTATAGATTGAATAGCAGTTAGTTGTCTGCCAGCGTCTGTCAGGCTCACAGTGGATACTGTGCCCAGGATACTGTGCCCAGTGCCACCACTCACTCACTGGTGTCACAATAGCTTGGATTTAAAAACAAAAAACTTTTTTCACTGTTATAGATTGAATAGCAGTCAGTGTCCTTAAAGCGGGTGTGTCAGGCTCACAGTGGGTACGGTGCCCAGTGCCACCACTCACTCACTTGTGTCACAATAGCTTGCATTTAAAAACAAAAAACTTTTTTCACTCTTATAGATTGAATAGCAGTCAGTGTCCTTAA
>OW240917.1:205062143-205108330 GCA_933207985.1 Pelobates cultripes | reverse complement strand
CTCGAGGGAATGCTCGAGAGGAGGACATTTGCGATAACCGCTGGGTTCTCTCTTCAATCCGGAACGCTGAAAATTGAGTGGGTATTCGGAGCTCCCGGGCGGAGACGCACTGGGGATCTGGTGAGGAGTGAAAAGTCTGCAAGCGGCTGAAAAGATAAGTTTGCTCCTTAATACCACGAGTGCAATAATGGAAGTGAGAGGGTAAAAGAGAGAAGGGTGGTGAGGAGGGAAGAAAGCATAAAGCAGAGAATTATTATAAAGTATTAGGAGAAAGGAGAAAGTGGTGGGGAGAAAAAATAATAATAAGATCCTATAAAATTGAAATATTATAAATACTGAGAACAAGACACAGAGACCTGCTCCCTAAAAAAGGGAAAGATGAAGTCAAAAGAAAGGGAAAAGGGAAGAAAGAAAAGGGGAAAAGAGAAGAAAAGAAAGGAGGAAAAGGAGGAAAAAGAAAAAAGGGAAAGGGAAAAGAAAAAAAGGAGAAAAAAGAAAGAAAAAAAAAAGGGGGGAAAAATCTTTAAAGAAAACAAAATGGCAACCAGAAAGCCACAGGAAGAAAAGAAAAACAAAGAAAAAAAAGATACCATTACTGACAAAAGGCTATCAGGATATTTCTCCCCTCCCCCAAATAAATTCCAATTGAATTCCGAAAATCAGGATAATTTCCCTCCCCCCAAATCTAACTCTAATCCCTCTCATGTTGCACAGGCAGGTAAACCTCTTACTGAAGAGACTCTAATTAATTACCTGGATAAATTTCAGGAGAATATTAAAGAAGACATCCAAAAAGGATCATTGGATTTAAAACAAGAATTAAGAAGTATTAAAGTCCAATTGGAATCCATAGAGTCTAAGATGATGCAAACTGATTTAAAATACTTACATATAGAGTCATTAATGACAGATCTGCAATCTAAGGTAGAACAATTAGAGGATAAATTAAATGACTTGGAAGATCGTTCCAGGAGAACCAATATAAGAATTCGTAATATCCCTGAACAAATTAACGACTCAACATTGAAAAAATTCCTAATGGAATACTTTGAGTCGGTATTATCTCAAGTTTGTTTACAAGATTCTGAATTAGAAAGATTCCATAGGTTACCTAGACCTAGAAATGTGGCAGAATCATCACCAAGAGATGTAATTGTTAAATTTCAATCCTTCCACATCAAAAATCAAATAATGAGTTCTTTGAGAAACAATCCAGTCATGGAAGAGAGATTTAAGAACCTGTAGATTTTTCCTGATTTATCTTTTCATACAAGAACATGGTGGAAAAGTTTTAGTCAAGAACTATCCATTTTAAGAACTAAAGAAGTGAAATACATATGGGGATTTCCCAAATGTCTCAGGATCTTCTGGAGAGAAAAAAATGAAAAATTTACAACTCTGGATGCCTTGAGAAAATGGATGGAAGAAAAATCAATATCGGGTGCAACATAATTACGGATAATAACTAATAATTGAAGATGCCTTGAAGCCGTCCGGATGAAAAAGGACAATCATAATTACATTTTTTTTTTTTTTTTTTGAATCACGATATCAAGATAGGGTGTGGGTGGGGGTGTAAGAATTGATAGAGATAAAGTAGGGGTAGGAGATAACAATAAGTTAAATTTAAAGAACAAGTGTTGGTATAAGAGGAAGTCGGATTTATTGGTAATATGTTTAAGAAGTATGGTAAGAGTTAATATTATAAAGGGATAAATTAAGCATACACAGTGGGTAAATTTATAAAGTGTCAGGATGCAATAGTAATACGTATAAGATGTATGGTTGGATTTAACACAGTAAAGGGATGGATTTTTTATACACAGTAGGGAAATTTATAAAGTGTTAGGATGTATTGGTAATTCGTATAAGAAGCACGGAAGGACTCAATATAATAAATGGATGGATTTTGTATACACAGTGGGGAAATATATAAATTGTTAAGGATTATATATAAAAAATTATTATTGGACCTAGGATGTATGGTTGGATTTAACACAGTAAAGGGATGGATTTTTTATACACAGTAGGGAAATTTATAAAGTGTTAGGATGTATTGGTAATTCGTATAAGAAGCACGGAAGGACTCAATATAATAAATGGATGGATTTTGTATACACAGCGGGGAAATATATAAATTGTTAATGATTATATACAAAGAATTATTATTGGATCTAGGATGTAAAAAACATTTTTTTTTTCTCGCTCTTCAAAAGTAGCCACATGAGATAGTAGGGTGTTCTTAATAATAAGGAATATGATTTTCGGTCACTCTGATGCTATATTGCCCCACCAAGTGTCATCTTTTTTTGTTGACACAAATACCGTGATTTGGTAACCAAATATATCATCTTACGAGGACATAGATGGCCCTTGAGGGGTGAGTCGAGAGATAACCACTCAGGAGCCAGGCTGTGTTGGGCCAGACTGGGTGTTTCTCCCATAAGGCTATTTTTGGTCTATGTACAATGGACTACTTGTGTTTTATGTAAATGCATTGCAGCTCTCTTGGGGTCAGTGGTAATAATGTCTTTTGATTTAAAATGGTAAAGATGATTTCGGTTAATGTCCAGGTACTAAATTCTCCAACTAAAAAATCTCTAATATATGATTATATGTTAAGAAATAAAGTGGAAGTAGGTTTCTTTCAAGAAACCCATTGGATAGATATGGATAACCAAGGTTGGGGTGGTTTAAAATTGGTTTAAAATTAAAATATGATTAATTATGACTATTTTGACTTATGGAGAACGATCAATCCTGATTCATTGGAATATACGTTTTTTTCACGTGTACACTTATCGTACTCTTGAATAGATATGGTTTGGGGCAATACAACAGCATTAACGAATACTAAATATTTTAAGATACTTGATAATACCTGGTCAGATCGTAGTATTAATATGTGGGAGATGAAAAACCAATGGACCAGGATTAGTCGTGATACTTGGCGTATGGACGATAATTTGTTAAAATCTAAAATCAATCTTGATATGCTGGAAAAACAAATAGTAACTTTTTTTCTTGAAAATGATCCAAATGATACCTCATATATAAATAATTGGTGTGCATTTAAATCCACCATGAGAGGTAACATAATAAGTATACAAACAAGATATAAAGTAGAAAACAATAAACTTTTTCTGGCACTACAAGAAGAATTAAAAAAGACTGCAATTAAGAATAAGCAGTCCCCCTCTAAAGAAAATGCAGATGATCTGAAAAATATTCAGAACAAAATTAATAATTTCCTTATAGCAAAGAATGCAAAACTTATGAATAAACTTAAAGCAAATTATTATTATAAGGGGAGCCGAGCAGATAGAATTATGACTAAAAAACTAAGAGATAAAATTGGATCCAGCAAAATAGTAAAGATAGTGGATGATGAAGGGGTTTATTTGGACCCAAAAAAAATAGGCGAGAGATTTAATAAGTATTATGAGGCTTTGTATAATTTAACTCCCTCGATAATAAATGAGGAGGACTACTTGAGTAAAATTAATACACCTAAACTCACAGCAGAACAAAGAAACAAGCTAAATACTTTGATTACAGTTCAAGAAGTAGAGGCAGTAATAAACAAGTTAAAATCAGATAAGATGCCAGGCCCAGAATGCTTTGCAAATATATTCTATAAATCTTTCAAAAATCTTATAGCTTGCCATTTAACAAATATGTTTAACGAAATAGTGTCAGTTGGTAAATTTCCTACCGAAATGTTAAGAGCAAATATTCTCCCAATTCTTAAAGATAATAAAGATCCTTTAAAGGTGGAAAATTATAGACCTATCTCCTTAATCAATACAGACGTTAAAATCTTTTCATCAGTCTTGGCCCATAGATTAAAGGGATTTATGGATAATATAATTAAAAATGATCAAATCGGTTTTGTACAGGGCAGAAACCCAGTAGATAATTCTAGAAGATTATTGGATTTGATAGATGCATCTAGAAGAAATAAAAAATCTTTATTTATATTGGCTGTAGATGCCGAGAAAGCTTTCGACAGGGTCGGTTGGGACTTTTTAAGGAAAACTATGGAAAAATTTGGTATACAGGGAAGGATGCTTAATGCAATTTTGGCACTATACGAAGGTCCAAAAGCAAGAACAGTGGCCCCAAACATATGTGCTGAGTGGTTTACACTAAAAAATGGAACGAGACAGGGCTGTCCTTTATCGCCTATTCTATATATTATGACAATGGAGATTCTAGCTATTAATATAAGAAATAACTCTCAAATCAAAGGATTTAGATATAGAGAGAAAGAATTCAAATTAAATCTATATGTGGATGATTTGATTTTGACCCTAACCGACCCTGTCGAATCGCTTAGTGCTCTGATGGAAGAGGTAGACAAATACAGTCTGTTTTCAAATTATAAAATAAATGTAACTAAATCTACTTTTTTAGCTATAAATATTTCCAGGGAATGTAGTCTACATATTAAAGATAAATATAAATTTAATTGTAATAAAAATACACTATCTTACTTGGGAATAATGCTTATTGATGACTCAAAAGATACGTTGCAAACAAATTTTTTGAAAATATTCAGATCAACACATGAGTCACTAAAAAGATGGAGACAAATTGAACTATCCTGGTGGGGTAGAATCAATCTGGTTAATTCGTATTTACTCCCTAAATGGTCCTATCTATTTTGTATGATCCCCTTGAGAATGCCACAACCATGGTTATCTATGATACAACGAGATATAAATAACTTTATATGGAAAGGAAAAAGGCCGAGTGTAATGGACATGGGTTTATTATGGTCTTATTCATTAGAAATCACTTAATACAGTTTATTATGTTGAGTGCCATTTTAGAATTGTACCATTAGGGGGAGTAGTGAGCACCTTTTTGGAGACTTTCTTTGTCTGAGCCATGCGGCCAAGATGGATGCCTGACTCCTCCCCATTCAATGGCACACAGGGATTGGGTAAGGAAAGTCACATGCTCAGTCCCTTTATAAGGTGAAGCCACGTGCTGGAAGGGAACCATTCTTTTTCCAGGCTGAGCATTGAACATCTTGCAGCTGGCAACTGATAAGTATTTGTATCGCTGTTTTTATTTTTAAGTTTAGTTTTATTTTAGTTAGTTTAGTCTTATTTTATTTTAGTCTCATTTTAGTTTAGTTTCATTTTAGTTTAATCAATTATTATTTGGTGGTTTGATTAAACGGAAAATCATATTTTTTGGATAACATTTTGGTAGGGCAAAATCATTTTATTATACAATGGTTGATGTGTATTTAGCATTGTGAGATTATTGCAGTTAAGATTGTTGTAGTATTGCATTGTTAGTTAAAGTATATAATATTTGACAACTGTTTTATATATGTGTATATATAGTTTCTTTATGCATGTATATTAAACATTATATATCTTTTACACAACTACCAAGGTGTGTGTCAGTTTGGATATTAATTGTTAAATCATATCTCTTCGAGTGTACATTCTTTTTGTTTTTTTTTTGTTTTTTTGGGTAATACTTTCAGGAGAATGTTATTTGATTCTAATTGTGATGCATGCCACATGTGACTAACTCCATTTTTGAATAGCCCACATGGTGAGTAGACTCCATTTTGGATTCATCCTATTTCATTTGTACTTTGGGAGCAACATCTAAATTATTAAGATATACCAGTTAATACCATATCTGGTATTAATTTAGATATTTGGAACAATTAATAAAATTCTCAGTATATTAGCGATAATTTTCCGTTTCACCGAGGATGAATAAAAAACTTTTGATGCAGAAGAGTAGGAAAGGAGGGATAAATTTTCCAAACGTCAACATAACCTATTTAGCCAATATGATGTTTCATATATATAAGATGCAACTATTAAGTTCAGAGGAAGTGGGTTGGTACCAATTAGAAATTGAGATGGTAGAAACGGAAAACCTATATCAATTAATTTGGCTAACTAAACAAGACAAAAGAATCAAGAAGGTCTGTTCTTCTAATAATTGCTTGAAATCAATTCTAATGGAGTGGGAAAAGTTGAGGATTAACAGCGGAATATGCAATAAAACACTGGAAAATTCTAACTTTAGTATTATACAATTAAGGATGAAAGATTTAAATGTAAGTGAATGGACAGGGAAAGGTATCAATTCTATAAACCAAATAGTATCGGGAGATAAAATTAAACCATTTGAAAATTTGATACAAGAATTTTCACTACCTAGGAAGGAGTGGTATAATTATTTAAGAATTAGAGGTTTTATTAAACAGTTTTTGTTACATCGACCCACAGCGGGTATAGAAAACCTGATAGCTTTATTAAAAAATGAGAATGTACCGCAAATAGTTTCAAAGGCAAGGACTGCTCTTCTTCAAATTGAAGCACCAAATATGAATGTAAACATTCAGAAATGGAGTAAAGAGCTAAATGTACAGATTCTCAAGTCTGAATGGGATCAAGTATTATTTCAAACAAGTAAAATAATCCATTGTCTGAACCGTCTTGAGGTATTATTTAAATTAATGAACCGCTGGTATTTAGTTCCCACCAGATTGTCCAAAATGTATACTTCTAATTCTTTATTGTGCTGGAGATGTAACAAAAAACAAGGGACTTTTGGACATATATGGTGGGAATGTAGTGTCAGGTATAGTCTGACATGCATTCCGCCGTAAGAACCCACTTCCGGGTTCACGGCGCTTAGCCCCGCCCCTTTCTCTGACGCGGTCCTTCCGCGATATTTAGGAAGACCGCGCCAGATTTAAAAGGCTGGATTATTGCACAGGTGCCTGCAAAGTGATCAGCTGCTTTACCTCGCTCCTGCCTGTATCGGACCTCGGCTTGCTAACAACGGACTTCTACTTTCTCCACTCCTACCTCGGCTCACTAAAACGGACTCCTACCTTCTCCACTCCCAGACCCGGCTTGCTAAAACGGACTCCTACCTTCTCCACTCCCAGACCTCGGCTTGTTAAACGGACTTCCACCTTCTCCACTCCCAGACCTCGGCTTGTTAAACGGACTTCCACCTTCTCCACTCCCAGACCTCGGCTTGTTAAAACGGACTTCTACCTTCTCAACCATCGGGTGAAATTAACCCCTTCAGTTCCAGTAACTGCCTTTTAAGTTAAGTAACTTTTCTCCAATCAAGCCACTCTCTGTTACAAATCATAGACAGTTATCTATGACATTCTCTCAATTTATTCTCCTTATTCATAAGGATCTGCTAATAAGGCTAACACTTCCTCCAATAATCAAGTCATTTATAATTACAACTTCTCCTGCTTCATTAATAGTCTTTCTTATGAAAATTCCTTCTTAAATTAATCTGGAATCTAACTCTGCATTATTTCTAAAAAGGAATTAAGTGTATTGTGCAAATCAACAGAGTCTTATACTTTATTCACAATTAACATCCTACATGTGTAATTAAAGTGACAGTAACCACTCCTTCATATCAGTATAAAAGGAGGTGAAACTATCAGTTACTGCAATTAGAATATTCTGCAGTTGAGTTCCAATTAAAATAAGTGTTACATGTAGTAAGGTGAAAAATCTGTGGTATATGGCCTTCGAATCATTGGAGTACATTACAGAAACAAACATCCCTAGAGGCCACCATAATGGTCTATTCCACTTAAATTTACAATCACTCCTTTTTAAAGATAAGTTTATATATGTCCACTTTGTAGCAGCAACAAAAATAATAATTGCAAGGAACTGGAAGAGTAGTGCAAATTTTACACAGGCCCAATTATACTCACAAGTTCAATATCAATTAACTATGGAGGCCTTGGGATACCAGTCAGTAAAAATTAGAGATGTCAGTAATTTTTGGAAGGAAAAAATGGAGAGTATGGTCATATAAAGTCCTGGACAAAATAAATAGAATATTTTTTTTAAGGTAACGGAATAGAGGTTCCACTGATACTCCCCAAGTAGAGTTTGCAATGCATAATAGTGTTTGTTTTTGTATGTTTGTTATGTCTATCACATTAATGAAGGCACATAAAGTTAACTAATTAAGATAAGATAATATAATAAGAGAATTAGGATGATTTATACTGATAAATATAATGCACTTTAATCTTAGAGGAAATGCTGGATTAAAATTCTGGCATGATTGGTGATCCTGTTAGTATGGTATTTGGATTAGTTTTATGTAATAATATTTTTGAGTACAAGATAAGGGGAATAAGCACTAATACAGGAATATGACAATGTGTAAGTTATATGTTTCATCCAACCGGAGGTAAATGTCTACATTCTTTTTTTTAATATTCATTATTGTTGATGGCAATGTCTTGTATTTCTTTATAAGAAAAATGAAATACATACATTTATAAATAAAAACAAAAACTTTTTTCACTGTTATAGATTGAATAGCAGTTAGTTGTCTTCAAGCGGGTGTGTCAGGCCTACAGCGTGTACTCTGCCAGTTCACAGTGCCACTCATATCTGGTGTCACAATAGCTTGCATTTAAAAACAAAAAACTTTTTTCACTGTTATAGATTGAATAGCAGTTAGTTGTCTGACAGCGGGTGTGTCAGGCTCACAGTGGATACTGTGCCCAGTGCCACCACTCACTCACTGGTGTCACAATAGCTTGCATTTTAAAACAAAAAAACGTTTTTCACTGTTATAGATTGAATAGCAGTTAGTTTTCTCAAAGCGGGTGTGTCAGGCTCACAGTGGATACTGTGCCCAGTGCCACCACTCACTCACTGGTACCAGGACGAAATTTCTTTTCACAAAAGGCAATCCCCAACCTGTACTCGATTGTGCAAAAGGAAATAATGGCATGTCTGGCACACAGTGTTGGGGCAAGGGTCCATCTGACCACTGATACCTGGTCTGCAAAGCATGGTCAGGGCAGGTATATCACCTACACTGCGCATTGGGTAAACCTGCTGACGGCTGCCAAGCATGGAATGCGTGGCTCTACAGAGGAGTTGGTGACACCGCCATGACTTGCAGTCAGGCCTGCTGCCACCTCCTCTACTCCTCCTACTCCATCCTCTTCCATAACCTCCTCGGCTGAGTCCTCTTCTGCTGCTGCGTCTTGCTCCACATCAATGGATAGGGGACGTAACAGGGATTAAACGGATAAGAATAGTACTATTTAACACACCACTCCTATCTGGTGGCACATTAGATTGCACGCGCAGTGCCCCAAATTTGTTGTGATCTGTGAGTAAGGTAAACGGTTGTCCATACAAGTAAGGTTGCAGCTTTTTGAGGGCCCACACCACCGCCAGGCACTCCTTTTCAATGGCAGTGTATCTACTTCCCTGGGCAAAATTTTCCGACTTAGATAAGCCCCGGGTTGCTCGCCGCCATCTGCTCCGACTTGGCTCAGTACTGCTCCCAATCCAAACATAGAAGCGTCTGTATGGACGAGAAAGCGTTTAGTTGGATCAGGAGCAGAAAGTACAGGTGATTTAATGAGCGCCGTCTTGAGCTGTTGGAAGCCCTGTTCACACTCTGGGGCTCATACTACTATCTTGGGGAGGTTTTTATGCATTCCTATATGGCACTTACTGGGCTTTAGGGTCAGTCCGGCCTCCCTAATCCGGTCTAGTACGGCTCCTATGTGGGTCAGGTGTTAGGGCCAGGAGCAGCTAAAAATGGCTATATCATCCAAGTAGGCGCAGGCATACTCCTGAAACCTATCCAGTAGCCGATCTACCATCCTCTGAAAGTTAGCCGGGGCATTCTTCATCCCGAATGGCATGGCCTTAAACTGATACAGGCCAAACGAGGTGACAAATGCCGACTTGTGGATGGCGTCCTCGGCTAATGGAATTTGCCAGTACCCCTTGCACAGATCTATTGTGGTGAGGTAATGGCCTCTGGCCATTTTGTCTAGGAGCTCGTCTATCCGGGGCATAGACGAGGCATCTGAGGTTGTTTTATCGTTTAGCCTCCGGAAGTCTACACAGAAACGGGTCGTGCCGTCCCGTTTCAGTACTAGTACTACCGGGGAGGCCCAGGGGCTGTTCTATCACCCCTAACTGCATCATTTCCTCAATTTCTTTCTGAATATTTTCTTTAACTGCTTCGGGTATGCGATAGGCAGTTTGGCGAAGGGGGGTCTGGTCTAGGGTTTCAAGTTTGTGAGTGGTTAACGGACTGTACCCAGGTAGGTTGGAAAACGTGCCCCCCTTGCCCTGGATTAGTCTTTGGACCTGGGTTCGCTCCTGGGGGTCTAACCGTTCTCCTAACTGTACTTCTCCCAGGTCTCCGTTCTGGCCCTCTAGGTCTAGGAGATCTGGGAGTGGCAAATTATCATAATCTTCAGTGGCAGGTGCACAGATCGCTGTTACCTCTTCCGTGCGCTCGTGGTATGGCTTGAGCATGTTCACATGGAGCATGCGCTTGCCTCCCGTGCCTGTGACCGCACCGATCACAAAGGTGGTATCACAAACCTGCTCTACCACCTTGTATGGGCCCTGCCAGGAAGCCTGCAACTTGTCCTTGTGGACAGTGTCAATCCATATCTGCCAAGTGACCCTATGTAGGGGGAACAGTCTCTATTCTGCTCTGTGTCAGTGTGTATCATGGTCTCTGAGGACAGATGTCAATCCATATCTGCCAAGTGACCCTATGTAGGAGGAACAGTCCCTATTCTGCTCTGTGTCAGTGTGTATCAGGGACCCTTAGGACAGGTGTCAATCCATATCTGCCAAGTGTAGGGGGAACAGTCCCTATTCTGCTCTGTGTCAGGAGGAGGAATGGGAAATGAGTAGCTCGGCATCCAACCTTGTGCAAATGGGGTCTTTCATGCTGTCGTGCCTGTTGAGGGACCCTCATATAAAAAGGCTGAAGGAGAACGACCTGTGCTGGGTGTCCATGCTACTAGACCCCCGGTATAAGCAGAGAGTGGCGGAAATGTTACCGAATTACAAGTCGGAAAAGGATGCAGCATTTGCAAAATAAATTAAAAAGTATGCTTTACACAGCATATAAGGGTGATGTCACAGCACAACGGGAATCTAACAGGGGAAGAGGTGAAAGTTATCCTCCCACGAACACGCCATATCTGCCAAGTGACCCTATGTAGGGGTAACAGTCCCTATTCTGCTCTGTGTCAGTGTGTATCAGGGGCTCTGAGGACAGGTGTCAATCCATATCTGCCAAGTGACCCTATGTAGGGGGAACAGTCTCTATTCTGCTCTCTGTCAGTGTGTATCATGGTCTGTGAGGACAGGTGTCAATCCATATCTGCCAAGTGACCCTATGTAGGAGGAACAGTCTCTATTCTACTCTGTGTCAGTGTGTATCAGGGGCTCTGAGGACAGGTGTCAATCCATATCTGCCAAGTGACCCTATGTAGGGGGAACAGTCTCTATTCTGCTCTCTGTCAGTGTGTATCATGGTATCTGAGGACAGGTGTCAATCCATATCTGCCAAGTGACCCTATGTAGGGGGAACAGTCTCTATTCTGCTCTCTGTCAGTGTGTATCATGGTCTCTGAGGACAGGTGTCAATCCATATCTGCCAAGTGACCTTATGTAGGAGAACAGTCTCCATTCTGCTCTGTGTCAGTGTGTATCATCGTCTCTGAGGACAGGTGTCAATCCATATCTGCCAAGTGACCCTAGGTAGGGAGAACAGTCTCTATTCTGCTCTGTGTCAGTGTGTTTCAGGGATCCTTAGGACAGGTGTCAATCCATATCTGCCAAGTGACCCTATGTAGGGGGAACAGTCCCTATTCTGCTCTGTGTCAGTGTGTATCAGGGATCCTTAGCATAGGTGTCAATCCATATCTGCCAAGTGACCCTAGGTAGGGAGAACAGTCTCTATTCTGCTCCATGTCAGTGTGTTTCAGGGATCCTTAGGACAGGTGTCAATCCATATCTGCCAAGTGACCCTATGTAGGGGGAACAGTCCCTATTCTGCTCTGTGTCAGTGTGTATCAGGGATCCTTAGGACAGGTGTCAATCCATATCTGCCAAGTGACCCTATGTAGGGGGACCAGTCCCTATTCTTCTCTGTCTCAGTGTGTATCATGGTCTCTGAGGACAGGTGTCAATCCATATCTGCCTGACCCTATGTAGGGGAGCAGTCTTCTGCTCTGTGTCAGTGTGTATTAGGGTCCTGAGGACAGGTGTCAATCCATATCTGCCAAGTGACCCTATGTAGGGGGAACAGTCTCTATTCTGCTCTGTGTCAGTGTGTATCAGGGTAGGACAGGTGTCAATCCATATCTGCCAAGTGACCCTATGTAGGGGGAACAGTCTCTATTCTGCTCTGTGTCAGTGTGTATCATGGTCTCTGAGGACAGGTGTCAATCCATATCTGCCAAGTGACCCTATGTAGGGGGAACAGTCCCTATTCTGCTCTGTGTCAGTGTGTATCATGGTCTCTTAGGACAGGTGTCAATCCATATCTGCCAAGTGACCCTATGTAGGGGGAACAGTCTCTATTCTGCTCTGTGTCAGTGTGTATCAGGGTCTCTGAGGACAGGTGTCAATCCATATCTGCCAAGTGACCCTATGTAGGAGGAACAGTCCCTATTCTGCTCTGTGTCAGTGTGTATCAGGGATCCTGAGGACAGGTGTCAATCCATATCTGCCAAGTGACCCTATGTAGGAGGAACAGTCCCTATTCTGCTCTGTGTCAGTGTGTATCAGGGACCCTTAGGACAGGTGTCAATCCATATCTGCCAAGTGTAGGGGGAACAGTCCCTATTCTGCTCTGTGTGAGGAGGAGGAAAGGGAAATGAGTAGCTCGGCATCCAACCTTGTGCAAATGGGGTCTTTCATGCTGTCGTGCCTGTTGAGGGACCCTCGTATAAAAAGGCTGAAGGAGAACAACCTGTGCTGGGTGTGCACGCTACTAGACCCCCGGTATAAGCAGACAGTGGCGGAAATGTTACCGAATTACAAGTCGGAAAGGATGCAGCATTTGCAAAATAAATGAAAAAGTATGCTTTACACAGTGTATAAGGGTGATGTCACAGCACAACGGGAATCTAACAGGGGAAGAGGTGAAAGTCATCCTCCTCCTCCCACGACCACGCCATATCTGCCAAGTGACCCTATGTAGGGGGAACAGTCTCTATTCTGCTCTGTGTCAGTGTGTATCATGGTCTCTGAGGACAGGTGTCAATCCATATCTGCCAAGTGACCCTATGTAGGGGCAACAGTCTCTATTCTGCTCTTTGTCAGTGTGTATCAGGGATCCTTAGGATAGGTGTCAATCCATATCTGCTAAGTGACCCTATGTAGGGGAACAGTCTCTATTCTGCTCTGTGTCCGTGTGCATCAGGGGCTCTGAGGACAGGTGTCAATCCATATGTCAAGGTGTCAATATGTCATATGTCAGGTGTCAATCCATATTGATTGTGATTTAGGAATGTTAGGTGATTTCTGCCCTTTATGGATTAAAACCAGACTCTGTATCAACTGTGTAATTTTCCATGGGAGTTTTGCCATGGATCCCCCTCCGGCATGCCACAGTCCAGGTGTTAGTCCCCTTGAAACAACTTTTCCATCACTATTGTGGCCAGAAAGAGTCCATGTGTGTTTTAAAATTCGTCTGCCCATTGAAGTCTATGGCGGTTCGCCCGGTTCACCGGTTCGCGAACATTTGCGGAAGTTCGCCATTTCGTGTTCGCGACATCACTATCTATAACAGTTAACAAAGTTTTTTGGTTTTCAAATGCACGCTATTGTGACACCAGATAAGATTGACACTGTGAACTGGCAAAGTACACGCTGTAGGGCTGACACACCCGCTTTGAGACAACTAACTGCTATTCCATCTATAACAGTGAAAAAAGTTTTTTGTTTTTAAATGCAAACTATTGTGACAACAGTGAGTGAGTGGTGGCACTGGGCACAGTATCCACTGTGAGCCTGACACACCTGCTTTGAGACAACTAACTGCTATTCAATCTATAACAGTGAAAAAAGTTTTTTGTTTTTAAATGCAAGCTATTATGACACCAGATATGTGTGGCACTGTGAACTGGCAGAGTACACGCTGTAGGGATGACACACCCGCTTTGAGACAACTAACTGCTATTCAATCTATAACAGTGAAAAAAGTTTTTGGTTTTTTAAATGCACGCTATTGTGACACCAGTGAGTGAGTGGTGGCACTGGGTAAGTGGGCATAGTATATGCTGCGAGCCTGACACACAGACGCTTGCAGACAACTAACTGCTACTCAATCTATTACAGTGAAAACATTTTTTTTTTTTAAATGCAAGCTATTGTGACACCAGTGAGTGAGTGGTGGCACTGGGCAAGTGGGCACAGTATACGCTGCAAGCCTGACACACAGACGCTTGCAGACAACTAACTGCTATTCAATCTATTATAGTGAAAAAAAATATATATTTTTTTTAAATGCAAGCTATTGTGACACCAGTGAGTGAGTGGTGGCACTGGGCAGGTGGGCACAGTATACGCTGCGAGCCTGACACACAGACACTTGGAGACAACTAACTGCTATTCAATCTAGAACAGTGAAAAACGTTTTTTGGTTTTTAAATGCACGCTATTGTGACACCAGTGAGTGAGTGGTGGCACTGGGCAAGTGGGCACAGTATACGCTGCGAGCCTGACACACAGACGCTTGCAGACAACTAACTGCTATTCAATCTATAACAGCGAAAAAAAATTTTGGTTTTTAAATGCAAGCTATTGTGACACCAGATAAGAGTGGCACTTTGAACTGGCAAAGGTTGGCAGAGTACACGTAGGCCTGACACGCAGACGCTTGGAGACAACTAACTGCTATTCAATCTATAACAGTGAAAAAAGTTTTTGGGTTTTTAAATGCACGCTATTGTGACACCAGTGAGTGAGTTTTGGCACTGGGCAAGTGGGCACAGTATACGCTGCGAGCCTGAGACACAGACGCTTGCAGACAACTAACTGCTATTCAATCTATAACAGTGAAAAAAGTTTTTGGGTTTTTAAATGCACGCTATTGTGACACCAGTGAGTGAGTTTTGGCACTGGGCAAGTGGGCACATTATACGCTGCGAGCCTGACACACAGACGCTTGCAGACAACTAACTGCTATTCAATCTATAACAGTGAAAAAAGTTTTTGGGTGTTTAAATGCACGCTATTGTGACACCAGTGAGTGAGTGGTGGCACTGGGCAAGTGGGCACAGTATACGCTGCGAGCCTGACACACAGACGCTTGCAGACAGCTAACTGCTATTCAATCTATTACAGTGAAATATTTTTTTTTTTTTTAAATGCAAGCTATTGTGACACCAGTGAGTGAGTGGTGGCACTGGGCAAGTGGGCACAGTATCCACTGTGAGCCTGACACAGAAGCTGGCAGGCAGGCAACTGCAATTACATTACACAGAAAAAAAAAAAAAAAGCAGACTGATGTTATAGCCCTAAAATGGGCTTTGTGGGGTGCTGTCCTTACAGCAGAGATCAGATGAGTCCTTCAGGACTGTAGTGGACACTGTATACACTAACCTAGCTATCCATTTCCCTATCAAATCAATAGCAGTTACACTTTCCCTCCTCTCACTAAGCATGCAGCTTGAGAATGAATCTAAAATGGATGCTGTCCAGTAGGTGGGAGGGTCTGCTAGGGAGGGTGTGCTGCTAATTGGCTGGAATGTGTCTGCTGACTGTGAGGTACAGGGTCAAAGTTTACTCAATGATGACGAATAGGGGGCGGATAGAACCGCGCATATGTTCGCCCGCCGTGGCGAACGCGAACATGCTATGTTCGCCGGGAACTATTCGCCGGCGAACCGTTCAGTGCATCACTAATGCCTTGTTACAGCTCGTTTGGTTTATTCTGTTTTCCTGTTCCGAGTTTGAGTTATACTTCGGGATTCACAAGAAAGAGGAAATGGTCATCAACGCTCCGCCTACTATAGGAGAAGGATGTCACTGATTGGATGGTCATGTTACTAGGCGTACATTATCACTATGATGCTTATACCGGTTTCAAATGTTTTTTCAAATAATGTTTCTTTGCTGATGAGGGAATTAAAGAAAGAGTGCAGCATAATAGGCGCCCCCGTGTCTTTAATAAAATCATGACTTTCCGTCCTGATAATAGTAAAATCCTAGAATTGTTAGATGCTTAGTTAGATCATGGCCTAATTTTAATTAAGATATGGACACCCATTCCCTTTCTCTGGACAGGGAAATTCAATAACTTATTGTACATTAGTCACTGAAGCAAGGGAATGCTTTGTAAACTATTTTATATATTTTAGGGAGACTGACACCAGTAAAGATTAGTCCATGGGTGCAGGCTTGGGCAGTGGCGCCCCACCCTGTTTTTGTTGCCAAAAAACATAAATATGCAGGGAAATGAATAATATATGTGTATAAGAAAAAAAAACATGTTTCTGGGGAAATCAATTATAAAGAAATCCATTTTTTCATCCATCTATTCTTTCTTTAAATAGAATAAATAGAAATGTTTTAATCTGTCCAGAGTTTACATGGACAAAGTAAAAGTAGCACTATATGGTTAGGAACACAAACGTATTCCTGACCCTATAGGGTTAAAACCACCATCTAGCCTCCCTGGTCCCCTCATGCCTCCCTAAATATAGTAAATCTTTGTCAATGTTTCCTTTTGACCTGCCCACTGTCTGCTGACATCAGCATAAGTGGTAGCCTGATCCAATCACAATGCTTCCCCATAAGATTGGCTGAGACTGACAAAGAGGCAGATCAGGGACAGAGCCAGCGTGATTCAAACACAGCCCTGGCCAATCAGCATCTACTCATAGAGATGAATTGAATCAATGCATTTTTATGAGGAAAGTTCAGTGTCTGCATGCAGAGGAAGGAGACACTGAATGTTTGGATGCATTTTAGGCAGCCATGACCCAGGAAGGATCTCTAACAACTATCTGAGGAGTGGCCAGTGGAGTTATAACTAGACTGTAATGTAAACACTGCATTTTCTCTGAAAAGACAGTGTTTACAGCCAAAAGCCTGAAGGTAATGATTCTGCTCACCAGAACAAATTCAATAAGCTGTAGTTGTTCTGGTGACTATAGTGTCCCTTTAAAGAGTGGCCACTAAAAGGTTATCAGATCTTCATATGCAATCTAATCTTTTCCAAATCAAATTTTTCAGTATCTGAAGCTCATATGGAACAGTGGTGAAACAGTCAAACATTTTTATTTAGTCTTATTTAAGACTCTAATATTTTTTGCCTATTTTAACATTATCTAACTATACTGTTATTTCCCTTGATGAGGTATGCGTTAGTGTTTTATGTTATATATTTGTTTTATTATTTTGTGAGAGCACACAATACAGATAAAAAGTATTGCCACAACTGTAATACAAGGTGAGTAAAAATATAATTTTAATTAAGACAAATATATATTCCTTTTGTTGAGTCTATCCAGTACTGTGGACAATGGAGTGGCTATCGCTATGGGAAATTTCCCCGAACATAGACACCAGAGCAGGGAATCCTTCTAATCTATTTTCAGGGAAAATAGACCAGCTCTCTAACGTGTGGAATTCCTTGAATATCCGCGCTAGAGAGCTGGTCGTAAGTCTGTCATCATTAAACAGGTAAGTCGTAAAATGAGGACTACCTGTATATACAAATTCTGCTTCTATTAATCAGAGAACAGCTTTTTGGCAGCTGGCCAGGTTGCCTCCAATGTTAGATACATACGTTTCCAACACATTTGCTCAAAGTGTACATACAATTGTACATACAATTGGTAAGCAATATTAAGTTAAGCTGTATACTGCAACAGTATATCCACTGAAGAGCCTGCTTGGTGAAACGTACCTCGGGTCTAGCTCAGGAAGCTCTCTCTTCAGCACCATATATCGCTTATGTGTTTGGGAATCTCTGAAACAAGCAGGATATATAGTCTGATTTGGGTGGGTTATGGGTTATGACTCGGCAATCATGCATAGCTGAAGTAACACTTAGCCGTGTTCTTAATCCCAGCTAGAGCTGCTAGCAGAATAGTTATTTAGTTTTGAATGATATTAGGTGCCCTTGAAGGCACAGTGCAGTATATTGAGAAGATATATGCAGCTCTTCCTAGCAGTTATGTATGTAACATGGGAGGCCAGCTGCCAAAAAACTACTTTCTGATTAATAGAAGCAGCATGTGTATATACTTTCTTTTTTCCCAATTTTGTTTTAGTTTTGTTCACAGTATTAATTTATGTAAATATACATTTTTCAAAAATATTTATTTTAATATTAGAATATTTAAATATTAATTTTTGAATTTGTGTCAGGGCAACCCTTCTTTATGTTATTATTATTATGTTATTATTTATATAGCGCCAACAAATTCTGCAGCGCTTTACAGTGGGTGGACGAACAAGCAAGTAATAATTATATTGGCTAGTCTCAAGTAAAAGTAAAGCTTTGCATGCTAGTTCCTTTTGGAACTGTGTCCTGTGTGGATTTTTAGGAATCCCAGTAACAGAGTGTTTGGACCGGTTGGCTGGCTGCACGATCGCTCTAGCCTTGGGATAAATCAAGAGGCCGGAGAGCTGCAAGTGCCTTTGTAAAGGCAATAGCAATCATAGCTATTAGAGCTGACGATACCTGCCTGGAAGCAGGGCCGGTGCAAGGATTTTTCTTCACACAGTTGCCTTCCATCTACATCAGACTACATCAGACTCCTTTGATTTTACATCGGTTAAGACATTCTGCAATTCCATGCAGAACTGCAGGAGTTCTTCTTTTTGTACATCTTTTAGCTTGTTGATGTCATAAAAAAATTGAAAATGCGTGGAATGAAATTTAAGCTGTTCATATCTTTCATGTACAGATTTTATTGTTGTGTCTAATATTGTGAAGAAACATTCCACTTTAAATTTATTTTTAGGTTCTAAGATAGGGTCATCTGGAACCTCATACAAAAACAACCTTTTTTTTTTCCTCGTCTGATGTACTTGAGGGGGGAACACTGGGTCTATTTCCATTTCCACTGCTAGCTCTCCTGCTTCTTTAAGTAAATTATCAAAACCATCATCTGTCCAATAAGATTGAAAAATTGTCTTGATTGATTCCAAAAGTTACACAACATCTGGTAAGTAAATTGACTGGCTTTGAAGAACTTTGCTGACAGAATTAATTCGACTTAGTATGTTAAACCAAAGGATGATTAAACACAAGAATTTAAACTTGTTTAACTCTTTTGCCAAGGATGAAGCCTCGATTCTTGCAAGAGCAGCAAAATTCATATCACTTCCGATTTCAATTAAGGTGTCATACACTTCTCAAACATGGAACCTAAATGGCCGAATAGCATCAATTCTGCTTGACCATCTAGTATCGGATAGCGGCTTAACTGTCAGCTTACTCACATGCTTTTTTAGAACATCCCATCGATTTGTTGAACCTGATAAAAAAAACATATATTTTCTGAAGAATGCCAAAAAATGTACTGGCATCCCTACAGCACATAGCAGCATCATTTACTACAAGATTTAAGGAATGAGCACTGCAGGGGACATAGAGAGCACGTGAGTTCAGGTTCATGATTCTTTTTTGTACTCCTGAGTGCTTTCCCTTCATGTTGGAGCCATTATCATACCCTTGACCTCTCATATCACTGAGTGGTATCTTCAGCATTTAAAGCTCATTCAAAATTGCCTCTGTTAATCCTTTTCCAGATGAGTTGTGAACTGGCAGGAAACCAAGAAATCTTTCCTCAATGTGTATTTCAGGATTTGCAGTTGGTGAGTCTCCTTGCTTAACAGATACAAACCTGAAAACCATAGTCATCTGTTCAACAAGAGTGATGTCAGGGGTGCAGTCAAGTATAATGGAATAGTACTTGGCATCCTTAAGCAACCGTAGAATGCGTCTCCGTATTTCTTTTGAAATTAAACCAATTAGTTCATTTTGGATGTCTTTTCCTAAATAATGTTGAAACAAATTAAAATGAATTTATGATAAATGTGATAAATAGATCATAAAAATCGAAGCAAATGTATGTACTAGATAAAATACTGAAGGATCGATTTATTTCTAAATATTTAGTGATAATGAACAAAGGAGGTCCTGTTCAAAAGTTTTCAGGATAAATCTCCAAATAGTATATAGAAAACCAAGTAGGTTTTCTAATGCATTAAAGTATGTATCTCAATAAGTTAACATAACTGAAACAGCCAATCCATACAGTGTAAAATAAAAATTGCTAACGGCATAGTGCTAAGTTGGATCCAAAACCTGCACTAGACTGAATAATGCAATGAAAGAAAAATTGTTCTTAACTAATTGACCAACTCATACAAAGGGAGTAGAAATTCCTACAGAAAAATGTCAAGAGCATAAGCTCTATGAACCCCCTACTCGTATGGCTAGTATAGGGCTACATATCCAAATACAAAATCTACGAAGTCTGAAGTTCATCTAAACAGACAGCAATACTGTGGTAAGTATATATAAAAGAGCCCTTTCCCCTGACGCGCGCGTTTCGCCCACAGCTCATCAGAAGGGAACCGATGTGCGGGAAAAAAACGATATAAAAAGGTAAGTGTAAACACTTGATTGGTCTAATTCAAAAGATGTCATACATAATTAACCAATAGGAACAAAGCCGGTAGGTAGCGTCACTGGAAATCACAAATGGGTCAAAACTACTAAGCTGTGTGAGTTTTAACCCCTTATAAACCATCCTACAGATGGAATGAAATACACAAAACATGATAAATTAATTAGCACTGTGAAGATATTTATAATAAAGCAAAAACGACAAGAAATGTGAAGGAATTGTTCATTTGAAAAAAGGGGGAGCTTCATATTAATGCCCAATTTGTGCTGGTGCCTAAAATGTAATTGCAAGATTGATACCAAACTGATAACGGCAGTTGGTACGTGCCCTCCACTTTCTAATGGGGTATGGAAATAGTAACTTGAGACATAATTCCAGATGTATAAAGATAAATATCGATATTAGAAATAGGAAGTAACACACGGTACAACATTTACAAAGACGTGATAGTGTTTTAATAGGCACAAACCGGACATAAAGGTATAGCCCGATTACAAAAGGACATTAGTATTCGAACCCAATGGTATATTTAACTAATGGAAAATTAGTGTAGTGAAACAAACTGAACAAAAATACAGAGAGAGGATTTAACTATTTCCGATGGTATAAAAAATAACAATGTTGCAATACCAACGTACTAGTGGGAGAATTACCCAAGATGTGTATCGTTCTAAAAAGTGACAACAATTGTTGTGAACTGTATTACAGTATATTATCGCTCAGTACCAATGGACATGTACAATGCTGACGTTATATATTACATAGATGACAAATAATGAATCAAAATTTATTTGTTAGGTAGAAAGATGGCAAAATTATTGTACCTGGGCTAGTCCTATAAGGCTTAAGTGCCCAACTTGTGCCGGTGCCTAAAGTATAATTGCAAAATTAATTCCAAAATTGATAAAGGCAATTAATACCTGCCCTCCACTATTCTAATGGGGTATGAAAACATAATTACAGATTTATAAAAATACATATCAATATTAGTAATAGCAATTAGCCCACGGCACGACATTTACAAAATCGTGATAGTATTTTGATGGGCACAAAAACCGGACATAAAAATATCGCCCAATTACAGAAGGACATCAATAAGTAATTTAATATTTCAACCCAATAGTATATTTAACTAATAAAAAGATGGTTTGAAACCACAAACTAAACAGAGATATAGGAGACAAAAAGGGGGATTTAACTATTCCCAATGATATAAAAAATAATAATAACCATGTTACAATACCAACCTACTGGTGAGAGAATTGCACAAAATGTGTATCATTCTAAAAGATGGCAACAATTGTAACTGTACTGCAGCATGTTACCGCTCAGTACGAGTTGACAGGTACAGTGCTAACGTTTATCTATTACATAGGTGGCAGATAATGAATCAAAGTTTATTTGCTAGATAAAAGGACAGCAAGATTGTTGTGCCTGGGCTAGTCCTATACGGTATTAACAAAAATAGAGATTATAGCAATCTAAAAAGATTGACAAGAAATGTGAATATAATAAAGCCCTCATCAAGAGGGATGATGGTAAACAATAATTCAAATGTAATGGTAGTGGATATCTTTCGCCATGAAAAGAATGAGGGGAAATATCCGCCAAGCTAGAAACTGGAGAAAATACTAAAAAACTATTTGATTAGACTGTGGTAACAGGCTTAATTAAATATCATGATTTTTAATGAATAAACGAAGTAAAATTAAATTCCTCATTGAGGCCCCCTGGAGTTAAAGTTTGGAATTCATATATCCATCTTGATTCCTTTTGTAATAAGATTAGATTAAAATTGCCTTTTCTAGAATTCAAAGTAACCCTTTCAAGGGCTTGGAATGATAAATTGATGGGATTACCATCATGAAAATTCCGAACGTGGTTTGCAACAGGTGTACTTAAATTAAGGTTTTTAACCGAATTAATATGTTGGAGAATTCGTCTCCTAAATTCCTGATAAGTTTTGCCAATGTATTGTATACCACATTGGCAAGTGATGACGTAAACGATTCGTGTCGTACTACAATTTATGAAGTGTTTAACTTGATACTCTCTTTGAGTTTTTTGACATATGACTGATTTAGAAGTTTTAACAAAGGGGCATGCTTTGCAATGTCCACACTTGTGAATGCCAATTGGGGCGTTTAGCCAGCTACTTGGTGAAGGTTTGTTTTCCAAGTGGCTATGAACTAGCATGTCCCGGAGATTTTTAGACCTTCGGGCTGTGATATTGGGATATGCAATGTGTTTAGGATCCAAGTCCTTATCATACTCCAAAATCGGCCAGTGTTGGGTAAAGATTTGCTTAATGGGTTGCCATTTTTGATTGAAAGTACCTATACATCTTGTTAATTGGTTAGTAGACATAGGTCTAGTAGATCGAAGACTCAAACTTCTATCTTGGGCTATGGTTTTCTGATATGCTTTCTTTAGAATACGATTAGGATAGCCTTTATTTTTAAATCGGATTTTAAGTCTTTTGGCTTCAGCTTGGAAGGATTCATCATTTGAGCAGTTCCTTCGAGCTCTCAGATATTGGCCGTATGGTATACCAGCTTTAAGACGATAGGGATGGAAACTTTTCCAATGCAAAAGGCTATTGGAAGCCGTACTTTTCCTAAATAATTCAGTATCCACAGTTCCATCAATGTTTAATAAGATTCTTAAATCTAAAAATTCCAATTGGGTTTCATGAATTACGTGTGTAAGTTTGAGACCAATATTGTTCACATTTAGTTCATTAACCATATCTATGAACTTCGGGCAGGAACTAGTCCAAAATATTAAGATATCATCGATGTATCTTAGCCACTTGTGAATATATTGGTCATAATGTCCAGATGTTGTTTCTTTTAAGATGGTTGCCTCCCACCAGCCCAAATATAAATTGGCATAGCTAGGAGCACAAGCCGTGCCCATAGCTGTGCCGCGTAGTTGTAAATAATATGTTCCGTTAAACACAAAGTAGTTGTGGATCAAAATGAATTTCAGGAGCCGTAGAATGATTTCCATTTGTTCCAAATTGTATTTGGAAGATTTATGGAGAAAATAAGATGTCGCGCGTAAACCTTTATCATGAGGGATGTTGTTGTATAGAGAGACCACATCAAGGCTTGCAAGTAGGGTATATGGAGGTACTACTAAATTTTCTAACATTAGTAAGGTTTGTTTAGTATCCTGGACATATGACTCCAGATTAGTAACAAACGGATGGAGTATTTTCTCAAGAAATTTACTGACTTTTTCAGTCAGAGAGTTATTGCCGGAAATGATAGGTCTCCCAGGTGGATTGTTAAGAGACTTGTGTATTTTGGGAAGGCAATAAAAGGTCGAAATCATAGGACAGTTGTTGGGAATCATAAATTTGAACTCCTCTCAACTAATAATGTGTTTCTCCAATGCCTGGGTTAGTAGCACCTTTAGTTCTAAAAGAAATGTTTTGGTTGGATCCCCTGGAAGAGCTTGATACTGGTTCGTATCTTTCAAATGTTCCATGCACATACTAACATAGTTTTGTTGTTCCATTAAAACTATGTTTCCTCCTTTATCTGATGGTTTGATAATCAGATCTTTATTAATGTTCAGATCCCTAAGTGCCTCACGTTCGGCTCTAGTTAGATTGTCTGAGTATTTATCAAAAGAGGGCAATGACTCAAGGGCCTTTGTGGTCATCTGAACAAATAGATCTACACTGGATACTTCTTTGAAATTTGGTGTATACCAGCTTAACGGTTTACAATTGGTGAGAAGTTGTTTAATGTCTTGTTCTTCCAGAAGGGATACCATAGTTTGAAGATGTTGATAATCATCATAGCTTAACCCCAATTCTTTAGCTAGTTTGTTATCTCTTCTCTTATGGATCACATTAAGAGCAAGCTTTCGTCCAAAGAGATTAATGTCCTTTACCCACTCAAATTTATTTATGGTGGGAGAAGGGACAAAATTTAAACCCTTACTCAGCAAGGATATATGTTTATTTTCCAAATTAAAAGTGGATAAATTGATGATAAGATTATCTTCTGTAGTGTCATAGTTTGTTAGTTCTTGTGACCTTCCTTGTTTATTTTGTACCCCCATCTTTTTCTGTCTCGGAGTTTGCCTCTCTGGGGTTGAGGCCACTCCTGATCTAAAAAAGAAGAAGAAGAGGCTCCTAAAGATGAAGGATTATCGGAGGTCAAAGAATTTGTAGTAGAGTTAGAAAAGTTATCAAATTGTGTGTCTGGAAAAGACACATTTTTATCCACTGATTTCAGAATGCTTTTTCTTCTTTGTTGGACATTAATTGGGATATTACTAGTTCTCCTTGGGGGACTAAAATCGGACCCAGACCAATCCGTTTCTCCGGATGTGGTGGAGTTCTGCCGACTATTGTATTTTCTCTTATTTTTGTTTCTTTGTCTAAAGACCATACCCTCTTTGAAGTCTTTGTGATCTCTTTGGTACTTATGATGTTTTTTTTCCCTAATGTGTTTTTTGAAAATTTCCAACTTATTATTAAGTTTCGTTTCCATTAATTTGAATTCAGGATGTGTTTGAAAGGCTTTAATTTTGCTAATTTTAGTTTCAAGATTTTGGTTTACCACTTCCAAATGTGACTCTTCTAATTTGATGAGAAATTCCATAAGTTTGATTGAGCTATTAATTAATAAATTGTTCCACTCACTAATTTGTATATCGGTTTTTACTTTCTCTGGTCTTGGAATATCTGATCTGAGTCCCCTAGGGACTAGCTTATCTTCAACATATTTACGTAGACTAATAATTTCCCAATGTCCCTTAATTTGTTTTTTGTACATGTTCTGTATCTCAAAAAAACTTTCATTTATGTCATTAGGATTTTGTCTAGTTAAGGGCTCTAGGGAGAAGACATTGTTAATGTCGGTGATGCTTGGATCAGGATTAATAACGTTACTTAAATATGACGTCATTTTGATAGTCTGGTAACTTTTCTTAAGAGGCTTCCATGAGATGGGTACTAAAACCCTACTAGAAGTAAACCATAAAAATAAAGAAAATTGGAAGCAGAAAGGATACACTCTTACAAGGGATTAACCCTTCAGAAACTACAGCAGTAGTAAAAATAGAAAAAGAGAGAGCAAATGAGTGTCCTCAGAATAAAATATAACTTTTAATGTTGAAACAAATTAAAATGAATTTATGATAAATGTGATAAATAGATCATAAAAATCGAAGCAAATGTATGTACTAGATAAAATACTGAAGGATCGATTTATTTCTAAATATTTAGTGATAATGAACAAAGGAGGTCCTGTTCAAAAGTTTTCAGGATAAATCTCCAAATAGTATATAGAAAACCAAGTAGGTTTTCTAATGCATTAAAGTATGTATCTCAATAAGTTAACATAACTGAAACAGCCAATCCATACAGTGTAAAATAAAAATTGCTAACGGCATAGTGCTAAGTTGGATCCAAAACCTGCACTAGACTGAATAATGTAATGAAAGAAAAATTGTTCTTAACTAATTGACCAACTCATACAAAGGGAGTAGAAATTCCTACAGAAAAATGTCAAGAGCATAAGCTCTATGAACCCCCTACTCGTATGGCTAGTATAGGGCTACATATCCAAATACAAAATCTACGAAGTCTGAAGTTCATCTAAACAGACAGCAATACTGTGGTAAGTATATATAAAAGAGCCCTTTCCTCTGACGCGCGCGTTTCGCCCACAGCTCATCAGAAGGGAACCGATGTGCGGGAAAAAAACGATATAAAAAGGTAAGTGTAAACACTTGATTGGTCTAATTCAAAAGATGTCATACATAATTAACCAATAGGAACAAAGCCGGTAGGTAGCGTCACTGGAAATCACATTCCTTCACATTTCTTGTCGTTTTTGCTTTATTATAAATATCTTCACAGTGCTAATTAATTTATCATGTTTTGTGTATTTCATTCCGTCTGTAGGATGGTTTATAAGGGGTTAAAACTCACACACCTTAGTAGTTTTGACCCATTTGTGATTTCCAGTGACGCTACCTACCGGCTTTGTTCCTATTGGTTAATTATGTATGACATCTTTTGAATTAGACCAATCAAGTGTTTACACTTACCTTTTTATATCGGTTTTTTCCCGCACATCGGTTCCCTTCTGATGAGCTGTGGGCGAAACGCGCGCGTCAGAGGAAAGGGCTCTTTTATATATACTTACCACAGTATTGCTGTCTGTTTAGATGAACTTCAGACTTCGTAGATTTTGTATTTGGATATGTAGCCCTATACTAGCCATACGAGTAGGGGGTTCATAGAGCTTATGCTCTTGACATTTTTCTGTAGGAATTTCTACTCCCTTTGTATGAGTTGGTCAATTAGTTAAGAACAATTTTTCTTTCATTACATTATTCAGTCTAGTGCAGGTTTTGGATCCAACTTAGCACTATGCCGTTAGCAATTTTTATTTTACACTGTATGGATTGGCTGTTTCAGTTATGTTAACTTATTGAGATACATACTTTAATGCATTAGAAAACCTACTTGGTTTTCTATATACTATTTGGAGATTTATCCTGAAAACTTTTGAACAGGACCTCCTTTGTTCATTATCACTAAATATTTAGAAATAAATCGATCCTTCAGTATTTTATCTAGTACATACATTTGCTTCGATTTTTATGATCTATTTATCACATTTATCATAAATTCATTTTAATTTGTTTCAACATTAAAAGTTATATTTTATTCTGAGGACACTCATTTGCTCTCTCTTTTTCTATTTTTACTACTGCTGTAGTTTCTGAAGGGTTAATCCCTTGTAAGAGTGTATCCTTTCTGCTTCCAATTTTCTTTATTTTTATGGTTTACTTCTAGTAGGGTTTTAGTACCCATCTCATGGAAGCCTCTTAAGAAAAGTTACCAGACTATCAAAATGACGTCATATTTAAGTAACGTTATTAATCCTGATCCAAGCATCACCGGCATTAACAATGTCTTCTCCCTAGAGCCCTTAACTAGACAAAATCCTAATGACATAAATGAAAGTTTTTTTGAGATACAGAACATGTACAAAAAACAAATTAAGGGACATTGGGAAATTATTAGTCTACGTAAATATGTTGAAGATAAGCTAGTCCCTAGGGGACTCAGATCAGATATTCCAAGACCAGAGAAAGTAAAAACCGATATACAAATTAGTGAGTGGAACAATTTATTAATTAATAGCTCAATCAAACTTATGGAATTTCTCATCAAATTAGAAGAGTCACATTTGGAAGTGGTAAACCAAAATCTTGAAACTGAAATTAGCAAAATTAAAGCCTTTCAAACACATCCTGAATTCAAATTAATGGAAACGAAACTTAATAATAAGTTGTAAATTTTCAAAAAACACATTAGGGAAAAAAAACATCATAAGTACCAAAGAGATCACAAAGACTTCAAAGAGGGTATGGTCTTTAGACAAAGAAACAAAAATAAGAGAAAATACAATAGTCGGCAGAACTCCACCACATCCGGAGAAACGGATTGGTCTGGGTCCGATTTTAGTCCCCCAAGGAGAACTAGTAATATCCCAATTAATGTCCAACAAAGAAGAAAAAGCATTCTGAAATCAGTGGATAAAAATGTGTCTTTTCCAGACACACAATTTGATAACTTTTCTAACTCTACTACAAATTCTTTGACCTCCGATAATCCTTCATCTTTAGGAGCCTCTTCTTCTTCTTTTTTAGATCAGGAGTGGCCTCAACCCCAGAGAGGCAAACTCCGAGACAGAAAAAGATGGGGGTACAAAATAAACAAGGAAGGTCACAAGAACTAACAAACTATGACACTACAGAAGATAATCTTATCATCAATTTATCCACTTTTAATTTGGAAAATAAACATATATCCTTGCTGAGTAAGGGTTTAAATTTTGTCCCTTCTCCCACCATAAATAAATTTGAGTGGGTAAAGGACATTAATCTCTTTGGACGAAAGCTTGCTCTTAATGTGATCCATAAGAGAAGAGATAACAAACTGGCTAAAGAATTGGGGTTAAGCTATGATGATTATCAACATCTTCAAACTATGGTATCCCTTCTGGAAGAACAAGACATTAAACAACTTCTCACCAATTGTAAACCGTTAAGCTGGTATACACCAAATTTCAAAGAAGTATCCAGTGTAGATCTATTTGTTCAGATGACCACAAAGGCCCTTGAGTCATTGCCCTCTTTTGATAAATACTCAGACAATCTAACTAGAGCCGAACGTGAGGCACTTAGGGATCTGAACATTAATAAAGATCTGATTATCAAACCATCAGATAAAGGAGGAAACATAGTTTTAATGGACCAACAAAACTATGTTAGTATGTGCATGGAACATTTGAAAGATACGAACCAGTATCAAGCTCTTCCAGGGGATCCAACCAAAACATTTCTTTTAGAACTAAAGGTGCTACTAACCCAGGCATTGGAGAAACACATTATTAGTCGAGAGGAGTTCAAATTTATGATTCCCAACAACTGTCCTATGATTTCAACCTTTTATTGCCTTCCCAAAATGGAAACCATTCTACGGCTCCTGAAATTCATTTTGACCCACAACTACTTTGTGTTTAACGGAACATATTATTTACAACTACGCGGCACAGCTATGGGCACGGCTTGTGCTCCTAGCTATGCCAATTTATATTTGGGCTGGTGGGAGGCAACCATCTTAAAAGAAACAACATCTGGACATTATGACCAATATATTCACAAGTGGCTAAGATACATCGATGATATCTTAATATTTTGGACTAGTTCCTGCCCGAAGTTCATAGATATGGTTAATGAACTAAATGTGAACAATATTGGTCTCAAACTTACACACGTAATTCATGAAACCCAATTGGAATTTTTAGATTTAAGAATCTTATTAAACATTGATGGAACTGTGGATACTGAATTATTTAGGAAAAGTACGGCTTCCAATAGCCTTTTGCATTGGAAAAGTTTCCATCCCTATCGTCTTAAAGCTGGTATACCATACGGCCAATATCTGAGAGCTCGAAGGAACTGCTCAAATGATGAATCCTTCCAAGCTGAAGCCAAAAGACTTAAAATCCGATTTAAAAATAAAGGCTATCCTAATCGTATTCTAAAGAAAGCATATCAGAAAACCATAGCCCAAGATAGAAGTTTGAGTCTTCGATCTACTAGACCTATGTCTACTAACCAATTAACAAGATGTATAGGTACTTTCAATCAAAAATGGCAACCCATTAAGCAAATCTTTACCCAACACTGGCCGATTTTGGAGTATGATAAGGACTTGGATCCTAAACACATTGCATATCCCAATATCACAGCCCGAAGGTCTAAAAATCTCCGGGACATGCTAGTTCATAGCCACTTGGAAAACAAACCTTCACCAAGTAGCTGGCTAAACGCCCCAATTGGCATTCACAAGTGTGGACATTGCAAAGCATGCCCCTTTGTTAAAACTTCTAAATCAGTCATATGTCAAAAAACTCAAAGAGAGTATCAAGTTAAACACTTCATAAATTGTAGTACGACACGAATCGTTTACGTCATCACTTGCCAATGTGGTATACAATACATTGGCAAAACTTATCAGGAATTTAGGAGACGAATTCTCCAACATATTAATTCGGTTAAAAACCTTAATTTAAGTACACCTGTTGCAAACCACGTTCGGAATTTTCATGATGGTAATCCCATCAATTTATCATTCCAAGCCCTTGAAAGGGTTACTTTGAATTCTAGAAAAGGCAATTTTAATCTAATCTTATTACAAAAGGAATCAAGATGGATATATGAATTCCAAACTTTAACTCCAGGGGGCCTCAATGAGGAATTTAATTTTACTTCGTTTATTCATTAAAAATCATGATATTTAATTAAGCCTGTTACCACAGTCTAATCAAATAGTTTTTTAGTATTTTCTCCAGTTTCTAGCTTGGCGGATATTTCCCCTCATTCTTTTCATGGCGAAAGATATCCACTACCATTACATTTGAATTATTGTTTACCATCATCCCTCTTGATGAGGGCTTTATTATATTCACATTTCTTGTCAATCTTTTTAGATTGCTATAATCTCTATTTTTGTTAATACCGTATAGGACTAGCCCAGGCACAACAATCTTGCTGTCCTTTTATCTAGCAAATAAACTTTGATTCATTATCTGCCACCTATGTAATAGATAAACGTTAGCACTGTACCTGTCAACTCGTACTGAGCGGTAACATGCTGCAGTACAGTTACAATTGTTGCCATCTTTTAGAATGATACACATTTTGTGCAATTCTCTCACCAGTAGGTTGGTATTGTAACATGGTTATTATTATTTTTCATATAATTGGGAATAGTTAAATCCCCCTTTTTGTCTCCTATATCTCTGTTTAGTTTGTGGTTTCAAACCATCTTTTTATTAGTTAAATATACTATTGGGTTGAAATATTAAATTACTTATTGATGTCCTTCTGTAATTGGGCGATATTTTTATGTCCGGTTTTTGTGCCCATCAAAATACTATCACGATTTTGTAAATGTCGTGCCGTGGGCTAATTGCTATTACTAATATTGATATGTATTTTTATAAATCTGTAATTATGTTTTCATACCCCATTAGAATAGTGGAGGGCAGGTATTAATTGCCTTTATCAATTTTGGAATTAATTTTGCAATTATACTTTAGGCACCGGCACAAGTTGGGCACTTAAGCCTTATAGGACTAGCCCAGGTACAATAATTTTGCCATCTTTCTACCTAACAAATAAATTTTGATTCATTATTTGTCATCTATGTAATATATAACGTCAGCATTGTACATGTCCATTGGTACTGAGCGATAATATACTGTAATACAGTTCACAACAATTGTTGTCACTTTTTAGAACGATACACATCTTGGGTAATTCTCCCACTAGTACGTTGGTATTGCAACATTGTTATTTTTTATACCATCGGAAATAGTTAAATCCTCTCTCTGTATTTTTGTTCAGTTTGTTTCACTACACTAATTTTCCATTAGTTAAATATACCATTGGGTTCGAATACTAATGTCCTTTTGTAATCGGGCTATACCTTTATGTCCGGTTTGTGCCTATTAAAACACTATCACGTCTTTGTAAATGTTGTACCGTGTGTTACTTCCTATTTCTAATATCGATATTTATCTTTATACATCTGGAATTATGTCTCAAGTTACTATTTCCACACCCCATTAGAAAGTGGAGGGCACGTACCAACTGCCGTTATCAGTTTGGTATCAATCTTGCAATTACATTTTAGGCACCAGCACAAATTGGGCATTAATATGAAGCTCCCCCTTTTTTCAAATGAACAATTCCTTCACATTTCTTGTCGTTTTTGCTTTATTATAAATATCTTCACAGTGCTAATTAATTTATCATGTTTTGTGTATTTCATTCCATCTGTAGGATGGTTTATAAGGGGTTAAAACTCACACAGCTTAGTAGTTTTGACCCATTTGTGATTTCCAGTGACGCTACCTACCGGCTTTGTTCCTATTGGTTAATTATGTATGACATCTTTTGAATTAGACCAATCAAGTGTTTACACTTACCTTTTTATATCGTTTTTTTCCCGCACATCGGTTCCCTTCTGATGAGCTGTGGGCGAAACGCGCGCGTCAGGGGAAAGGGCTCTTTTATATATACTTACCACAGTATTGCTGTCTGTTTAGATGAACTTCAGACTTCGTAGATTTTGTATTTGGATATGTAGCCCTATACTAGCCATACGAGTAGGGGGTTCATAGAGCTTATGCTCTTGACATTTTTCTGTAGGAATTTCTACTCCCTTTGTATGAGTTGGTCAATTAGTTAAGAACAATTTTTCTTTCATTGCATTATTCAGTCTAGTGCAGGTTTTGGATCCAACTTAGCACTATGCCGTTAGCAATTTTTATTTTACACTGTATGGATTGGCTGTTTCAGTTATGTTAACTTATTGAGATACATACTTTAATGCATTAGAAAACCTACTTGGTTTTCTATATACTATTTGGAGATTTATCCTGAAAACTTTTGAACAGGACCTCTTTTGTTCATTATCACTAAATATTTAGAAATAAATCGATCCTTCAGTATTTTATCTAGTACATACATTTGCTTCGATTTTTATGATCTATTTATCACATTTATCATAAATTCATTTTAATTTGTTTCAACATTAAAAGTTATATTTTATTCTGAGGACACTCATTTGCTCTCTCTTTTTCTATTTTTACTACTGCTGTAGTTTCTGAAGGGTTAATCCCTTGTAAGAGTGTATCCTTTCTGCTTCCAATTTTCTTTATTTTTATGGTTCTTTTCCTAAATAATGCTGATGAATTTCTGAATTCTGTATCTTTTTCAAGTGGCTTTGCATCACACTATCAAATGTTGCCATCATTTTGACAAGTTTCAAGTAATTTCCATTATTTTCAGAGTACAGCGTGTCACTGCTGCCCCTTAAGGCCAAGCACTGCTTCCCAAGATATTGAACAATGGCTACAAGCCGCTGAAGAACATTCTGCCAGTGCTGCATTTCAGTTGCCAATAATCTTTGGTATGAATGGTCAATAGTACTTCCAGACCCAAGCCTTGTTAACAGTTCTGTCCAGTTTCCCATAGCAGTGAGGTGAGATGGAGACACGTCATGGGTAGCCAGACACTGGGACAAATTTTTCCAATCATTGTAGCCTCCCGTTGTCAGGCTCATTTTCGTAGTTGTAAAGAGTTTACAACAAAAGCAAAATATTTTGTCCAGTCTAGGAGAATAACTAAGCCACTTCACCATTTCCAAGGCGCCGTCTATAGTGGGTTGATGTAAACCGTCTCTTGGATGCATCTTTAGGAAATGCAAAGTGCTCTTTTGGCTTTGCCGGACCTTTCAGAACGATGGTTTCTTTTAGTGAGCTAGTAAGCATTTCAGGCCAGTCAGCTGGATCAAAGAGGTCTACCAGCGTGCTTTTTCCATTTTCATCTTCTGATGATGATGATTTCTGTGAACTCTCTTCCTCAGTGTTTGTATCACTTTCTATGCCCAAAGAATGTTCGCCCACAGTAGTAGTTGAAGTAGAAGGGTGTGGTTCGACATCTACAGCTTCACGATTCTCTTTAGTCTCGCTTACAGCTTTTAGTACTGGATCAGGTTTAAAGAACCTATTTAATGATCCAGCCATTTTAGAAGTGTCTTCTTCTTGGAGCCTTCTTTTCTTTCGGAAAGCAGCACCAGACAATTTATTTCGTGGTGCAGACATCTTGTTCAATTATAAAAATAACTATTGTAGAATAAATGTACAACAAAAATTATTAATATTCAATTAATATTCTCTTTGATGATCATTAAACTACAATAATACCTGAAAATCATTTAGAAACCTACTGTACATATGTGCGCACGTGTGGGAGTGTGAAAGACGCAAAAATATATGTGTATGTATGAGAGCAGTTGATGTAAACATGAAGAATTAAAAATGGAAGGGGCAAGTGAGAGCTAGCACCCCCCATGCACAGACACACAATCATACAGCGTCACAACATAATTACACAATTACACACAGTCACAAACATTCACCTACAGTCATACATGGTCAGTCACATTACAAAGTAATTCAATCTTCTATCTGGGTCCATGCAACAAAATGTAATGGGGAGTTACTCTATGTACCCCCTCTGAACTATTCCTATCACCCCTTGTTGGCACGCTAATGAAGTGACCATGTTTCATCCTCAAAATACAGATTAGGGAACAGTGCACAAAATAAATCCAGTTTTAAATTTTATGAAGCTACTTAAAATCACCACTACTAGCAAAAAAAAAAATTGGGATTCAGTTACACCATATGGCGATATCCATCACTATGTTACAGTTCCCCAATATCCCCATTCCCCCACCCCACCTCCATTTGGCTACTGTGACATTCACTTTGATTCCCAAAAATTCCCACTTTTAGAAATGAACCTAATAAAACATAGTTCAAATTGTACATTTCATTCAAGAGACATTTTTTATGAACCATTACCACTACATAGCATAGTGGTCTGACATCGCCCCCCCATGTAAGTAGTCAAACCGTATTAGAGCAGTTTGACTTCTTACCTTACATGGCCCTACCTTCACTACATCAGCCAAAAGCCAGAAGATCTCTGCATTACGCAAGAGTGGGCATGGTGGTTGACGTAGTGGAGGTGGAGAGCAGCTTAAAGGAACACTATATCGTCAGGAACACTATACACCTGTATCCTGTTACATTAGTGCAGTCCTGTCCCCGTCCCCCCAACCTCTGTGTGTGGTCATAAAGCGATATTATGTTTTTCCCCCACACAGATCATTAACCTTTGCATTGGGAGGCTATTGTGCCTGTGCAGCAAAACACTGCACCAAAAAGCATCTCCTCATACAGATGCAATGAATCAATGCATCTATATGGGAACGTTAATGGGACTCTCCAGTGCCAGGAAAACATATTAGTTGTCCTGGCACTGCAGGACCCTGTAGTACCCCTCTCCCTCCCACCACAAGTTGCTGACCGGAGTCCAGCACCGAGGGGCAGACTCTGCCTACTCTCCTCCCTCGCCAACGTCAGCCAGCGGGTGAGACCTAATGTGCATGAACGGCAATGGCCACGCATGCGCATTAGACCTCCCCATAGGGATTTCGGCGATGCTGGAGGCCCTCGCAGAGTCGTATAACACACTTTTCGTGTTATAAGAACATGGAAGTCCCTCTAGCGGCTGTCTGACAGACAGCCACTAGAGGAGGACTTAACCCTGCAAGGTAATTATTGCAGTTTATGAAAACTGCAATAATTACACTTGCAGGGTTAAGGGTAGTGGGAGTTGGCACAAGTGGTCTGGGTGCCTGTAGTGTCCCTTTAAGCTCCTCCATGCAGGGCGTGGAGACGTTTAAAGGGACACTATAGTCACCCAGTCTACTTCATCTCAATGATTACATTTGGGGTTAAATCTTCCGGACAGCCTTACTAGAGGCGCATCTGCAACGCTGGAGGCATTTAATGCCTCCATCACGCAGAGCGTCCATAGGAAAGCATTCCTATGGACAATTTGAATGTGCGCGCGGCACTTGCGGGGGAGGAGAGGTGCTGGAATAAGGTAAGCTGCTGAAAGGGTTTTAACCCCTTTCAGCACCACGGGAGGGGGACCCTGAGGGTGGGGGCACCCTCAGGGCACTATAGTGTCAGGAAAACTACTTTGTTTTCCTGACACTATAGTGATCCTCTAACACCAGTATTGCACACAGTGTCTTTACTCTGAAAAGATAGACAGTGTTTACCTTTTAAAAGCCTGCAGCGACAGGCTAAAGACACCAGAACCACTACATTAAACTATAGTGTTTCTGGAACTATAGTGTCCTTAATGTGAAGTAAAAATAGTTATGTAATAATAGCTAAAGATTACTAAATTATATTACTAAAGAATAAAAATATTGGATTTCCTACTTACCACACCAGATAAGGATAAGATGATCTCTGGCTGCAGTCTGGCTCCTGGTCAAATACAGGCTCTAGAGGCTGGGGAAGCAGGAACCAGCTACAATACAGTAGGCACTTGAACATGGCACCTTCTACCACTTTAAAATCCCCCCTCAAGCATGCTCAATGGAGGATGGGGTCAGGTAGTGGTCACTTCCGGCCACCCAGTACACGGAGCACTTAAACTCCACCTCCAGGCTCCAGCAGCAGCAGGTAAGAAGGCTGGCTCTGGCTGTGTGCTGTGTGACCTATCCTGACCCCGAGAGACCACCCACCTTCACTGTTGCATGATGGGTGGTCTCGTGGGGTGGGCGGTCTCATGGGCGGTCGCATCTCTCTGCGGCCGGCCGGCCGCCCTCCAGGACCATAGAGCAGTGCTGTGCCGTCTGAGGCTTTCTGTAGCGCTCAGGTGGCACAGCATGAGGAGGAGTGCCGCACCAGCCGCCCGCCCGCCCATCAATTGCCGGCGCCGCCGGTCTCACTCTGAGGCAGCGCTTGCCAATTCCGGGTGCAGCAGGGCCAGCGCCCCCTGCTAAGTTGTGCCCTAGGTGGCCACCTAGGTCGCCTTACAGGTAGTGCCGGCCCTGCTGGAAGGAAAGCAGCAGAGGAATAGGCAGAGGGGACGATTCTTGTCTGGAAGAAGAGTCAGGTGGAAGAGTTCTGGAGAGACCCCTGTCAAGCTTCAGCGACTAGGGCTAGCAGATTAGATGGAAGTACAGGAGCTCCATCACAGGCAAATGTCCATGCAGGGTAATTCCTCGACTCTCAGAGACATAAGTATGGGACCACTAGTGTTCTAGCAGTAGTCTAGCCTGGCACACATTAAGCAAGAGGTGACCACAGCTTGCATTGCAATTTGTTGAGGTAATGAGGCACAGGTAGTTATACAACCCTATATTTATTTTTTGGGTGATACTAGTGCCCTGTTGTCTATCAACTTACTGTCTGATTAACAACCCACTACTCTTGCAAATATTAACTCCTGACTTGTTGGTCATGTTAGCATTGGTGTTGAAATTACAATATCTGAGCATTATAGGTTCTCTCGGACATAGTGCATGCCAAAAATTTTTGGAGTCTCTGTTACCGGAGGCCTGAGTCCAAGAGCTATCAATCGAAAGAGACCACATGGCCCCCCAGCACTGAACTCTTCCACTCCCAGGGATATCAAAGCCCGGCTTTTGCACTTTCCAATTAAAGAGCAACTGATGGCAGGCGCCAGGAACAATCCACCAACACAAGGCCAGACCCTCCATTTCTACCAAGACTGGGCACCCTCCACGCTTAAAAAAAATGCAGGGACCTAAAACCCTTCACTACCGCCCTCTCTAACCAGGGATAAAAATATATATGGGGCCATCCATTTAAACTCATCGTCAAGAAGAATAATCAGACCTTCACTCTTCATCACACCTCTGAGATGGAAGACTTCACCAAACACATCAGATTCCAACTGATCCACCCACAACTTCCAGGCACCAACATGAGACCAGGCGCAGTCGCAGCACATGAAGGAGGACCACTACCACCTTGTCAACAGCAAACAAATAAGGGATGGGTCTGCGCCAATAAACAGGGTAAATAAATAATAATAATAGTCCTGGTTGGGATAGTATTGATAAAACTGAGTTCAGTAGAGTAGAACTTGGATCCTATTTATGGTCTCTGAAGTTGTGAGGCTCTGCTCATTGCAATATCCAAATATATAGAAGAAGGTGATGGATGATGAGAAAGATGATCCAAAATAGTAAAAATAGGATAGGTCTTACTTACAGTTGGCACAGTGTATAGACTAACTGCTCTATGACAAGGGCATAGGTGGTATAATCCCCACCTAGGATTCCTTGGAGTATAGTACAAATGAAATGAAATAAAAAAATAAAAAATAAAATAATAAATAAATAAAAGTATAGTAATATAAAAAAGATATATGTAAATATATAAATATATAAAAAGCCAGGTAGTAGTCAAAAGATAATGGTACAGAAGTAAAAAATGACCAAAATCTATTTATTAACAGTATTTAAAAGCAGTACAATATCCAAACGCGTTTCACCATATAGGCTTTATCAATGGATAAAAATCTTTTCAACCTGGCTAGTTGTAGGGTACATATAGGTTTGAAACAAATTAAAATTGGC
This sequence comes from Pelobates cultripes, assembly GCA_933207985.1. Taxonomy (NCBI): domain Eukaryota; kingdom Metazoa; phylum Chordata; class Amphibia; order Anura; family Pelobatidae; genus Pelobates; species Pelobates cultripes. The sequence goes on along the minus strand of OW240917.1, from coordinate 205,070,252 downwards.
GCCAAATTTGCTCAAACCAATCACAGAGCAAATAATTATTGCACTTAAATAACAACATTTTATGATTAAAATTGCATAGATGTAGCTTATAAGGTACAAGTTATATAATTTTAATGTAAAAACAAGCGTTATTAAAAGAGTAGTCAACTCTCTGGTTTGTTACACCTTGTCAACAGACCCGAAAACGGCCCCCAACAGCCCCTAAGGGATAATCCACAACCATGACCTGAGCTTCCATGGACCACCAACAGACACTCATCCATGGAATGGCCATTCCAGCATGGATCCAGTCTCAGGTTCTATACCATAGGCTACACTGGTACTGAGCAACTATAGGAGGGCGGGGGGTAAGAGACATAGCAGGACACAGCATAGGTAACAAGGAATGCAGACTAAGGGTCTCGAGGGGTAAAAAGGAAATGAATGATACCTGTATACCTATGTATGTTGTTTGCACCAGACTGACGCGACTACCCAGCTGACACTTTGACGACTAGGGACACGCCTGACAGCAGTCAACACTGGAATCCATACAACAATCAACCTGGAGATGCACGGACCATCCATTTACCCTCCACCCAATGCACAACGAGGGGTATCCAACACGTCCCAACCCTCTAAACGACTTCACACAGCCCAACCACCCCAGGACCACTGTACCACCACCTTTTAAAATCGCTCCCTATTTCAACTGTCAAAAGTAAAGACAAATAAGTCAATGGGCCTGATGGAATACACCCAAAGTTAAATCTAATCTTATTGATTTTTTTGATTGGGTAACTAAAATAATAGATCAGGGTGGTGTAGTAGACATTGCTTACTTAGATTTCAGTAAGGCTTTTGACACTGTTGCACATAAGAGGCTCATCAATAAACTGCAATCTTTAAGTTTGGATTCCAATATTGTTGAATGGGTAAGGCAGTGGCTGAGTGACAGGCAACAGAGGGTTGTAGTCAATGGAGTATATTCGAAGCATGGGCTTGTTACCAGTGGGGTACCTCAGGGATCTGTACTTGGACCCATTCTCTTTAATATTTTTATTAGTGATATTGCAGAAGGTCTTGGAAGGTATGTCTTTTTGCTAATGATACTAAGATATGTAACAGGGTTGATGTCCTAGGAGGGATAAGCCAAATGGCAAATTATTTAGGTAAACTATAAAAATGGTCAGAGTTGTGGCAACTGACATTTAATGTGGATAAGTGCAAGATAATGCATCTTGGACTTAAAAACACACCCTCCAGTGGCTTCCTGTAAGATATAGGGCTCAATTTAAAATTCTGGTTCTTGCTTTCAAATCTCTACATAATGCGGCTCCCACCTATCTATCCTCTCTAATACACAAATATGTCCTGTCAATCTGCTGAAGACTTACGTCTATCTTCTGTCCGTACTCTCACCTCTAATGATCGCCTTCAAGACTTCACGAGGACTGCACCATTCCTGTGGAACTCGCTTCCCTCTTCCATGCTCACCCAGTCTCCACTCCTTCAAAAAATCATTAAAAACCCACTTCTTCATAAAAGCGTATCAATTAAACTATAAATAGCTCCTGACTGATTCCTCTTTTGCAACTGTCACTAGTCTAATACTATCCTTACCTTTTTGTGTCACTTTACCCCACTCCCTCTAGCATGTTAGCTTATTGAGCAGGGCCCTCAACTCCTCTGTTCCTGTGTGTCCAACTTGTCTGGTTACAACAACATGTCTGTTCGTCTAAACATTGTAAAGCGCTGCGGAATTTGATGGCGCTATATAAATAATAACATAATAATAATAAGGGGTAATTATTTCAGATGACTTAAAGGTAGACAGGCTATGTAATAGATCAGAAGGAAATGCTAGCAGAATGATTGGCTGTATAGGGAGAGAAATTAGCACTAGAAAGAGGGAAGTGCTCATGCCATTATACACAGCACTGGTGAGACCTCACTTGGAGCATTGTACTCAGAACTACAAAGGATATTGATACTTTGGAGAGTGTTCAGAAAAGGGCTACAAAACTGGTTCCTGGATTGACAGATAAAACTTACCAGTAACGGTTAAAGGATCTTAACATGTATATATGGACAGGGGGATATGATAGAAACATTTAACTACATAAAGGGAATCAACACAGTAATGCAGGAGTGTATATTTATAAGAAGAAAAAGTACCACAACAAGAGGACATAGTCTTAAGTCTAGAGGGGCAAAGGTTTGAAAATAATATCAGGAAGTATTACTTTACTGAGAGGATAGTGGATGGATGGAATAGCCTTCCAGTTGACGTGGTAGAGGTTATCACAGTGAGGGAGTTTAAGCATGTGTGGGATAGGCATAAGGCTAATTAGAAAGAACTAAGTGGAGGAAAGCCCTCATGGGGAGAAACTCCTCAAAGAGATTACCCCAAATAATAGTTATTCAAGAGAAGGGTAACCTTGATAACCCAATCTGGGAAAAAGATTGAATCAAAAATAAACTTTATTAGATCTCATATAGACATAAATATTTAAACTTATATTGAGTGTATCTTAAACAAGATAAATAGTTGTGCAAAGTGTGTTAAAAATACAGATAATACCGTTTAATCCTAAAATATTTGCTTCAGGAAGGCAGGGTTCAAATCATACCAAGTTTACATGTACTAGTTGCTTCATGCACACTGAGTTAATTACACCAATAGTCAAAACATACTTATTGGGAGAAGAGCTCTTTACAGACTAAGCGCAAATATACCTGTTTTTCGAATTTCTGTCTTTAAATTTTTTTTTCAGGGGTTGGATTTGCTTTCTTTGGCTGTCGATTTCTCATTTTCACTTAGCCATTTTAATTGCCTTATTGCATTCATTATTGGCTTCATTATATCTTCTGTAGGATGCCTCTAATTTGTCTGATTTAAATGTCCCTTTCTTATTTTAAAAAAAAGTTTTTATAATTCTTTATTTTTGTTGTGCGAAGGATTGACAAACATGCATATGATGCCACAACAGCATGTATAAGCATATTAACAAGAGTTATAGCACAGCATTTGTGAAAACCGCACATTTTACATTACTGGATAACATTAGAACTCAAGCTAAATACAGGTGTCCACTTAATAAACAATAGCTAGGTACTTGGTTAGCGAGGCATAAGTAGGCACATATAAAACATATAGTATACTAGCCACTGGATCTGCTCTCACTGTCACAGCTGCATTTTGTGGTATTAGGCTGGAAGCAATATGATAGTCTACAAATATTCAGACAAAAGTAAGGAAAACTAGCTAGGTCTAGCATGTCATTATGAAACTAGAGGGTCAAAAGCTAGAGGGTTGGATTGGTGTCCACCCTGCTAGGTGAGATCCCACAGTGAGGGCTTGTAGGTTGCCCAGGTAATGAAAGTGAAGTTTAGCTAATCCCTGGCATGTCAAGCTCACTGTGGTAGACCTGTGAACGTCGGTGAAGGTAGCCACATCGGAGGTAGGAGTTAGGGTGCCCCTCCAGCCCCAGTCCATTATCCCGGCCAACATTGGTAAACCACGGACCTGGGTGCACTCAAAGTCTAAGTCCTACCCCATAAGGGAATAACAGAAGACCCAGATGTTGTAGTATAATTGAGTATAATCAGCCTTCTGTCTGTGTGGGTGATGCACTGGTCTCTAATGGGGCCCAGAAGTTCTCAAAAATCTCCTCCAAGTGCCTCAGGGATTGTTCAACCCAGTCATAAGTTGTTCTCTCGGTCTGATGGAGCTTGTGGTCATAAAGAGAAGACGCAGCCGCCATCTTGTGTGGACAAAATACAGTCAGACTTCACATAGGTACAGCAGCTGAGGTAAGAGCTGATGGGTGCTGTAAGTCCGGGGGGAGGGAGGGAACGGGGCTGCAAGGTATCTCTGTGCTGGCTCAGCAGCTGTGCAGGACGCATGATCGGCCGCCTCAACCACCTGACATTTACACAGCCGGGATTTGCAGAGTAGGCGATTCGTAAAACTGATAGCGAGCACCCCGGCGGGCCCCAGAGACAGGTAAGTCTTAGTATAGTGCAGACTGGTGTGCTGAGAGTCGATTAAATAGCTTAAAATAAGGAACATGCTCGGAGCTCATTCGACACACATCCAGTCGCCTTTAGGTTCAGGCCTTGCCCCAACCCTTTTCTTATAATCTCTTGGTGTACTTTGCTGTTTGGCTGAGCACCCCACCCATTCACTATGGTTGCCTCTTTGGAGGTAACCACACGAAAACTTAAATTGAGGAGTCTCTTGAAGCTGTTTATACTGCAAGAAAGTATTGCAAGTGTAAAGTTATCATGCAAATCTCCCATTTTAAAATTAGTGTAAAACTATTGGGGTATTGGGGTATTGGGGTACTGTGATGTCGTGGTGGGTTTAACACAATATGGCCATGTGGTGGAACTGAATCCCCATATTAATTTGCTAAGATAGGTGTAACGGACTTCCTGTACCCCGGTTGGGTACCTCCGCCAATGGATGCTCCTAGTGCTTACCGAGGGCTCCAAGCACTTCTCCAGACACCAGTACTGCAGACCCCATGAACCGCCGCAGCTTAGTTGGGGTCTCGCCGTCTCCTACCCACCCTGGACCAACGACAAGGCTCCAGGTTCCAGTGGGTGAACCTCTCTTCCTCCAGAGAGCAAAGCAGAAACAGCTCTTACAAGAGCTGATTATTCAAGGGAGTATGAAGAGCATAGCAATCCCTTGTAGCAGTTTCCCCCATTAAGAGTCGTAGTTTTGACCGACCGCAAGCATGGCCCCATGCCCAAAACTGTTCCATAGAATCAGGGCTAACGGTCGGTCTCTCTGTCTGGAGTACAAAAGTACATAACTCACATGAACAGAGCCCGTTTAAAGTATTTTAGCCAGGTTTATTACAGAGGCCATAGTCAGAGGGCAGGAGGCTGGCAAACATTCCCCTCCAAAAACCAGAGGCGAGGTCATTTTCGCCACAATAGGTGATTTTAATTAGCCTTGCTAAATGTAAAGCTGTATTTTTGTTTGTGTATGTGCTGTTTCATTAACTGTATTTTGAAAATGTTTTGGTCTTTACGACAGCACCACTGCTGGGAAATGCATGCTTTGGGTGTGCCCCCAATTCCCATTTTTTTCTGTGTAGATTTGGAATCCAGACCAGATTCCTATTTGGCTGAGCACCCCACCCACCCAAACTATGGACCGTGGACCTGAAGCTCATGCCTTTCTTTCAATCCCCCAGGCAGCCCAAATTGAGGCACCCGGGCCTGGAAGTACTCCTTACGGGTACCATGAAAGCTAAACCAGATGCCGGCGATAGGACATCACTCCCAGAAGCCAAATGCAATAGTAGAGGGCAGGGATATTGGCTCCATGCTGCAAAGACCTGTGCAGCCCAAACAGTCTCCCTCGGAAGCCCCACGTGCAACACTCCCCTGCTGCCATGGCGGAGAGCCAGTAGGCAGGGGCCACATTTGATGCTCAGCTCGGTCAAACTTCATCTCCAGGACCTTATGACGGCACAACTCCCACAACTAAGGATGACTTGAAGGTGCTGCTTTCAGATATCCACAAACTATGGACCGTGGACCTGAAGCTCATTAACATTGACATACAGGCAGTTACAGACCAGGTGAGAACGTCCAAAGAGAACATTATTGACATCCGCTCAGATTTCGCTACAACTAAAGCCTCTATTAAACAGCTCCAAATTCACCAGTCGGCCCTGTCACTCAGAATGACTGCCTTTGAAGATAGACAGCGCTGCAATCATATCAAGATTTGCAGTGTTCCAGCCAACATTTAGATTGAAGAATTACCACATTATATCCGAAGGCTGCTGGTGACTATACTACCTCATCCAGTTGCTAAGAAGCTGTCCATCGACAGGTTCTTACTCAAATCACAAGGAACATCATACTTCAATGTATGTCCTCTCGAGACAAAACCCAAATATGCTGGCATTGAAAGGTAAAACCCCACTGGCCGTTGAAGGTGCATCCCTATCTTTCTTCCATGGCCTTACAAGGGCCACACTCCCTTTGCACAAATCCCTTGCTCGCGTCACTTCTCAACTAAGAGTCACTGAAGTGGCCTACAGATGGGGTCCCTCTGGAACTTTGCTGGCTACACATAATGGGTCGACACACATGCATCGAGGGAGGGCAAACCCACCTTCTTCACATCGTTGGGTCTGGTGGACCAGAGCACGAATAATCTGCAGGAGTACCCCCGAGTTCCTGGGATCCTTCCAAAATAGTCCCATTCACCCCGAGAGCTAGAACCTCTAGGGCCTCTGATATTTGACTGGACTGGACATTTGACCTACTGATGCACAACTATGCTGCAGGAAGATGTCGTAATCTTCATAGCTGTGCCAAAGAGTTTTATTATTTTTTTGTTAAATTCATGTTTTCTGTTATGCTTTCCTTTCAAAAAAAAAAATGCCAATGACCATAGGGCTAGATACACTTCACACTGTAAGGTCAAGGGGTGTATTCACCCAGACTCTTAATTATTAATGAATTGATACAGGATGGCGATCCCACCCCCCACCTCCACGGTTAGGGGTAACCCAGTCGGAGGTGTATTTCACACTACCCTCTTATCTACCTTACTATATACAATCTGTCCCCTCCATAACTTTCTTGGTTTTTGCTTTGGAAGTACTGCCAAGCATCAATAGCAAGCAAGTAACCAACCTCATGCGGATGAGTTGCATTAACAACGAAACAGCTGTCCATTAGTTCTTAGGAAAATGTTCCTTCTCGGAACCAAAGTATTTGGAGTGGCACTGATGAATAGAGCTAAACCAAATTAAAGTGAAATAACGTTCCAATAAACATAAATGTGCAAAATCAAATGTGGTTAAATACTATATTAGACTATACCTGCGCATTCCAATGCTAAAATGTGGTCAATTACCTTAATGTATTGCTTGGAAAGCCATGCGTGGTATGTCTACTAAAGGGTTAAAAGGAGAAGTGGATAGATACTATAAAAAGGCACTAATAGCGTCCTCAGAGATACTTGTGTTGGCTTAGGATTTGTATATAGTCTAGGATACTTCCTAAGATATCTCACAGGATACTCCACTAAGGATAAACTATATAAGGATACTAAAGGAGTTTAGATCCTTCTAAGATATAAAGAGGGAAAAATAAGCAAGGCAAAAAAAAAACGGTATACATCTACCTCTCATAAACAATATGTGTTTACTCTAGTGGTAGGTAAAAACCTGTATAAAAATAGGATATCGTAGAGGCTAGATACACATCTGCTATCAATTTAGCGCAAACTGATACTTTAGCATTTGCAATAAAGTATCGGATAAACCTCTAACTAGCACTAGATGCTCCAAAAATATTGTGTAGCAACTAACAGGATCCTGTAATCTATTGAGCTATCTCAAAAAAGTATACAGTTTATGCCTGAAAATAGGTATGGGCTCTGATATGCTCAGAAAAATATCTGTATTGTTGAAAAATAAATACTGAAAGCATCCAATTGGTAGTGGTACCGACACATAATATTAGCTATCAGTGCCGTAATTACTTGATGTTAGATGCAGATTTGAAATGAAAAAATAAAACACTATAGACTGAATCTAGTGACAGTCCACTGCCTGAATTCCTTCGACAGATCGCTCTCCTAAAATAAAAAACCTGTAAAGTGATACTAAATATCCTATGGACTCCCTTGATAGAATAAAGGCTTCTAATACACAGTGACAGTGGCGTACTAAGGGGGGGGCGGTCCGCCCCGGGTGCCACCAGGATGGGGGGTGCCATGGCCAGCCCCGCCGCCCCCCCCATGCTGCAGCCGCCCGAGCGCTCTGTAAAGAGCCTCGGGCGGCTGCAGCATTGCCCGGGCGGTGCGTCCATGAGGGCGGACCGCACCGCCCGGGCGCAGCCTGAGGAGAGGGGCTGACACTCCTGTCAGCTCCCTCACTGCAGCATGGTCCGCGGGTACAGGGAGCAGCTGTCTCCTGTACCCGGCCGGACTAACAGGAAGTGCACACTGAGTGTTCACTTCCTGTTAGTCCGGCCGGGTACAGGAAACAAAAGCTCCCTGTACCCGCCGGCTATACTGGGATCGGCCACGCTACAGGGAGGTAGGGGGGAGGGGGAGAAAGAAGGGGGGGAGGTGAGAGAGAGAAA
>OW240917.1:204944066-205053125 GCA_933207985.1 Pelobates cultripes | reverse complement strand
AAGGATAGGAGTGGCTGTGTGGGAGCCATATTACAGAAAGCCAGAAGAGTGTCAAAAACTTCCACCGGACACCAGATATTACTAGTGGGGGAATAGGGTATAATGACTGTCTGACCTTTGGCGCTAGTTTTGGTGTGGTGTAGGGATAGTTGATAGTGATCGTGCACCTTTATGAGATCGGATCTAGTGATGAAGGTGAGTGAGTTAACGCTAGTGGTGGTGAATTCTCTGGGTCGCAGAAAACCGTAAAATGCGAGATAGATGGATGTCTTAATAACACGATTGGTATGACCTTCGAATGGTGAGGTGTCTAGTAGATTTGATAGTGCCTGGAATAATAGATCGTGGATGGGTAGTCTAGCAGGTGAGGGTGTAGGTGTCTTTGATACCTTTAAGTATAGCTTTTACTTGGTAGGAGGATATAAAGCGTTGTTTGTTAGGCCAAGAAGTGAGTATGTGGTGCTGAATACCTGTGATATACAATTTAATGGTGTTGTATGACAATGTTAGATGAAGGTGGCAAAAGGAGATGAAAGCAATAATGGTCTCCATGGAAAACTGGTCAACAATATTAAAGTCCAACAAAAATTTATTAAATACATCAAAAGCTCCATATGCCTTCCTAGTATTAGCAGAAAGACCAAGCTGTGAGAGTTGCCGCCCATGACATAGCAGCTCTTTTAGTCCCAGACCATTTCCTGCCACTGTGGTACGGGAGTTGGTATTAGGGCAGCTGTTGGAAGGGCTTCCCGGAACTCCTGAAACCGAGACCGTGATAAGTGATCAGCTGCAATATTGAGAATACCAGGCACATGAAAGCAAGACAAAAGGAAACTGTGTTTAGCGGCCAGCCATGTGAGAGTCCTCATGAACCTCATGATGGCCAAGGAAGAGGAACGTCCCTTATTTACAACATGGCATGTAGCCATGTTGTCTGAGAAGCAACGAACCGTATTCCCAGACCAGCCTGCTCCCCACTTAACTGCTGCCGCTACGATAGGATACAGCTCAAATAGTGCTGAAGTTTCCTTAAACCTGGGGATCTCAGTAATCTCTCCTGGCCATTTACCATACATCCATTTGTTGCCCCAAATAGCGGCAAATCCAGAAGTGGCTGCGGCATCTGTCCAGAGTGATACCGAATTTTCTGACCAAACCGGGATAAAAATGCTTTTCCCGTTCCAGTTTAGCAAAAACTCCTTCCACATACGAAGGTCAGCTGTGGCATGTATGTCTAGTGAAATGCGGGATGCGTCAGTTGGAAACATTGGAAACAGGCTAAGCAATCTGGAAATGAATGCTCTCCCTGTGGAATAATTTTCATTGCGAAATTCAATGAACCCAGCAGGGATTGCAATTCCTTCCTATTACATGAGCCTCCTCAAGTAAAGGTCGATGGCTGCCAGGATGCGTTCGATCTTTTCCCTGGGGAGACTAGCCTGCATGTTCACGGAGTCAAGTACAACCCCTAAGAAATTGATTATAGTATCGGGACCTTCAGTCTTTTCCGGTGATACCGGAACTCCTAATCGTGTGAACAGTTGCGTGATTGACTGGAGGCTAGTAGGAGGTGCTGAGTTACTTTCTACGGTCAGGAAATCATCCAGGAAATGGATAACTGTGGGGCATTTACAGAGGTTAAGCAGCATCCAACACAGCGTCTCCGCAAATATATCAAAGATCCTGGGGCTGCTTTTTGAACCAAACGTGAGACGAGTGAAAAAGTAATAGGAGCCTTGCCACTTAACCCCATGTAAATGCCATAGTGATGGATGAATGGGGAGTAATTTGAAAGCGTTCACAATATCCGTTTTACATAGCCATGCCCCTACCCCGGCTGCGAGGATGGCTGTGACTGCGTTATCTATGTTAGCATATTGGAGGGAGAATTCTTCAGACGGTATTAATGAATTTAGGCTTGGAGTAGGAGATGCATGGGGGGCTGACAGGTCGAGAATTAGCCTTTGTTTTTGTGAGGATTTGTTAGTGACCAGTCCTATGGGATTAGTTCTCCAAACCGTGAACGGCGGGGAGTCAAAAGGGCCTAACAAGAAACCTTGGTCCATTTCCTTCTGAAGGAGTAAGTTGATAGTGTCGGGTGCTGCTAGGGCTGTCTAAGTTTTTTACATTCCAGGATCCCTGTAGGCATGTGCACAATACCCGTGTGAAACCCTATCGTAAACCCTGCCACCAAAAAGTCAACGAGATGTTGTGATGGGTGATTACGTAAAAGTTCTTTCAGTAGGGAGACATGAAGAGACGTTTGATACTGCTTAGGGAATAGTTTATTAGGGCACATTGCCTTGGCGTGAGCCCTGAAACAGATTGAACAGACATGCAGAAGTCTGCAGGCACTGTAACCGCAAGAGCCGGTATTGAAATTGTTACAGACCTGTGACTTGCCCAAGAACACTATATCACGGCCTAATTTGTCTTTAAGCACCCTGCCAGACCTCCCTGTGGGTACCACATTAGCAGGTGAAAAAGCAGCATTCACCTCAGGAGAATTAGGGCATAAATTAGCCGTGTGGGAATTGGATGAGCAAATGGCACAAGCTGGAGTTTTTAGGCCCGCAAAGTGCCGACAAAACAGCTCAGTATCAAGCACACCCCAATCAGCCTGAATATTGAACTGTGCTAGGGTGGCGGACGCCTTTGCGGAAAAAGCACGGTGGTAGTCGTAAAATGACGTACCACCGTACTTGTGCCCCAAATCCACCAGCTTGTAGAGGTAAAGGTCCAATTCTTCCCTCCTATTTGGATATACAGAGTATAGGACATCCCTGTATATACCGAAGGCCAGTACAAATTCTGGAATGGAAAGCTTTTGATTCAGCCTGGGATCTCTGGACTTGAGAACTACTGACACATCCCCATATGCATATGTCTTATTCTCAAGGACATCTTGTGAGGCAATCAAAAGTGATACCAGATTGATATCCTTTCCTTCCAAGATGTCCTTTCTGGTTTTAGCAGGTACCATGTGTGCTGGGTTAATTATATATGGGTCTTTAGAGCTAGTTGGTAAATTACCCGGTAGAGGGTCCAAGCATACTGCAGCAACTGGGCTCCCTGCAGTAGCAGGCGACCTTTGCTGGCTATCTGCGTCCATTTTGTCCAGTTTGTCCGTAATACGACCCAAAGAGGTCAGGACTGACGACAAAACTGACTGCAGATCTGAGGAATGGTTCCCGCTGGATCCTTCCCCTGCCCCAGAGTTATCAGTCTGGTATTTAATAGTCTGTACAACTCAGCTTTCCTAGCTGTAGCAGGGAACGGAATATTTATCTTCCTTAATTCAGCCGTAATTCTTGGAACAGTCCATGCCCTGAGTGATGCAGGGCTTGCGTTGTCGTCACCCTGCGATGGAGTGACCGATCTAGCCGGTGTACTGGCGATGGACACATCTTCCCTTTCTTCAGGCACTTGTGACATGCTACAACATAAAATAGTATGTTATCTGGGGCTACCCAACTGGGTATTGATCACTAAATGCCAAGCGGCGAAGAATTATTAAGCGACGTGACAGATGAGGCCCTACTAGTGGCCAAGCGGCCTTGAGAGGCACTATGATTTGGCGCGTGTGGGATACGTGGCCATTGGCATTATGGCAGGGTGGTGGCCTCACTGTGACTTGTAAAGGCATAAGACAGAATGGGAGTGACAAGTGAGGCCCTCTCTATGCAACTAAGCGAGGCGGCTAGCTATGAATGGGCCCGAGGGGATGCCGTACCTCCGAATTGAGGATGGGTGTTGGCCTCGCGGGACCACTAACGTAAGGCGTAGAAGGCCAGAAAAACATACCTAGTGGGTCCTATTTCTTGCCAGTATCTGTATAAACCCTAAAGGTAGGTAGGGAGGGAGAAGTAGTCGAAACGTGACGTACCTGTTGAGTAAGTTGCCAGATAGTATGAGAAGAAGTGGACAGGAGATCTGTCGTAATCTACAAGAGTAATTGACGTTTGTATGGGTAAAATAAAATGAAATTGTGCCCCTAAATCCCCAGCTAATCTGATACCTACCAGTAGTACTTCACTAGTAGTGAATTTGCAGAAAGTAGGACACGTGACCCAGGTGAGCTGTAGTAACCTACGAGATTAACATGAGTTCGTAAGGGTTGAAAAATGTAGCCCTTGACCCCCTGCTGATCAGATACCTATAAATAATATTCCAACAGTTCAGGTGACTGGGACCTGAATACTACAAAGTGCTAGGATGCTTATACCTAGTAATATAGAAAAATCTTTGAGGAATCTGGTCTGGCGTGACCCATGAAGGTATAATTAAATATAGGAACAGACCTATGTAGAGTGAAACAGTGGTGGGGTAGCGGAACCCAGAGGAATTAATGTAGAACACTGAAAACAAGAGGTCTCTAATTAATAGACCGTTAAGTATATCATGACAAAATATCCTTATAATGATACTCATACAATGCATACAATACTGGACTACTGAAACTGTAATCTTATAAACATTTGAGGTCGTAAATATAACCTTTCTGATCAGCAGGGTTGTGCAAGCAACTAAAATAGTACTGAAAACCGACCACCAGAGGTCTTCTTAGTGCATATCATAATTATACCACATAAAAGACTAGAGATTCGGCACACGAAATAGTCATAAGGTGACTGAGTGTAAATGCATTGTTCAACTTAATTAATAAAACATATTTAACGAATTGCCCAACAAACTTTAACCAGCATAAGATATCTTATAATCATACCTGAAATTATAATTTACATGTACCAACTGCCATAACTTTAATAACCACCAGGGGTCGTGGAATGTATTTTGAGAGAGAAATCAATGACAATGAACCAGCCACCAGAGGTCGCCCTAGGGCATACAACAAGTTGTAACATAAAAGTGAAGCAGCTTTCGGCAAACGAACGGGCATAATATGAATGTAGCGAATTGCTCTATACGAATTAAAATGTAACATGCTATGCGTATACAAGCAAAACCGAATGCCGGTATTCGTATAAATATTTACCGAAGAGTTTCCACGTGTGCGACTGTACAATTAGGATGACGTAAAACGGCCGCGCCGAATTTGCGACGGCCGTAAACTTACGATTTTGCCGTAACGAAAGCGCAGCGAAACGCCCGGCCAGGAAATGAAGCCAGACGGGCGGAACAGGATGGGACAGCACTTGTTGGGACCCAGGAAGCTACCCACGGTGAAACAGGTAAGTAGAATGGCGCCAGAACAACCGGAAGTGACGATCTCTCTACCCACAATTCGCCAGACCCAACAGGTAATGAGGGAAGGGTTGATGCTCCTTAAGAAGGGGAACCAAGCCCCTCCCACAACTTCAGGCCACGCCTTCCATATATATATATATATATATATATATATATATGTATATATGTGAAAATAATATCCAAAAAATACACTAGAGGGTGCCAGGCACCAGTTATTTTGATATATTACCAGTCTTGCAGCTTTAACACATAATATTAAAACTTATATGGAAGTAAAAGGGAAAAAATAGGACCATAGTATAATACATTTATTAAACACCATATTTATATAAAATGCTAAAAAAAAGATACAGATCAATAAGAAATGTGCTAGTGCCCACTAAGGGTCATGAGTAAAAGCTCGATTCAGCAAAAGACCAAGTCCAATATGTGGTGGGAACCCCACTGGTCACAACTCCTGGGGGCTCCGGTACCTTACATAGCATAGGAATGTGGTTGCTGCCTGGGGGACTCCTCGATCAGCCTTTGCATAATGCATTTCGTTCAAATCAGTACGGAATTCTTCAGGAAATTCAGGATTCATAGTCTTCTCCTCTGTCTACTTGCAAAAGCTTCAGACATGCAGCTATTTATACCTCAATAATAAACATGTTTAATTAAATTCATGCATGTTTTCGACTGGGGTATAGCTACTAAATTGCTGAAAAAAATAATTTTTCTACTGGCATGTTCCTTTAAATGTATATAGGGATTTAGGATAGTGCGCAGGTAATTTTTTTTGGGGGGGTGTCTATGTATTTGTACTGATGAATAGAGTTGAGCGAACCCGAACTGAAAAGTTCGGGTTCGTGTCGAACATTACGTTTTTGGGTTTTTTTGGGGTTTTTTTGGACCCTGGACCCAGACATGGACATATCACTGTATGTTCGGGTTGGAGTTCGGTGTTCAGCGATTTAATGATGCGTATTGAAAGGCAGCCAATCAACAAGCGTTTGACTTGTGTGCCCTTAGAAGCCATCACAGCCATGCCTACTAATGGCATGGCTGTGATTGGCCAGTGCAGCATGTGACCCAGCTAGTAGGGGCATGTCTATTAAACTGTGGCTGCTCCCGGTTAAAAATAAAATAAAAAATCCCCCCTCTTTAGCTAAACTAAAGGGGGGACCTATTGTCCCCCCTGGCCCCCACCCCTAAGCGGCGGGTGGGGGCCCTAAATACCAATAAGGGTGGACCTACTGTCCTCCCCCCCCGGCCCCCACACCTGAGCGGTGGGTGGGGGCCATAAATAAAAATCGCGGGGGACCTAATGTCGTCCCCCACCTCTGAGCGGTAGGTGGGGGCCATAAATAAAAATTGGGGGGACCTAATTTTCTTCCCCCTCCCTGGCCCACACCCCTGAGCAGTGGGTGGTGGCCATAAATAAAAATCGGGGGGGACCTTATGTCCCCCACCTCTGAGCGGTGGGTGGGGGCCATAAATAAAAATTGGGGGGACCTAATGTCCTCCTCCCCGGTCCCCACCCCTGGGGGGGGCCCGGGGGTAGTACATTAGGTCCCCCCCATTGTTATTTAGGGCCCCCACCCACCGCTCAAGGGTGGGGGCCAGGGGGGAGGATAATAGGGGGGAGGATTGTTATTTAGGGCCTCCACCCGCCGCTCAGGGGTGGGGTCCGGAGGGGAAGGACAGTAGGTCCCCCCTCCACATTCTTATTTAGGGCCCCCACCTGTCGCACAGGGTGGGTGCAATAGGGTTTTTTTTTTTTACAGTGAGCAGCCACTGTCTGTTCACTGTTTACTAGACAGGCCCCTACTCGCGGTATAGCGAGTAGGGGCTGAATTTACAAATACTAAGTCATTTTTACTTAGTATTAGTAAATGTGGCTGCTTATTTTATGTTATTTTTAAGTGATTTCCCTATACACATTTGTTTGCAGGGCACTTGTCCTACTCTTACCCACATTTTACTTCCTTTTGCAGCCCTCTAGCCCTTTCCAGGAATTTTTTAGAGCCATTTTTGTGCCCAAAAGTTCGGGTCCCCATTGACTTCAATGGGGTTGGGGTTCGGGGTCAAGTTCGAGCCCGAACCCGGACTTTTTTTTCAAAGTTCGGCCGAACCCGCCGGACCTGAACATCCAGGTGTCCGCTCAACTCTACTGATGAATACTATAGCCATTGCTGCTGTTCAATAGTAGTGGGCTAGTAGTATTATAGAGCTATAAAGCTGCCAATCACCTGATGTGTAGGGGTTCATAAGAATACACATTTCTCATACCACCAACATCGATTTATAGGATGCCGGAGAGTAGTAGAATGGGGCAGACCATCGATGCAAAAGTGCATCAATGGTTTTGCCGAAAGGGAGCAGACCAGCCTAGAATGAGAGCAGGTCCGCCCTAAGAACTTGCCAGTTAGCCTGGTGTGAATGTATGCCAGGTTACCTGCCAATTACACAGGCAGGGTTCGAGTGCCCTTAATGTACTTCAAGCACATCTAATGATGCCCTTATGTTATTTGAAGATGTCCCATAAGTTGCAACAAAACTGGGATAGCAGGGAACCTTCAAATTGAGACTGGCCCTCTGAAGGTGGGATGATTGGGAAACTTGCCATGGTGGCCATTGGAGTAGTACTTAAAACATCCTGTTAATGAAATGTATAAATATTGATTTGTGATAGTCGTACTTTTTTGGGGTATTTGGGTTGATGAATGCTATAGCCATTGTTGCCACATGTTAGTAGCAGAAGAGCTTAATTTTGAGTCTTTAAAAATCAATACATAATATTGTAATATTAACCGAAATGTAAATTCTGGTCCGAAACCAAAAATTCAGGATGCCCTTGGCCGAAACCAAAACTGACTTTTTTCTATAATTTTTTCTATAATTTAAATAAATAATATTAGACTTTTTAATATGTTTAATGAATCTAATATGGAAAAACTACAAGCCAATAAAATAAATAGCCACATTTTAATGATATTAGACTTTTTAATGAATTTAATGAATCTAATAATAGTCAACATTGATTAGAAGACCTCTTTGGTTGTAAGCACTAGCTATACAACCAAACTCCCAGGCTTCATGCATCTGAAATTCATACTGTGAGCAAGATTTCAGCCATTCAATTTGTGGATGGTCTTCAGTTGCATAAATTATTCATAAGATGGTCTTTGACAGGAATTTGCCAGTCTGGCCAGTTTGCTGCATTAATTGACCAGAAGTATTTTGACTACCCTGGACCCAATCTTGGCTGTAACTTTATACAGACTTTACTAGTCATTGCAGACCCAAAGTAACTAAGTGGTATATAATATAATAGCAGGTCTGTGTCATTTTTGTCAAACACATCCCCCTTACACTCTACTACTAATCCCACCCCCATAGGTTATATTAAAAATAAAGTATAAGCATCGGTAGCCCGACGTGCGTTTCGGCAGTAAACTTCGCCTTTCTCAAGAGCTTTAGCTCTTGAGAAAGGCGGAGTTCTCACTATTACTAAGACCTCCAATTACAAAGTTACAGCAAAGAGCTATTGGAATGGAGATAAGCTGTACAAAAAAGATGGTTTCTCAAAAGGGAACAAATGTTCTCAGTGAGCAGTTCAGAGGTTTTTCTAGGATGTATTTAAACTAGGAGGGGGGGGGGGGCAAAAGGGTGATAAAACATTAATCCAATTGTCCCCCAAAACAAGGACAGAAGGTGCCTGTAGCAAGTGTGTAAAAAAATGATAAGCTTAGAGTCATGTCTACAAATGCTCGCAGTTTAGGGAATAAGATCCATGAACTTGTGGCAATAATGGCAACTGATAGTGAAGATTTAGTCGCTGTTACTGAGACATGGTACAATGAGAAAAATGACTGGGACATAGAAAAACCAGGGTACTCTTTATATAGGAAAGATAGGGAAGGCAAGAAAGGGGGAGGGGTGGCCTTGTGAAGGATAGCATAAAATCTAGCCTAATAAAATTTAGTGAGGCAAACATAGAGTCCGTTTGGGCTACGTTAGAATTTGGTAATCACACAGTTACTCGTGTAGGTGTGATTTTATAGGCCCCCAGGACAAACTGAAGAGTTAGATAATCTAATAGTTGAGGAAATAGCTAAAATGACAATGAAGGGGGAAGTTATCATCATGGGTGACTTTAATCTTCCTGATGTAAATTAGAAAACAAAATTAGCTACTTGTGCCAGGAGCACACATATTCTAAACTCCCTACTGGGATTGTCTCTAAAACAAGTTGTTGAGGAGCCAACTCGTAAAGAGGCCATACTAGATTTAGTGTTAACAAATGGAGATTTGGTATCAGATATTACTGTAGGTGAAAGTTTAGGATCCAGTGATCATCAGTCAGTGTGGTTTAATATAAGAACAGTGACTGAGTCACACCACACAAAAACAAAAGTTTTAGACTTTAGAAAAACAGACTTTTCTAAAATTAAAATATGTGTAGAGGAGTCATTATCAGACTGGAGCAATTTAAATGGAGTCCAAGAGAAATGGGATTATTTAAAAGTTGCACTATTGAAGGCAACAGAAAATTGCATTAGGCTTGTCAGTAAAAGCAAAAAATTCAAGAAACCACTGTGGTACTCCGCAGATGTGGCCAAAATAGTTAAAAACAAAAAGTTAGCATTTAGGAATTATAAAAAAAACCAGAGTGAGGAAAGACAAAATGATCTATAAGATTAGGCAGAAAGAGGCTAAGCAAGTTATAAGAGCTTCCAAATCACACACAGAAGAGAAAATAGCACAGTCAGTAAAAAAGGGGGATAAAACATTTTTTAGATACATAAATGAGAAAAGAAAAGTAAAACAAGGATTATTTAGATTAAAAACAAAAGAAGGAAGGTATGTAGAAGAGGATAAAGGTCTAGCTGACTGCCTCAATGAATATTTGTGTTCTGTATTTACAGATGAAAATGAAGGAAAGGGACCTCAGTTGAGAAAAAGGATAAATGAGTCATTTATTACACGTGAGTTTACAGAGGAAGAGGTTCTATTTCAACTGTCAAAAGTAAAGACAAATAAGTCAATGGGACCTGATGGAATACACCCAAAGCTATTAAAAGAGCTTAGTGGTGTACTAGCAAAACCATTAACAGATTTATTTAACCAATCATTGTTAACAGGAGTAGTCCCAGAAGATTGGAAGTTAGCGAATGTTGTGCCCATTTACAAGAAAGGTAATAGGGAGGAGTCGGGCAACTATAGGCCAGTAAGCCTTACTTCAGTAGTGGGGAAAGTGATGGAAACCATGTTAAAGGATAGGATTGATGAACATCTAAAAACACATGGATTTCAAGATCAGAGACAACATGGGTTTACTTCAGGGAGATCATGCCAAACTAATCTTATTGATTTTTTTGATTGGGTAACTAAAATTATAGATCAGGGTGGTGCAGTAGACATTGCTTACCTAGATTTCAGTAAGGCTTTTGACACTGTTGCACATAGAAGGCTTATCAATAAACTGCAATCTTTAAGTTTGGATTCCAATATTGTTGAATGGGTAAGGCAGTGGCTGAGTGACAGGCAACAGAGGGTTGTAGTTAATGGAATATATTCGAAGCTTGGACTTGTCACCAGTGGGGTACCTCAGGGATCTGTACTTGGACCCATTCTCTTTAATATTTTTATTAGTGATATTGCAGAAGGTCTTGATGGTAAGGTATGTCTTTTTGCTGATGATACTAAGATATGTAACAGGGTTGATGTTCCAGGAGGGATAAGCCAAATGACAAATGATTTAGGTAAACTAGAAAAATGGTCAGAATTGTGGCAACTGACATTTAATGTGGATAAGTGCAAGATAATGCATCTTGGACGTAAAAACCCAAGGGCAGAGTACAGAATATTTGATAGAGTCCTAACCTCAACATATGAGGAAAGGGATTTAGGGGTGATTATTTCTGATGACTTAAAGGTAGGCAGACAATGTAATAGAGCAGCAGGAAGTGCTAGCAGAATGCTTGGTTGTATAGGGAGAGGTATTAGCAGTAGAAAGAGGGAAGTGCTCATGCCATTGTACAGAACACTGGTGAGACCTCACTTGGAGTATTGTACACAGTACTGGAGACCGTATCTTCAGAAGGATATTGATACCTTAGAGAGGGTTCAGAGAAGGGCTACTAAACTGGTTCATGGATTGCGGGATAAAACTTACCAGGAAAGGTTAAAGGATCTTAACATGTATAGCTTGGAGGAAAGACGAGACAGGGGGGATATGATAGAAACATTTAAATATATAAAGGGAATCAACACAGTAAAGGAGGAGACTATATTTAAAAGAAGAAAAACTATCACAACAAGAGGACGTAGTCTTAGATTAGAGGGACAAAGGTTTAAAAATAATATCAGGAAGTATTACTTTACTTAGAGGGTAGTGGATGCATGGAATAGCCTTCCAGCTGAAGTGGTAGAGGTTAACACAGTAAAGGAGTTTAAGCATGCGTGGGATAGGCATAAGGCTATCCTAACTATAAGATATAAACTAGGGACTAATGAAAGTATTTAGAAAATTGGGCAGACTAGATGGGCCGAATGGTTCTTATCTGCCATCACATTCTATGTTTCTATACACAGGAAACACAGGAAACAGAAAGTCTTCTGGGAAACCGGACACCAACCAAGGGCAAGGAGGTACTGGAACTTGTTGCTTAAATAAGCTGCACTAATTAGCATGAGGGCTAGTAACCATGGAAATGCTAATGAAGGAGGTGATCGTTAAAAGGCAGCTGAATAGCTCAGACACAGAGTATGGAAGGATTGCGGTTTAAACAGCAGAGAAGCCCTGACACTATCACTGTTTCTTACCAAGCTTAGCACACAGGCTATATCCACTACATCGCTTATTAGATGCAAGGGCCAAATGAATCTGGACAGTCAAGAGTGAAGAAGCTTATTGGATTTCAAAGGAGCTGATTCTGTCTTACCAAGTTATGGTACACTATGACCAAAAGAAACCAGTGACATTAGCTTGTGATGCCTCGCCGTATGGACTAGGGGCTGTACTTTCACATATCATGGCGGATGGCATAGAGTGGCCAATTTCTTTTGCTTCCAGGTCTTTAACTTCAGCAGAACAAAACTACTCACAGATAGATAAAGAGGCATTAGCCATTGTGTGGGCCACCAAGAAATGTCATGCATACATCTATGGTAGGGATTTCAGACAAATCACTGATCCCAAACCTCTACTGTCAATTCTCAACCCTCAAAAAGGGATTTCTACAACAACTGCGTCTCGCTTACAAAGATACGCTTTATTCTTGGGAGCTTATAATTATTCCATCAGATATGGATGTTCACATGATGCTCATGGTAATGCAGATGCATTCTCCAGATTACCAATTGGAGAACACCCACCAAGAGACATACGCATAGTTGAAATACAAAGGCCACAGACTAGCATATATACTACACCCATCCTATCTCACATTTTCTCATATGTTCAGGCTGGATGGCCAGAGAAAGTACCATGTGAATTTCAACCACACTTCATAAGAAATGTGAGCTTGTGACAAATACTGGATGCCTAGAATGGGGAAATCGAGTACGCTTACCCCAGAATCTGCAACCTACAATGCTAAAGATCCTGCAGCCAGAGGCTATGTTTGGTGGCCACAAATGGCTAAAGCAATATATTTTCCAGGGTGCTGTCAAGCTCAGCGACCCCAAAAGAAGGATAGTAGTCAACATTGGCCATGTCCAAGGGACCCATGGTCAAGACTCCATCTAGATATTGCGGGGCCAATCAATGGTAAAATGTACTTAATCATAGTGGATGCGCATTCAAAATGGCCTGAAGTTTTCCAAATGCCTTCTATCACCTCCAATGCCACCATTTTAATCTTTAGGAAGCTTTTTGCCCAATACGGACAATGGGTCCAACTTTATGTCACATGAATTTCAATCATTCCTCAGCTCCTGGAACATCACTCACTACAAAACAGCTCCATATCATCCATCCTCGACTTTTAAGAAGCACCTACTTACTACTATGAACCATACTGGAAAGTATGAACAGATGCTGCTGGAATTGTTGACCACATACCCAAACACAACACACTCTACTACTGGGGTGACACCCGCGTTGTTTATGTTTGGACGGCATCTCCAAACCAAACTTGATTTTGTTTGTCCAGAAAAACATTTAACAACATATCCTTCACTACTTTGTCCCAGAATTCTGAACCTGCACCCAATTGGAACAAAGTACCGTGAGATATTCCTCCAATGCCGGTATCCCTTGTGGCATGAATGTATCAGGCAACATGGATGGTTAAAACCCATAGTTTGCCAAGAAGGGGGATAGCCGGGAAGAGGCATTAATAGCACAATTGTGGGCAAACTCTGCCCAGTGTAGCAGATCAGATCAGTTGTTTTGGTGATCTGAAATATAGCAATGCAGAAACTATTCCAAGGCTTGGTTAGCTCGTTCCGCTGCACCATTGGATTGCGGGTGTAGGCCGAGGAGAAGGAAAGCTGAATTTCCATTTGTGTACAAAAAGCTCTCCAAAAATTGCACACAAAATGGCTACCCCATCTGAGATTATAACTTTGGGTCACCCATGCAAACAAAAGAACTCCCAAGCAAAAATCGATGCAAGTTCTTGAGAAGTTGGTATTATTTTTAAGGGAATGTAATGCGAGAATCAGTCAACAACCATGAGAAAGATATTAGTGCCACGGGAAGATCTACAATAAAATCCATGGACAAGTGAGTCCAGGGTCATTCACAATTAGGTATGGTTTGCAGGAGACCCACTAGAGGGTTTCATAGGGGTTTTATTTTGAGAGCATACAGGACAGGCAGCTACAAAAGCAGCGACATCCGAATGGAGACAAGGCCACTAAAATTGTCGAGAGACGACCAGATTAACTGTTGTGATATGTACCTAATAATTTAGTGCGGAGATGAATAGGTAGAAAAGAACAGCCACTAGGTTTCTCTGGAGGAGCATTAACTTGTGCAGCCAGAATTTCCTCGCCTAGGATGGTGGCTAGTATACAGTCCAGGGGAATCACAGGAGTAGGAGTTAACTCCTCCCAAGATGGAGGAGAGAACTGTCAAAACAAGGCATTGGCCCGATTGTTTTTAGTATTGGGCAAATAAGAAACCACATAATTAAATCTTGATAGGAAGAGCTTGCCGAGGGGAAAGCCATTTAGCTTCGGAAAGATATGTAAGATTCTTGTGGTCTGTGAGAAGGAGAATTGGCACTGAAGTCCCCCATGAAGGTGCCTCCATTCTTTGAGAGCTAAAATTATAGCTAGAAGTTCTGTCACCAATCTGGTAATTGCATTCCGCCAGGTTCAATTTCTTTGAGAAATGCATGGAGCTCTCAGGGTTAGGATGTTGAGACAGGAAGGTGCCTCCTGTCTCAGACACATCGACTTCAAGAATGAATGGTAAGGCAAGGTTAGGGTGTGCCAGTATTGGAGCTGCAGCAATGGTGACTTTGAGAAACTCAAAGGCAGTAATAACTTCTTGTGACCAATGTTGTGGAACACCATCTCTCCTGGTTATATCCATGAGAGGTTTAACCAAGTTGCGTGTGAATTTCTGATAATTGTAGAAGCCAAGAAAACGCTGTATAGAATGAAGGCTCATAGATTGAGGCCATTGTAATACAGCGGAAAGTTTCTCTGGATCCATAGAGAGTCCAGCGTCAGAAATAACATATCCCAAAAATATAATCTGTTTGTGGCTGAACTCGCATGTCTCCAATTTACAGAAGAGATTATTTTCTCTGTGTCTCTAAAGGACACAAGAGATGTCTGCATGGTTCTCGAGAGATGTGGAATGGATAAGAATATCTTCAAGATAAACCACCACACATTGCTGCAGCATATCTAACAGGACATCATTTATACATTCCTGGAAAACCGCTGAAATATTGCAAAGACCAAAGGTCATTCCTAGGTATTCATAATGCCTGCTCCTGGTGTTAAATGCAGTTTTCCATTCGTGGCCCTCTTTTATCCTGATGAGATTATATGCCCCTCTCAAATTAATTTTGGTAAAGACCGTAGCTCCCTTGAGGTGGTCAAATAACTCTGTGATCAAGGGAATGGGGTAGGCATTCTTAATAGTGATATGATTGAGACACCTGTAGTCTATACAGGGTCTCAACTCGCCACTCTTATTTTTCACAAAGAAAAATTAGGCCCCGGCAGGAAGACTTGACAAAGCATTGGTAACATACTCCTCCATGGCTTGATTTTCTGCTACAGACAGCGGGTAAATCTGGCCATGAGGTGGAATGGCATCATGTTGGTGTTCGATAGCACAGTCATTAGGACGGTGTGACGGCAGAACGCTGGCTTGACCCTTGTCAAATACCTCTTGGAATTCCTGGTACTCAGCAGGCAACAAAGAGGCAGAAGATGTGCACAAAACTTTGACCGGTTTCCGGAGACAAGTAAATGTACATTGCTGGGACCAAGATAATATTTCAGATTTGCGCCAATCGAATGTGGGGTTATGCATCTGTAGCCATTGGTATCCCAAAACAACTGGGTAATATGGAGAGGAAATCACCTGGAGATGGATCATCTCATGGTGTAGAGCCCATACAGTCAAAGATATGGGCACGGTCTCATGGGTTACATGTTGTAGGATGGGTAGGATGTTGTGGTCTGCCATCGATGGCTTCGAAAGCTAGTGGAGAGGTGCGAGGCTGTAAGGGTATAGTGTGCTCTGATGCAAAGGCACTGTCTATAGACAAGCCTGCAGTTCCAGAATTGAGTAATGCCTGGATATTAACAGATGACTCCGACTAGGAGAGGACAATAGTGTCACGGTTCCCACCGTAACTTCCGAAGTGCAAGATGAGGTCACCCCAGGAGTGCCCAGCAGCGGATTCGAACCTGGATACTCTGCATTCCTCGGGCTCCTGTGTTATCTATGAGCTACTATTCAGCTTTAGTAATGCCAGTATCTAGCCATGTCTTGTATCCAGCACTGGGGGCTGGACGTGCATTGAAGTTTCTCCTGTCTCTCATGGTACACCTGATGTTGATGGTCTCGTTAGCCAGGTATAAAACATTGCCTCTCCTAGAAGGCAGTGTCAGTTCCTTGACTCTGGTGATCATACTGCTGTTTCGTGTTCTCCAGTTTACTCTTGACCTTGGCTTGTTGTTTCATTTATTCTGATTTCTGACATCCTCTGACCTTTGGCTTACCACAACGATTCTCCTGCTTTATCTGTTCCTGTACTGAGACTTGGAGAATTATCCTGCACAGTCCCGTGCACCGACTCACAGGCCAGGTGAATTCTTGCCTGATCACCTCGGCCTGTGTTTACTTGCAACGGTGAGCATACATCTCTGCCTGCCGGACTCCCAACTCAGGTAAGCCCTGACAAATAGGAACCAAAGGTTTGTCTTTATTTTGGGGATGTGGAAAAGGCCACCCAGGGTCTGTCCCTGACAGTACCTTCGATGCATGCATTTTCCTGGACAAATCAGGCAAGATTTTAACAGGTGATCCTGGTGTCTGCAGTTTAGGCACAGGCCTTCCCTCCTCCTACAGGCCCTCTCCTTGACAGAGAGGCGTGAAAAGCTTAACAGCCTCGGCTCCACACTGCCAGAGGACTCAGGACCACGAGGCATGGGAGGTAATGGAGGCTTGGGTGGGGAAGAAAAGCTCAGTGTCAAATATACAGGAGGCCTCCGCTGGTGCTCCCTGAATGAGGATTTCTCTCGGAGTCTGGTATCAATGAGGATGACAAAGGATATCAGTTCCTCAAGATCTTTAGGTAATTCTCTGGCTGCAATCTCATCCTTTATAGCATCAGAGAACCCATGTGAAAAGGCAGCCACATGAGTCTCGTTGTTCCAGCCACGTTCTGCTGCCAGGGTATGGAATTCACTGACATACTCGACAATCGATCTCGTGCCCTGTGCATTAGACATGAGTTGATTGGCAGCAAGGTGGAGCGAGCTAGAATATCAAATACCCTTTTAAAGCACGCCACAAATTCAGGGTAATTGTAAATAATGGGTGTCTCTGCCTCCCAGAGAGGATTTGCCCAAGCTAGCGCTTTATCAGACAGCAAAGCTATCATGAACCCAACTTTGCTTCTGTCTGTAGGAAATGCCTAGTGAACCATTTCAAATGATCCTCTAACCTGGTTTAAAAATCTTTTGCACTGAGCTGGGTTGCCCCCAAAATTCTGAGGTAGTGGGACAGACCCAGTCATTCCTCTGGCCGCAACAGGTTCAGAGGCTACAACTGGTGCTAGAACAGGAAGTGAGGCAGAGGCGGCCATAATTGCAGGCTGACCGGGGGCTGGATCCAGATGTGCAGTACGAATCATAAGGATCTGCATCTGCAGTGGTCCTGCTGGTCCAACTGAGTAGGTTAGGTATAGGTGGATTGCCTGGACCATCTGTATTCATGTCCCTTGCGTAATGCTGGGGACCAGGAACCAGACAGACAGAACGTAGATGCAAAATGCCTTTATTAATAAATAGCAACAAATCATCTCATGGTGTAGAGGAAGAAGAGGAGGTGTGATGTTTAGACAGACTCACTGTCTCAGAGTTTTCCCAGGTTGGGAGGGGCCTACTCCTACCCTTTTTTTCCTGCTGCAGTGCATGCTGGGAGAAGGAGGATATACTGGTCATCTGGAAGCAGCAGCCATTTTGTTGGTTAACTAAATTCAGCCAACTTGGGAAGACACTGAGACCGTGGTATAGATTAGGAAGCTGTATAATGTGTATAGTAAGAAAGCCTTGTTTTAACTCACCCTGTATACAGTAAGTAATACACTGACCCTGGATTTGAGACCTCATGCCTGTGTGTATAATATATTGAGTAGACACTCGCACAATTACATTCACTATTTAAGCACAAGCCCACACTTTGGGACATAACAGTGGCAACGAGGATTGTGGATTTTAACACACATGGCATTAATAGGCTCTATTCGGCCTTTTGAACCTGCTACTGAATTATGGAGTGTGTGGGTGGAGAAGCTGGAGCAGTACATGCAGTGGCATACACATGACCCATGGGGCCCCGGCCCCCCCGTGCTTACTCGGCGCGGGGCCATAACACATGGCGGCGGGCACCTGGTCGCAGGGGTTGCAGGGCTGCGACCCCGCGACCGCGGTATGCACACACACACTTAAAGGACCACTACAGACACCCAGATCACATCAGCTCAATGAAGTGGTCTGGGTGCCAGGTCCCTCTAGTTTTAACCCTGCAGCTGAAAACATAGCAGTTTCAGAGAAACGGCTATGTTTCACTGAGGGTTAATCCAGCCTCTGGTGGCTGTCTCATTGACAGCTGCTAGAGGAGCTTCCGCGATTCTCACTGTGAAAATCACAGTGAGAAGACACTGAACGTCCATAGGAAAGCATTGAGTAATGCTTTCCTATGGGCGGTTTAAATGCGCGCGCGCCTCTTGCCGCGCATGTGCATTCGGAGCTGAGAGGCGGAGGGATCCCCAGCGCCAAGGGAGTCCGACGCTGGAGAAAGGTAAAATGCTGAAGACACACACACACACACTCCTCAACAGACGATACACACTAGCTAACAGACACACACACATTTACTGACAGAGACACACTCAGCGACAGACATACATACACACTCACAAAACATACACTCACTGACAAACACACACTCACTAACAGACATCAAACACACTCAGTAACAGACACACACAGTAACACACTCACTAGCAGACACACACCCAATAACAGACACACTCACTGACACACACACTACACACACTCTAACACAAACAAACACTAACACACACACACTAACACACAAACACACACTAACACACACATACATACACTAACACACACATTTTTTTTAAAATTGAATCCCCCCAGCCTCCTTATCTTTTGGAGAGCTGGGGGGATTCCCTGGGGTCCAGTGGTGCTGCTGGGTGGGCTGGCTGGCTGGGTGGCCGGCGCGCGGGGGAGCACTCTCCCCTGTGTGCTTCCTCTTCAGCTCCCTCGCGCGCCGCATAGGGATGCCGGCGCCGGAAGATGATGTCATGCTCCGGCATCAGTGCGGTGCGCAAGGGAGCTGAAGAGGAAGCACACGGGGAGAGTGCTCTCTTGCGCGCCGGCAAGCCAGCCAGCCCGCCCGCCGGGGTCAGCAGTGCCAGCCTCGGAGGGGCCCTGAGGTGGCTGCCTCCTGGGCCCCCCAGGAGAAGAGGCTGGCCCTGTGGGTACATACCGGGTCGCAGGGGCGACCGGGCCCACTGGTGGGCCGGGCCCGGTCGCAGCCGCGACCCCTGCAACCCTGGTATGTACGCCACTGAGTACATGGAAGCAAATAGCGTTGCTGCAGATAAGTAAGTTGCAGTTTTCCTCACAGCGTTAGGTCAAACTGCCTATGGCACACTCAGAGATCTAATTTTACCAGACAAACCGGCCTCTAGATTCACTTTTTAAGTACAAGCCCACACTTTGGGACATAACATAATACACCCTGTTCCAAATTATTATGCAAATTATATTTTTCTCATTTACCTAAATAATTGATGTAAATAACAGTCAGCATAATTCTCATGTTATCAACTATTAAGAGTACAATTCAAATTTTATTGAACAAACCTCCTAATGATAACAGTATTTTTTTTAAACATAAAAAACTTACAATGGGTACAGTAAGGAGGGGTTCCAGGCTGCAGTTGTTTCTCTCCTGCAGCCATTGAAGGGTGAAACACGCTCACATGGGGATGTATGGCCCTGGAAATAAATACAACCTTTCATCGCCTGCCATCCTTTTCAACACTGCCTTGGAAGTGAGGAAGAGCATCAGAGATATAATGTAACTTCTGAAAAGGCTAATTAGTTATATATGAACAGATACAATGGTATTGAGCACAAAGGATTGAGTGAACTTTCAACTTGTAGGGGGCGTGGCTTGGACACCGAACTAATAAGCCCTACTAATAAGCCATCTATAGATTAAATGCGACGGAACCGACGAGGTGAGCCCCCAGGGACCCCCAGGGGATCCCAACAAAACTTACCCCTGGGTCCGATGGACGAATTTCTACAGACGCCGGCGGCAACACGTGAGGAGGCCAGAGGCCCCAAAATGGCGACCGGCACCACTCCGCCTAATGATCACCCCACCTGGAGGGAATTGGAGACGAGATCCACACGATAGCAGCCTCAATGGCCACAAAAGCAGACCTCCTGGTTCTTACCACCATGATCCAGGACGCACTGCGGGCCGAAATGGCCGGACTCCGGAAGGAGGTCGCATCACAAGGTAGCCGCCTGCAGGAGCTAGAGCACTCCCATGCGGCACAGACTGCCAGACTGGCAACAACAGATACAGCACTCTAACGGCAGGGTGACCTACTCCTACAACTTAGGAGGTCAGTAGAGGACCTCGACAACCGCGGACGGCGGTGCAATATAAGAGTCCGTGGAATGCCTGAGGCAGATGGTGAGGAGAACATAGAAGAGTCCCTAATGGCCCTCTTCCGCTCAATTGTACCCGAGGAAACACAACTGGACATGAGGTACAACAGGTAACACAGAGCACTACGGCCCCGGTCACTTGAGGAAGGCCCAAGGGACATAATATGCTGCATACATTCCTTCTCAACTAAGGACGCCATTATGAAAGCAGCCAGATCCCGACCCACATGGGACTTCCGAGGGGCGCAGATATCACTATTTAATGATCTGTCACCAGTAACCTTAGATGCCAGAAGAGCCCTGCGACCCGTTACATCACTATTAAGAGACAACATCCCCTACAAATGGGGGTTCCCATTTGCCCTGCAGGCGAGACACCAGAATGGATGGGTCTCACTTCGCTGGCCCAGGAGGTGCCCGGCTTCCTGGAGGACCTCTGGCGCCAGGCCCGAGACCCCAACGCGACGCAGAGGAAGATCACTGCCACAACGCCACCGCATCCCACAAAGAACCCAGGAAGAATAGCCCCCACCTCGACACCGTTAACCCGCCAGGCAAGCAACCCCACACCCTCTTATGGAACGTAACTGAACTACGACCCCACTAAACCAAGCACTCCCAACGGGACACCAACCCCAACCGTAGGCCTCAACGCCTGAAGAAAAGATCTGCAGCTCACAGTACTTAGGAGGGAACCGAGGAGATTAGCAGCGGCGCCCTCCGGCTCCGCGGGGGACACATGCTACCGGTATACCACATCACACACAGGACGTCTCTGGACCTTAATAAACACGAGGCCTTGGACATTCCCACATACCGGTCCACATAAAGTCATGCTGGGACATACCACTATACCGGACTATTCGAGACTCTAAGCATTTACAGCACAGAGAAGAATATCCCTCCGACCCGATAAGTATCACCCACCATATGCATTCGCTATTGTTGACTAACTGTAATACTGTACATAGAAGGGAAATGCAACTTATAGATACCTAAAATCGAAGAAAGTGAACAGATAGATGGGGAAATGGAGGGGGGTGGAGAGAGAGGAGGTGAGAGAGGAGAAGGAGGGAGAAGGGGGAAGACAAAGAGGAGAAGGGGGGGAAAGAAAGGGGTTGGGGGGAGAGAAAAAAAAATATACACAAATCAATATATAGTAACACCGCGAAGATTACCAGATGCAGAAGTGATTTCTTATGTAGAAGTTAGAGAGCTGCAGTTTCAAATGACTATGTTGGGTTTTAATGATGCACCTCTGATTATCACAAATATTACGGTTGGCTTGGGTCACCTGGGAGAGGGGGGGAGAGCGCAATTGTAAATAAACTCCTGGCGGGGACGGGGAAGAGGGGCCATTGGGAGGGAACCCTTGGGGACCTGAGGGGACAATGCACAAAAAATGTTAATTGTTAACAAAATATGTATGTTCACACTTATGTTCATAGCCACATGTTCGATGTAACTCAGCCTCACTTAAGTCGGAAACCGTATCTCAAGTTCACTCACACTAGGGTAGGGGCTCGGTAGATATGGACTGACCTAGACTTCATCTTACCTACAACACGTTATTCCTGATTTGGGCTCCAACCATAACTCCACGCACACACCTGCAAGACTCTCTCAGCGGAGTTCTCGGCGAACACTGATCTGGCTATTGGTGCGTCGCCTGAACACTCCTGCTGAGACGCAAGTGTCCCTCCTCTCTTGAGGAGAACCCGGGGTGACTCACACCTTCGTCCCCGCTGGGTACACACCCACGGGGGAGACCTCTCTAGTCTCCCCCTAATTTTACCTTTTTCTACTACTACATGAACACACACACACGATTCCCCCACACATCACCCCCCCCCCACCACTACTACACACACCAACCCACACGTTGACGGTAACAGACAGACACTTCACACAGACACTATAGGACTAGACAACGTAGCAACCACTACACATAGTATTCTAACCACTCCACGGGGCTGTGTCGCCGGCTTGGCCCCTTGGTCTCCACGGACACGTTTCCTGCGTGCGAGCGCCCGGCCGGGGGGGAGACCATGGCGTACCCACACGCCCCCATGTCCATCATGACCCTCAACTGCAGAGGCCTGAACATCCCGGAACGCCGCTCCCACCTACTGAGGGTGTTACGACGGAAACACATATCTATAGCTATGCTGCAGGAGACGCACTTTAAGGAGGGAGCAGCCCCCAAACTCCGAAGCACATACCACCCCATTAGCTATCTCAACAACCACCCGGAGACACGCCGAGCAGGGGTTGCAATACTGCTGGCAGCCGACTTAGGGTTCCAAGAACTAGACAAACTAGCCGACGAACACGGACGGTTCCTCTTCATTAAAGGCGAGAGAGTATACACCTTCGCAACCATATACGTACCCAACTTAAAACAAGCACAATTCCTCAGGGGGACATTGAATAAACTACGTGGATCCTCGGAAGGAGCGCTGATCGTAGGTGGCGACTTCAACGCCCCCTTAGACCCGCTTATGGACTCCTCCACCGGCCATAGCTGCATCTCGCAAGCTCACATTAGATCCATTCGCAAGTCACTAGGGGAGCTGACGCTAGTAGACTGCTGGAGGGCGACCCATCCTACCGACAAAGACTATACACACTATTCAGCAATACATAACCGCTACTCCCGAATAGACTACCTGCTGATTCGACAAGAAGGACTCTCCCGCCTGCGAACTGCCACCATCGAACCTGCCTCATGGTCTGACCATGGCCCGGTCCTGGTAGAATTAGAGTCACCGTTGTTCAAACCGGCAGCTTGGACATGGCGCCTGAATGAGGCCCTGCTCCAGGATGTAGGGGTAAAAGAGGAACTCACTCAAGCACTGGAATCATACTTTAGAGAGAATGAAACAGATGAGATATCACCAATATCAATATGGGAAGCTCATAAGAGCGTCATACGAGACACCCTCATCAGCATCGCAACCCACAAAAGGAAGGACGCAACGCGAGCAATGACGGAAATATACAACACCATCTCATGCCTAGAACTCCAACACAAACGCACACAGTTAATCGAAACTTATGGAGAACTAATGGAAGCCAGACGACAACTGAAGAACCTCCTCTCGCAGAGATAACTCCGATCGTTACAGCGATCAAAAAACTTCTTCTACGCCCACGCGAACAAAGGAGGAAAACTTCTAGCTCGCATGTTAAAAGGCGACACACCACGCACACAGGTCCGGAAAATTTGCTTAACCTTGGGCAGCACATCCCAGTTTCCAGAAGAGATAGCCGGAGAATTTAGGAAATATTACAACTCCCTATACAACCTCCGCCCACCAGTGGACACAGCCCAACAACGAAACTTATTAGAACAAACACAGACTTACCTACAAGACAACGTGCGGGCAAAGATAAACCCAGAGGCCGCATCCACCCTCGATGAACCAATTACAACAGAAGACCTAGCCATGGCATTAAAAAACACGAAAACAGGGAAAGCTCCGGGAACGGATGGGTTCTCCACAGGTTACTATAAACACTTTGTGACAATACTGCTACCAAAACTAACAAAAGCAATTACTAAACTTACACACGGAGGACACCTCAGCACGGAATCCCTAACAGAAGCTATAACAGTCATACTCAAACCTGGGAAGGACCCGGAACAATGTAGCAGCTACCGCCCAATCTCCCTACTAAACGTGGACACTAAACTCTTCACGAAAGTACTGGCGACTAGACTACAGCGGATACTGCCGAGTCTTGTCCACATAGATCAGACGGGATTTATCCCAGGACGAGAGGCCAGAGACAGCACACTGCGCCTGTTCTCCATTCAACACCACGCTAGAAAATCTCAGAAATGCCTCCTGCTCCTATCCACAGATGTGGAGAAAGCATTTGACCGGGTCAACTGGACATACCTAACCCAAACACTTCAAGCCATGGGCATGGGGCAGAGGGTCATGACGTGGATATCCGCCCTATATAGCACACCGAGGGCAGCAGTGCGTGTTAACAGGGCACTAACTACAAGCTTTGGGATCGCAAATGGCACCAGACAAGGATGCCCCTTATCACCACTTTTGTTTGCACTGTCACTAGAACCACTATTGCAAGCAATTCGAGACCACCAGGACATTCGGGGCTATACATGGCAGGGAACGGAACACAAAGTCGCACCATATGCTGACGACCTCCTATTCTTTATATCCCACCCATGGATCACACTGCCCTGCTTACTATCGGAGCTGGATAAATTTGGACGGCTGTCAGGATTCAAGCTTAACCTTTCAAAATGCGAGACATTGAATGTCACCATACCCGCTGCAGAATATGAATCCCTTGGTCCTCTCTTCCCGTTCCGCTGGTGCGCTGGGGCAATGAAGTATCTGGGCATTTGGATCCCCACAAACCCGCAAGAGACATACAGGCTCAACTTCTCCCCACTCCTACGACAAATCGAACTAGATCTGAAAAAGTGGGCCTATCCTCACATTACGTGGCACGGCTGTATAGCGGTACTCAAAATGAACGTCTTGCCAAGAATACTTTACTTATTCCAAACCATACCGATAAGGTTACCAGCGACATTCTTCTCAACCCTGAAATCGACAATCATTAAGTACATATGGAGGGGAGAACGATCCAGACTGCGTCATGACACAAGGGGGGGCCTGGCGCTGCCAGACTTCAAAAAATATCACCAAGCTACGACGCTACAACGTATTCTAGACTGGCATGAATTGGAAACGACTAAACAATGGGTAACCCTAGATCATGAGGGGAACGGGTCGAAACTAAAGGCACCGGTATGGAAAAAACAAACAACTAGGGGTGCAGGAAGAAAAGGGGAGGACCCAGTCACACAAACCCTGCTCACATAGGAAGCCATCAGGGAAGCACCGCAAATCTCCCCGACCCCATGCCCTCTCACACCGATAGCGCACAACCCTGACATAGGTGGCGGACTACCACTAGAGTCCTGGACATTCCTAAGTGAAGCAAACTACATACCAATATGCAAAATAACCCAGGGGGGCAACCTGAAGACACTAGACACATTGTTAGAAGGCCGACCGCAATCCCCAATGTCGATACTCGGATACATGCAATTAGCACATTATTACCACTCACTCCCACACAAAGAAAAGCTACAAAGATATTTAACGTGGTTTGAAGACCTCTGCCTCCGAGGAACAACGATAGGAAAAACTATCTTGACTCTCTACCAGTACCTACTGACCAACGCCACCACGGAAAACAACACTTTTCAGCGACAATGGGAGAGCGCCATGAACAAAACATTCACGCCGACCCAATGGGATAAAGCACTGATCTGGCAACACAAAAGCTCCTCTAGCTCACGCTACCAAGAAGTTAACTATAAGCTGATCTCCATGTGGTATAGAACACCAGTATTGCTACACAGGATCTTCCCCACAACACCACCAACATGCTGGAGATGCCAGAATGACAGAGGGACTATTAGACACATTTGGTGGGAATGCACCCATATCTTCCCATATTGGAACCAAATTAAATCAGACACCCAACTGATCCTCGGAGACGACACTGAATGGTCAGAAGAATTGGCCTTGTTACACATTTCTACACAACCGCTATCCAAATATAAAAAGTAAATACTACGTCATCTGCTGAACGCGGCCAAATCGTTGATACCAGTATATTGGAAACAATCAAACACTCCCACAAGGAAGGAATGGATCCATAGGGTCGAAGACATTAGGGCGGCTGAAGCGCTCCAAGCGGAGCTCGCAGGTCGGGGAGCGAAATGCGCAGAGGTCTGTATGCTGTGGTTCACCTTCCGGGCGGGCGCATAGGGGGGTGGTGGGCTGTGGGCCGGGGGGCGGAGGGCGACATGGCTCCCGCCACAGACCTATGATACACGTCACACCCCAAATACCCTCCCACGCGAGAACATGTGAACATTAGACTGAACGCACTGACTATATCACCTACTTAGGGCAGAGAACACCACAGATGACAACATCTAAAGGGAAGAATGGGAGAGAAAAGGAAGCTGACGAATACCTGGAACAAAGCCCCACCCCTACAAACTCGAAAGGGCCATGATCGAACGAATGGCGGACAGACGAGGAACTAACTAGCCTCGCATGACACCTCTTACCAAGACCACATAAAACAACAGAGACTAGATACGACCCCAAAAGATCAAACGCCAAAAAGCGACCATGGGCCAGCAAGATACCGGGCAAGACAAAACCAACCCCTGGACACACATACGACACACCTCCACCCCGTCCGAGGGGAACCCAGGAGAACCCACACTCCCTGCCCCCATAGACGCACGCAACACACTACGCCACACTACATGTCACCGAAATATTACACCTCATTTGAGCATGAACAATCCCGCCCGTTTACACAAACCAAAAAACACCTCTCCACACTCTCACATACAAACCTTAACGAGGTATAACACCTATAATGACGCACCTCCAGGGCACCAAGGGAGGTTAACACACCCCCATATTAATCTCCACCACGAAGAGCCCAGGCGGAAATGCACTCAGCTACCCAGTGCAACGATATGACAAACAACGCTGAGTAAAGTTGACACAATGGAACACTTATAGTTACGGTATAACAACACTGAAGTAATTTCCACTGTTATGTTTGCAATAATGCTATGATGTATATTCTATGTTGTAACAATGTCAGAAGGCCTGCGTGCCTAAAATAATTGCTTATACTCTTACAATAAAAAAAACTGATCAACCAAAAAAAAAAAAAAAAAACTTACAATGCACTGTTCCAAATTATTACACACAGTAAGTTTCAAAACACTTTATAGGTTGTAAAGAACTGAAAATTGTCATTTGTTGTGTTTGCAGCATATTTACTAAAATCAAAAGCTATTTCAATCAAACTTATAACAACATTTTAACTTTTAAACATTTTAACAGGTCACATTACATTTTAACATAGGACCCCTTATTTGATTGCAGCTTCACAAGTCTTGTATCCATTGAACTTGTGAGTTTTTAGACAGTTTCTGCTTGAATTTGTTTGCAAGATGTCAGAATAGCCTCCTAGAGCTGCTATTTGGATGTAAACTGCCTCCCACCCTCATAGATCTTTTGCTTGAGGATGCTCCAAAGGTTCTCAATAGGATTGAGGTCAGGGGAGGATGGAGGCCACACCATGACTTTCTCTCCTTTCATCCCCATAGTAGCCATTGATGCAGAGGTATTCTTTGCAGCATGAGATGCACCATGCATGAAGATGATTTTATTATGGAAAGCATAGTTCTTCCTTCTGTACCAGGGAAGAAAGCGGTCAGTCAGAAACTCCACATACTTTGCAGAGGTCATCTTTACACCCTAAAGAGGCCGACCAGCTCTCTTCTCTGATTCCGGCCCAAAGCATGACTCCACCACCGCTTTGCTGACGTCGCAGCCTTGTTGTAACAGAGTGGCGGTCCACCAACCATCCATCCATCTGGACCATCCAGGGCTGCACGGCACTCATCCGTGAACAGGACTGTTTGAAAATTAGTCTTCATGTATTTTTCTGCCCAATGCAGCCGTTTCTGCATGTGAGCATTGGTTAGTGGTGGCCGAATAGAAGGTTTATGCACAGTTGCAAGACTCTGGAGGACTCTACACCTTGATGTCTGTGGGACTCCAGAGGCACCAGCAGCTTCACATATCTGTTTGCTGCTATGTAATGGTATTTTAGCAGCTGCTCTCTTGATCTGATGCATGGATCTGGCAGAAATCTTCCTCAATGTGCCTTTATCTGCACAAACCCGTCTGTGCTCTGAATCAGCCACAAATCTCTTAATAGCAAATAATAGTTATGGACAAACCAATAATAGAATTCAGGGCGCCACGATCACAATTTGTATAGATATATACTAGCCTGTCTCAAAATATTCAAGACGATTATAGCCAGAATGTGAAGAAAATGACAATTTATTAAATCCAATAAAGAATATATGAGTATAAAAAAACAACAATACAGCCTAAATGGCTTAAAATATTACCCTTATGGTTAGCAGCTGATATCCAATATTTTC
This sequence comes from Pelobates cultripes, assembly GCA_933207985.1. NCBI lineage: Eukaryota > Metazoa > Chordata > Amphibia > Anura > Pelobatidae > Pelobates > Pelobates cultripes. Next base: position 205,024,462 of record OW240917.1, on the reverse strand, counting down.
AAGTGCACAATGCAATCAGTATAGAATCACTGACATATGACTGAAAATGAACTCCCCTGATATTAGTGGTTAAAACACAGTCAATACCACCAAATCTCAGATAATGGTCCACTAATGACCAAGTGCCGAGTAATATAAAGTGTAGATGGAATAAAATGCCAATAATAAAGTGCATTTAGTGTGCATACAGTTAAAAATGGAACTCAAACTGCTGATACCAAACTTGTAGTGTCGAACGGCTGGGCTCTACGCGTTTCGTCGGGACACACCGACTTCCTCAGTGGCTTTCATCTTCCTGGCTTCTTCTTTTTAAACGCCTGTCTTCGCGCCTCAAATGATGTCTGCGCATGTGCGGACCACTCGGAACGTAATGTCATAGGTCACGACGTACGTCCGTTGGTACCGCACATGCGCATATTATCCACCATGAAATGCAACCTAACTTTATTGGCATTTTGCGTACAGACAACAAAGTGTCGGCGGTTACAGCCAGGCACAAACTGAGTACTGTGAGCTCACAGATTGTGCTAAGACAAATTATAACATCCATTAAAACAACAATATATGAATGGGTTCCATATGGGGGAAAAACAAGCCAAATATGGAAAAGAGAAAGAAGATTTAATTATTAAAATAATTTTAATAAAAAATATATATGAAAAATATTTGAAAAATATAAAAAATGTGGATCTATATACATATATAAAATCCTAACAGGATTTAAAGGGAAACATTGAGAAACCATTCACATGCATAGTTTCAATACGATAGTATTACAGAAAAAGGGGATTCTAACATAGTTCTCATACTTATGACAAGGAATATTCTGAACCATTAAATCATAAGAATACATTTCATTTTACATTTTTTAAGATAGATATATATCAACCAAACAGAGGTCGCCTTATGGATACACTAGAGATCATGTTTATATTCGAGTCACAGAAAAAAAATAGAAAAACGATAGATCAGTAATTTATACCAATCAAAAACACTGTGGAGTATGCAATCAAAAAAAGTACTTCTTAGAAGATCTTATATTACACAAATATACAGAAGGTGATGTTTCAATCTTAGTTGTAGGAGAATAGAAAAAATCTAATTAACATTTTGTGCCAATTGAATGATGCATAATAGATCATACTTCAAAATATACAGTAATCCTCAAGATATGGAAAGATAAAAAAGATATGGAAAGATAAAAACAAATATAAAAATTGCAAACATAATTAAAAACATAATTAGAAATAATAATGCATAAAAGATCAAAAGTTCATAAATGTACATAAATCAATCAATAAAAGCCAATATATCTAAATCGGTATTTAGACCAGAGGAAATGGAGGTCTTCAGCCTATAAATCCATTCAGTTTCCCTCACGGCCAGCCTTTTTTCCATATCGCCACTCCTCCAATGAGGAATAATTATGTCAATACCGATGCAGATAAAGTCCTTAAAATTAAAATCTTTACAATTTGTGCAGTGTTTAGGGACGCTATGTTTCACACTTTTCTTCTTTATGCCATTGAAATGCTCCAGAAGCCTTACATGTAATTGTCTGATGGTGCATCTTATATATTGAATACCGCACTTACATTGCAACATATATATAACAAATTGGCTTTTACAATTGCTAAAATGTTTTATATCAAAAGTTTCTTTTATACGAAACTTTGAAATTGTGTAGTCTTCTGAACCTGATGTCTACAAGAACTACAGTTTCCACATCTAAAAAAAACGTTCGGCTTTGAAGTTAAAAAACCTCTTTAGACAACCTCTTTTTTAGGCAGAACACAAGGAGCCAGAATACTTTTTAGGTTGTTGGTCTTCCTATATATCACTTTAGGCTTATTTGGTAAGATCGTCTTTAGATATTTATCTTGCATTAGGATTGGCCAGTTTTTCTTAATTGATTTTTATTAAATGTGATTTACCATTAAATCTAGTTATAAATGTACAATCGACACCATTGGTCACCATCTCATTCTTTCTCCTGTTGACTAAGATCTTCTCTTCTCAAACTTTCAATTTGTCTTTGTGCATTAGCTAATAATTTTTTGAGATAGTGTCTATCTAAAAATCTGTTATTCAGGACCTGAGCTTGTTCATTAAAATCCTCTTTTATGGTGCAGTTTCTCAATAGCCTCATGTGCTGACCTTTAGGGATATGTCTTAGCCAGTTCTTATGGTGTCAGCTTGAAAACTCAATATAGCCATTGCTATCGGTAGGCTTAAAATAGGTTTTACTACACACTCTCCCATCTTTAATAAACAAAGTCAGGTCCAAAAAATTAGTCGAAGTGCCTCCCATTTCAACTGTAAATTTCAGACCATATGAATTCGAATTAATAAATTCAAGGAAAATTTCTAGGTAATTTTGCCCTCCCTCCCAAACTATAAGCACATCGTCTATGTACCTTTTCCAAAGCACCAGGTTCGCTCCAAACAGTTGTTAGCCCAGATGTTCTTTGACTCCCAATTAGCCACAAACATATTGGCATAGCTTGGCGCAATGTAAAAACGGATAAGATAGGTCGCGCCACACAAATATGTTATGTTAAAGCCAATGGTTACTTACATAAAATGCTAAAAAGGGAACAGAGTCATGAATAAAATAAGTAAAATAATATAGTCCAAGTTGATTGAAGAGATAAATGAATCCAGTGGATCTATAAGTCCTGAGATAATCCAATGTCCAAATGGCTTAGAGGCATGAAAACAGAAAAATAAATTGTAAAACCGTAGATACCAGGCGGAATCTGATAGTAGTAGTAGTACTTCTCCTACTCACCTAGTCGAGAGCTGGAGCCAGCTCAAGTGTACACCGCATTCAGTTGCGTTGATCCCCCACGGGTGGGATATAGGTGTTGGTAGGATCCTCAATATGTGGAAGGAAAAGATAAAAACCAATAGTGCTCTCTGTATACAATAGCAAAAGGTTGGTAATTTGAAAGGTATTATATTCACATGCGGGTGAGCAGGATATGCTGCTCACTTTAAAAGCGTGGGTGGTATAATCCCCACCTAGGATTCTTGAGTAAGTGGAAATTCCAGGGTATAGTATGACCAGGTTATAAAATAATAAAAAATAATATAAAAAAGGTATATGGAATAGGCAGAGTATTTGGGGCCAATATTCCTTTAATGATGCAAATTTAAAAAAGTAAGAACAGTAAAAACAGCCAAAACGCATTTCGCCACACAGGGCTTTTTCAAATGGCAATAAAAACATAACCTGGTACAGTGGTACTTTATATAGGCACTTACAAATAGTCAATTATTCAAACTTTGGCGCCAAAATGACGTCACAATTCTATAAAGCATAAAATATAAAATAAAACTAAAATCTGTGAGGGAACATCATACCCTTAGGTTGCGGCCCTTTTTATCTTTTTTTCTAGCTATCTATTGGTCACTAAGCACTGAATCCAACAACTTTTCCAATAGCTTGGCGCGAACCTGGTGCCCATCGCATTTCCGCATGATTACAAATCTCTTACTATCACGCTTAAGTTTTCGTGAAATATGTAATGTTATCATACCTCGTCCAAGGCATTGAACTATTTTACTCTTTTTGGCAGCAGAGAGATGCTTTTTCTTCCCCATATTGCATGAAAATGGTGTTCTGCTTAATAATGTGGAACACCCTCCTTTAGTAGTTTTTCCTTAAATTGGGCTCACCTGGCAATCTAATTATCACAGGTGTCCGAGATTGTTTTCAGTGATCAAAAGAGCCCTGAGACACAATGCCATCCATGAGTTAAACTGAAAAACAAAATATTTAATCTTTGTGACACTTAAATAGAATTTGTATAATAATTTGGAACAAGGTGTAGAAGGTCACTTCCTCCCAGCTAAAGAGACAGCTGCGGGGGGAAGGATGAGGAGGCAGCAGCATCACAGGCAGCATGGAAAGGCTGGCGTGAGCAGCTACATGCTCACTCCCATCAGCCTCAGCCTAGACCCCAAAAGGTAAGCTTACATGTGGCTGCAATGTTTTAGGGAATAAAAAGAGTAACCACAGAAGTAAGTTAATTTTAATGTTGTGTAATCTTCCCATCTAAGACATTGGTTTATCCCCCCATGTCTCTAGATGTCTCCTTATATGTTGAAAGAGGACTAGATAGTTGGCTCTGTATAAAGTTCCATAGTCATTAGTAATGGTTATCCCTAGATATTTTAAGGATCTGCTCATTTGTATGTTTACCATTAATTTGGGTAATAGTAACAATCCTTGGATGTTGGGCTGAGGTTACAGCCCCAGGACGTACTTGAAAACCAGAGTAATCTGAATGTACCTTTCCTGGTTAAATACATTGTTATTATTATTATTAGTAGTAGTAGTAGTAGTAGGTTTGTAGTCAGAGTGAACACCCTTGATATGTTGCTTGTGGGCTGTTCTGTGCTGTTTAAATCATGATTTAGAGTACGCTATGCTCATCGCTCTGGACTTAAACTTCCATTCAAGTCAGGGTCGGTCCACATCTATTGATAGATTTTAAAGGGGATCTATCACTTTTCAGTCCGTTTAGTTATATTTACTTTTACGAATGTTAAGGGCTGGCCCAAGACATTGTCCTGCCTGGGTCCAAGGATGAAATGCTGTCTCTCCCCCCACAACATATATGCATCTGCAATGGTAGTGTGCCTATGTGTGTTTGTGCGCCGGGGCTAAATAGTGTGTCTTACGAATAGTGTGTCTTACGAAGTGAGAACTGGAGGCGGATGTGATTGTTACTGGGGCAAGAGCTGAAATGGGGTGAGGGTTACTGAGTGAAAGCTGGAGAAGGTGTGAGGATTACTGGGTGAGAGCTGAAGAGGATGTGAGAACGTATGTAACGTTTGTAAATGCATGCAGGGGTGTGTTTGGGTGTAGTATGTACATTTGCGTGTAGTATTGGTGAGTGAATGGTGTGTTTGTATGTAATGATTGTGTTTGCAGCGGTGTGTTTGCCTTGATGTATGCACATACATACTAACAAAGATATACATACACATTGACACACACATAAACACACTGATACATGCACACACCTGGACATATGCACACATAAACACACTGATACATGCACACACACACATATATATATATATATATATATATATATATATATATATATATATATATATATACACACACACACACACACACACAAGCAAGTACACATACACTTTGACACACAGGTACACATACACAGGTATACATTCCTACAGATACACTTACACAGACACAGACACATATAGCCAGACACACACACAGCCAGATACACACACTTACACAAACAGACAGATACACACACAGCTAGATACACAGCCAAACACACCACAGTCAGACACACACACACACAGCACAGCCAGGTACACACACAGCCAGGTATACACACACACACACACACACACATATACAGCCAGATAGAAACACTGACATACACACAGCGAGATACACACACACACACACACACACAGTCAGATAAACACACACATATAGCCAGATGCACTGACTCAGATCTAGGTACACACACATATATCAATTTACATCATATTTTAGCCACCCTCTTGTCTCCTTCCCTTTTGGGTAGAGAAGGGTGGCTTCCCTGTGGTCCAGTGGGAGGTGGATGGCCAAGGCTGATGGGAGTCTGACTTCCTCAGTTCCTCTTCTCCTCCTGTGTATGCCTCCTCCGACTCCCCAGCGGCACTCTGTTACTTGGGAGGAAGTGATCTCACCTCACTTCCTCCCAGCAGGCAACATGAAAGGGGCCCAGGCCGGAGCACTCTTAAAGGGCTGAGGGCCCCTGATTACATCAGGTGCTGCAGTCCACAGGGTTTGGATGCTAGCAGGGGTCCCATGGGGCAGCTACTTTGGGCCCCCCAGGAGTAACTGGGCCTGGGGTAGCTGCCCCTTTTGCCCCCCTTTAAAGATGGCCCACTGGAGGGGGTGTGAGGATTATTGGCTGATAGCTGGGGGCAGAGTGAGGATTACTGGGTGGGAGCTGTAAGGGATGTGAGGGGTACTGCGGTGAGAACTGGAATGGGGGCAAGTATAAGTAATTAAATGAATAACAATACATTAAAATATAGCCCCAATACACTATACATACTCTACACCCTAGGATTACTAGCTGAGAGCTGGAGGGGGTTATTAGGTTTACTGGATGAGAGCTGTAGAGGGTGTGAGCATTACTGGGTGAGAGCTGGAGAGGGTGTGGGGATTACTGGGTGAGAGCTGTAGGGGGGTGAGGGTTACTGGGGTGAGAGCTGGAATGGGAGCAAGTATAAGTAATTAAATATTTGAACAACAATACATTAAAATAAAGCCACAATACACTATACATACTCTACACCCCACTATACTACCCCAATACACACACTACATCGCCTACATACACATACTATACCATTTATGTACTCTTGCTATACTGACACTGCACCTCCTATACACACCCACTATACCCCTTCTACACATACAATATACCTCCTATACAAATACACACAATACTTCCAATACACATTAAATATATTTCCTATACACTTTAAATATACTTCCTATACACACACACACACACATACACTGCATCTTCTATACACACATGCACATTGTACCCCTATACACACATATACAATGTAACTGTTATACACATATACACAAACTACAGCCCCAACCAACGTATAAATGCTCTACAGATCCTAAACACAGCATAACAGCCCTTTGACATGCGCACAAACATGCTGCAGCCCCTAGTACACTACTAATAGATCCCTTGACACAGCCTTTACACCGCAGCCTACATACACATGCAGAATACTTTAACAGGCCACAAGGAAATGCAATGCTAGTGTGTCATTAAACATGCCTTATTCAAAAACATTGCTTTATTAAAATATTGTTGGAATAGTATAGCAATAGTAAATCTAGCCCTGTTAAGGGTCCTATGGATGTTGGAGTAATGGAGTAATGACTGTACGGATCTCACACAGCTATGAGCTGTATGAGTTCGACATAAGGGGAAAAAAAGAGTGTGTGGAAAAATCCTTGCACTGGGAGAGGGGCTTTTTTTTATCTCACCTTTATTTTAATATAGTAATACTTATAGTGTTGGGTATACAAATGTATAAATGTGAAAAGGAGGGCATTTTTATTATTTTAATTTTTTTACATTTTATTTTAATATCATTATTTATTTTTTTTTTTAAATATTATTATTTTGATATTTAATTGTTTTGTTTTTGTCCCCCCTCCCTGCTTGTTACCTGGCCAGGGAGGGGGGCTATATGATTCCCTGGTGGTCCAGTGGCATGGGCTGTGCAGTGGGGGAGCCGGCAGCAAGCTGTTACTTACCTTTGCAGCAGCTCCGTTCACCTCCATTCCGTTCAGCTTACCAGTGTAAATCTTGTGGTCTGCATGCCACGCGGAGTGTTGCCACGGTAACCCGTGGCAACGCTCTGATGGCCGCGGGTCTCACGAGATTTACACTGGGAGCTTAACGGAACAGAGGTGAACGGAGCTGCTGCACATGTAAGTAAACGCTTGCTGCTGGTCCCCAACAGAGTAAGTTTCCATAATACAGACAGTGACTCGAGTATAAGCTGAGGTGGGCTTTTTCAGCATAACAAATCCTCGAGTATATACGGTAATTTAAATTCTGCAATTGTGTTCCAATGAACTTTATTTTCTTAAGTATTACAAGATGTCTAGTCCTGCCTTGCCAGAAAAAAACTGACACTGACCTCTTATAAAGCAAAGCATGTATCCTATAGTGAGCTAAGCCACTCCCAGATGAATGTAAGAAAAAGATATGCAGCCATTGTTTGTCTGAATTGCTGGAAAAATCAAAGCAGACGGTGATGCAATTTTTTTCTCAAATTGTTTAAGGATAACCTCTCAGCAACAAGACCAGTAGCAGTACAAGACTGATCAATTAAGATACATATGTCCTCTTCTCATTCTGATTTATCATCTGGTGCATGCTCTGGCTTCTCTATTTCTGATGTTTCCAGTCAAGACTCAAATGTTGATGTAGGTTTTCCACCAGATGAGCTTAAGAAGTTTATCAAAGAGATATTGTCAATTCTATAAGAAGAGGGACTCTCTAAGCATATGGGGAAGGTTTTCCCATGCATTCTAAGCTATTGGAATTGGTGCAGAGGGAGATAAAGAACCCAGAGAAATGGGAAGAGTTGCTTAAAGTGGATATTTAAGTAGTGCAACTCTCAAAAATGACCACTATCTCAATTAGCAAAGTTTCAGGTTTAAAAGAATCAATGGATAAATGGGCAAAAACTCCTACAGAAGAGTTTTCCAGGCAGCAGGTTTCAGTGCAAAGCAGCTATGGCTGGGGAAATAGTTGCGAGAGCACATACTTTATGGCTACAATCCATGAAAGATTGTCTGGTGGAATGATCAGAAAAAGATATAGCGCATCTTCTACATAACATCAGATTGGGTCTGAAGAAATGCTTAAGTTATCTGCTAGTGTTATGAGTTTATCTTTATTTGCCAAAAGGGCTTTATGGCTCAGGTCATGGATGGCAGATCCGGCATCAAAGTCTGCATTATGTGAGTTATCGTTTAAAGAAACAAGTTGTATGGTGCTCCCTTGGAAGAGATCATTAAACAGATATCAGACAAAGAAGGCACTGCCTCAAGACGAGATTTTCAGACCCAAACAAATATTTCTGGGGTCTTCCTACCAGTCTCAGTCAAATAATCCATTATTCTGTTAATAAAATAGATTATCGAAAAAGTCAAGATACTCCAAGAGTTCCAAGGGGTTTATTCAAGGCTTTTCTTGGTCCCACAACAAGACCTTGCATTCTGCCCGGTGCTTTATTTCAAAAGAGTAAATGGCTGCATTCAATAGCAGATATTTCAAATGGAAACTATTATTTCAGTAGCACACATTACAGAGGAGACTATGCGGCAATGCTGGACTTGAAGGATGCCTTCCTACAGATCTCAATGGCAGTCTATACAAGACAATTTTTGAGATTTGCAGTCAAATTAGAGAAGAGGATCCTTTATTTCCAATTCCAGACTCTTCCTTTCAAATTGGTGTGAGCGCCAAGAATTTTTACAAAGATTTTAAAGGGACACTCCAGGCACCCAGACCACTTCTGCCCATTGGAGTGGTCTGGGTGCCAACTCCCACTACCCTTAACCCTGCAAGTGTAATTATTGCAGTTTTTTTATAAACTGCAATAATTACCTTGCAGGGTAACTGCAGGGAAACCTGTGCTAGAGCGTCGCTGGACGTCCTCACGCTATGTGAGGACCTCCAACGTTGCTCATTTCCCCATAGGAAAGCATTGAAATGCATTTTCAATGCTTTCCTATGGGGAGCGCTAATGTGCATGCGTGGCAATTGCCGCGCATTCGCATTAGCTCTCCCCGGCCGGTGGGCGGGATCAGTCTCACGTACCAGTCGACGCAATGCAGAGAAGGAGCGGTACGGAGGAGGAAGCAGCGACGTGGGACATCTTTGCTCCCTCAGGTAAGTTACTGAAGGGGTTTTCACCCCTTCAGCAACCGGGGATTGGGAGGGTGGGAGAGAGAGGGGACCTGCAGTGCGAGGAAAACTGATTGTTTTCCTGGCACTGGAGTTTCACTTTAAGTCCACCGGTAGAAGGTCTAAGACAAAAAGGATTGTCCCATATCTAGACAATTGGTTCCTCAAGGCCAAATCAAAAAGTCAACTGCAGCGAAATATTCAAGCTACTAGTCTTTTATTGTAAGAACATGGTTCTTTGTCCTACAGAAATTTAGTTCCTGGGTCTTTTAGTGGATTCAAATTCTCTTTCCCTTCATCTTCCTTGTAAAAAAACAGGAATAGAAAAAATAAAGAAATGTAATGTTTGCATTTGATTGCAGGTGTGTTTGGATGTAATGTTCGCTTTTAAACACGGATGTACATTTGTGTGACGTATTGATGTTTGAGTGAAGGGGTTTGTTTGTATGTCATTTTGGACTTTGAATACAGGTGTGTTTGTATGTAATATTTGTGCTAGATTGCAGGAGTGTGTTTGCATGTTGTGCTGGTGTTTGATTTCTTGGATGTATGCACATACACATATACTTGCACAGATATTCATACACATTAACACACAAATACATATAAATACACTGACACGTACACACAAATTTATATAGACACCGAAACTGATACACATACATAGATACACACACTGACACATGCACACACCTTGACAAACGCAGTAGTCGATAAGGTGTCATGAGCAGGTGCCACAAATTAACATCCTGTACACCCAGGGTGCACTGTCATCTTTTGGTGGAACTGTTGGTCATAGACTGCCTGCTTTGTATCCACCCAAAATCAAGTCTTAATAAGTAAACAGAGAGACACTTCACTCTGGGAAAAGCTCATAAAATATTGTTACAAAGGGAATCTGCATCCCAAGAGGGAACAAATTGAAAGGCGCATGCATAAACCCTGCTGCATGCCCCTAGCCCCTTAGAGACATGCCACCATCACTGCCACAGCTTGAACAAGAGCCTTCACAAGCCTGTCTGGCACCTGCACAATTGCAGAGGTGGTGAAACTGCAGTAACAGTGAACAATGCTGCCAGCAGCAACTGCACTATCGATCCCTGGATCGATCTGCAGCAATCCTCACCCCCAAATCTTTTGCACTCACCTGAACATGCTTAAATGGGGTGCTGCTGGGGGCCATATTATACAATAAACAATGCACATGATCCAGCGCACTCTCCTATCTACTAAACAGCAACTTCAATGTTGACAGATTTTATTAGTTTTTTTTTAAAGTTTTTTTCTAGAAACACCTAATCTAGGCAAAAAATAATGGGGATTTAGTTACATTATATGATCAGCACCCCATTTAAGCATGTTCAGGTGAGTGCAACCAACACCCTCACCCCCCAATTTTTCACCCAAGTAAGTGGGTCTCATCTCATAATCTCATAAGAGCAGACATTAGACTGTGGGAGTAGGACCTGCCAAAGATTGGGTACATTGATGTTGTGGCAGGCTTATACAATGTATGATCATTATATTTTTACCTAGATTAGGTGTTTTTAGAAAAAACTTTTTTAAAAAACAAATAAAATCTGTCAACATTGAAGTTGCTGTTTAATAGATAGGAGAGTGTGCAGTGGGAGATGGGAAGGAAGGGAAGAAGAGGGGGAAGGTGACTACATCTTTTCTAGGTTATTTTTTCTCACTTATTTCTTTCTACTTTTTTTAATCCTTTTCTCGTATTTTTATTTCTTCTTTATACATATTTAAAATAATAAGCGGTCACTCTCTCTCTGGGAATAAATGAGCAAATAGCATAACAGGTGCAAAGGGATCACAGGAGGGAGGGACAGAGGTGGAAGGTTTGGAATATATACGGGGAAGCAAATAAATATAAGAAGAGAAATGGCAAACAAATATAGATGAAATAGTATTGCATTTTAAGAAGGATCATGAATAAGGAGATATTAGCATGCATGAGGGACATAACATTGGGAAAATAAATAAATAAATGATGATAAAGGTATCTATGATAAGCCAGAGAGCGGCTTTGCCCCCAGACAAAATGTGATAGTTAAAAAAATAATAATTCTGGGCAGTGGCTGGACCGAGGCGTGTGATGGCACAACAGAAAGGCAGGAATTGGAGGCTTGGTGATCCCCAGGATCCAGCAGTTTAATGGACTCTCCAGTGCCAGGAAAACAAATAGTTTTCCTGGCACTGCAGGTCCCCTCTTCCTCCCACCCCCATCCCATGTTAAAACCCCTTCAGTGACTTACCTGTATCCAGCGCCGATGTCTCCTGATGTCCCTCGGCGCTGGTTCAGGGACTGCCAATGCTTATCCCCCGTCGTCATCCGGCGGGGCAGACCTATTGCGCATGTGCGGCCGGCGGCAGGGGAGAACTAATGCCGCGCACGCGCATTAGACCCCTCCATAGGAAAGCATTGAAAAATACTTTCAATGCTTTCCTAAGGGGATTTCAGTGACGCTGGAGGTCCTCACATAGCGCGAGGACATCCAGCGACGCTATAGCACAAGGAATGTGTGCTATAAACCCGGAAGTCCCTTTTAGTGGCTGTCTAGTGACAGCCACTAGAGGAGGAGTTAACCCTGCAATGTAAATATTGCAGTTTATGAAAACTGCAATATTTACAGTTTCAGGGTAGTGGGAGTGGGCACCCAGACCACTCCAGTGGGCAGAAGTGGTCTGGGTGCCTGGAGTGTCCCTTTAAGTAGCAGATATCAAGGCAGGGTCCCTGTAGAAGGCACAGCTTGAAACAGCATGCAGGATGAGCAGCTTGGAGAGTCCCAGGGTGAAGACCATCCAACACAGGAACACTCAACAGTGAGGACCCTGTAAAGCTTGCAGAAGCCACCCTCCTATGCCCTGTCGAGAGAACCATCAGTTATGAACCCATACACTAATGGTCCAGCCGTACTCTGGACTAGAATCCAAAATTGGGGGCATGTCCCACCTAGCTTTGGGTTGTTGTTGGGTATGGGATTTTGTAGCGGAGATTGATGTAAAGTGATTAAATCTGGATATGTTAACACTGAGTCTAAATCTTCTTGTGTTATCATTTCATTACACCCCTCCAGTGAGAAACACATAGCTATATTATTCTCGCATCAGGAAACTATTCTTGGTTTTTATCAAGAACTGTGTCAAGGGAATAATCTCGTCAAGTAAATTAGCAACTGCAACAACTTCTGCAAACTAGGCTTACTAACATTATTATAAGGCTTTTCTGACATTAAAAAGGATACAGATTAGCATCTGAAAGGGTCAATCAAACTGTAGAGACCGCACTGATTGCAATCACTGTCTAACAAGCCTTGGGATGGTACGATGCCAGTATGTTACAGGTGCTCTGGTGCCACTTAGCAAGCAGTAGAGTGACCTAATTAGTCTTCCTCATGTACATAAACGCTTCCAATTCCTGCATTAAGATGTTGATGAGTTTACATGTGGTCTCCTCTGAAACTATTTTAATCACTTATAATGCAAAGAGAGGCCCTGCTGAGAGAGCGAAAGATTAGGCACAGAGCCTAGGAAATGTCTTTTACAAAATGAGTTAACTGAATTACAATGACTTTTTGAAAGAAGGGGTCTTATGTAGCAGTCTTGGGGAGCAGGGAAATCATGCAGATCCTTAATAAACTAATACCAGTCAATAGGTCTTCAAGTATTCACTGAAATATGGCCTGTGTGTTGGAAAAAATACAACCCAAAGTAAACACTTTACCAAACACATAACATGTCCATAAACAAATAACAAAACTCTGTTTTTTTTTTTTGTCCAAAACACTCCAAAATGCTTTTCTACAGGTTGATGTTATAAATTCACTCACTTTCCATGATTACAGTCTAAGCCGCCTATTGCATAGTTTATGCAGAAGGAGATAAGCATGATAGGACTGAGAGGAAAAAAGAATGGGGCACTAGGATCACATGCCTTCCAATTGTCCTGCTTTTGGAAGGAAAGTCCCTATTTTAGGGAATTGTCCCAATCTTTTTCATTGGAGTCCCTCATCAGGGACACTAGGGAACTGTGCCCAGGCAGAACAATGCTAATGTATGATTAGACGCTTTTGCGCTGAGTACCAGGCACTAGGTGTCACGATTCTCACCGCGACATCCCGACGGCCAGAAGAGGTCGCCCCAGAAGTGCCCGGTGACGGACTTGAACCAGGGTACTTTGCAGTCCTGGGGCTGCTATTTTGCCTCTGAGCCACCATATCAGCTCAAGAGATAGCCAGAAGTCTATATTGCCTTGTACCCAGCACTGGGGGCTGGACGTTATTCTGTGGCTGCTCCAACGATCTCAGCACACCTGTGGCTGATCACCAATTAGCCAGGTATAAGACACTGCCTCTCCCTGAGGGCAGTGTCAGTTCATTGACTCTGGTTCCCTTGTTTGGTTCCTGTTACTCTGTACCTGCGTTCCAGTGATTACTGTCTAATTCCGGCTTCTGACCTTGGCTTTCCTCCTGGACTACTCTGACCTCTGGCTTCCCTGATTTTGGCTTCCCTTGACCACGCTTCTGCTAATCCCTGCTGTACTGAGACTTGGCGCACTTTTCCTGGAAAGCCCCCGTGCACAGACTCACAGATCAGGTGGCGTCTTACCTGGTCACCCTGGTCTGTGTCTACTTTGCAAGGGTGAGCGTATAACTCTGCGAGCCGGACTCCCCATCAGGTAAGATCCTGACATAATGAACTGACCATATGGAGTCTGCAGAGTTATACAAATTACTCACCTCCCTGGCTGAACAAGTCTCCAACCTGTCCCAGAATGTTATGGATTTGCAGAGATGTTCATTGGCATTTAAAGGAGCAGTACATCCAATCCCGGAACATACATACCCGGAACCCTATGTCATTATGCCTGACAGGTTTGACGGTTCCCGTTCTGCTTTCCCGATGTTCAAGAAGGATTGTGAGCTACTGTTTGCCCTGAAACCTAGAACCTACGCCACCGACCTTATCAGAGTCCGCTCCGCTATTAACCTGTGTACTGGGCGGATTAAGGCGTGGGCACACCAGAAGCTGCAGGAGAGAAGTACTGTCTTGGACTCCTGGGAGTTGTTCATGTCCGCAATGGACTCTCAGTGCTTTGCATCAAGGAAAGCAACTCCCAAGCCTACTTCAGGTTCTCGCAGAACCCGGTTGCCTAGAGAAGAGGAATTATTTTATGAATACAAGAATCCCATCTCAGCACAGTCTAAACCTACCTCCAAGGACCTGCCTTGTCATCATAATGTTACCCATGTGGAACTTGGCACTCTAGAGGACAAGGAGGAACCCATGGAGATTGGCTTCATCCGCACAAGAACAAGACTGCCATCTAGTGAAAGAGAACGAAGGAGGGCTTGTTGTCTCTGTTTCTATTGTGGAGAAGGAGGGCACTTTATCTCCCACTGCCCTATTCGCCCAACTCGGCCTAAGCCTCTTCAAGTAGGTACTACTCACCTTCATCCTGTTATCCCGGCAACACAGCCAGAAAAATGTCAAGGATACTGTCAGAAGTTTCCACGTTCCGTGACGCAGAAGAGTACCCAGACTACGATGGCTACTGATGCTAGTGTCTCTCAAGAACACATAATCGGTGATCATGAGAATTCACTACCTCCAGAAGACTCTCCTGTTAAAACTGGTACCATCACCACTTCCTGCCTGCCCAAAGGAGAACTACCTGTGGATTGCACCTATGGTAACAAGGTCCACAGAACAGATCTGGAAATGTTTGAAAGGGCTTTGAAAGCCGTGAGCTCTGCTCCTGGTGACTCACCTAAGAAAAAAAGCTCAGAGAAACTGACTCCTGGGATCAAGGTACTTACCGCCTGCACCAAATCCATGAATAACCTTGACCTCTTCCCATTAGCACCCGAAACTGGTACCATAAAGTCCCAGTCTGTAGACTTTGATTACAAAGACTATCTTAGTGATCCTGAGACCGAAGATGAGGAGTACTATTTCCGGGAAGAACCTGTTCACGCCCGGAGAGCGTTCTTGAAGGGAGGGTACTGTCACGATTCTCACCGCGACATCTCGACGGCCAGAAGAGGTCGCCCCAGAAGTGCCCGGTGACGGACTTGAACCAGGGTACTTTGCAGTCCTGGGGCTGCTATTTTGCCTCTGAGCCACCATATCAGCTCAAGAGATAGCCAGAAGTCTATATTGCCTTGTACCCAGCACTGGGGGCTGGACGTTATTCTGTGGCTGCTCCAACGATCTCAGCACACCTGTGGCTGATCACCAATTAGCCAGGTATAAGACACTGCCTCTCCCTGAGGGCAGTGTCAGTTCATTGACTCGGTTCCCTTGTTTGGTTCCTGTTACTCTGTACCTGCGTTCCAGTGATTACTGTCTAATTCCGGCTTCTGACCTTGGCTTTCCTCCTGGACTACTCTGACCTCTGGCTTCCCTGATTTTGGCTTCCCTTGACCACGCTTCTGCTAATCCCTGCTGTACTGAGACTTGGCGCACTTTTCCTGGAAAGCCCCCGTGCACAGACTCACAGATCAGGTGGCGTCTTACCTGGTCACCCTGGTCTGTGTCTACTTTGCAAGGGTGAGCGTATAACTCTGCGAGCCGGACTCCCCATCAGGTAAGATCCTGACACTAGGACCATGCAAAAAGGGCCTCAAAAGCACTTTGGTCATGGTCTGTGGTGTTTGGGTCCAGCCTGGAGGCTGTCAGTCAGCCTACTGTGTGTTCCCAACAGGATGACACATTTTTTCTGTGAGCTGGGCCATTACAATACTTACCAATGTTATCCATGATAGACAGCACATGAAAAATGTTGCCCTGTAGAATGTTTAAAATGGTATGCTATAGGAGCTCAATCAATTAATTGTTAATGTAGTATCAAAGATGTTAAATATATCCACTCCACTGATGTTACAATGAAGAAAAATGTAACTTTGAAATCCCCATTTTGCTGGCTGTTGGCAATGGCTGTAATTGTGTGGTGGCTGTGTTTTATGTGTGATGTATGTGAGAATGCTGCATTTTGTAACTTTAGCCTTCCCACACATTTAATTATGTAATTTCTATACTGATTTGTTTTAAAAACAATGCTTATTTCCTGTTTACCTTTCCTTGCAGGTTTGGTGCTATCATGTTGTTTGGTCCAGTGGAGCTATGATTCCAAATGTTCTAAAAGGCCTATGATCCCTGGTGATCCAGTAGGACCATAGTCCCTGGTAGTCCAGTAGATCCATGATCCCTGGTGGTACAGTAGAGCTATGATCTATGTTGGTCTATTGTTATGAACTCTGGTGGTCCGGTGGGGGAGTGCTTGGTCTGTGGAAAATGCATATCCCAGTGAATGGTCTTTCAGGTCCAATGCTAGAGAACCTGCCAGAAGTTCAGACCATAAGTTCCCTGCTGGCACTCATCGGTGTGGGTGTGCATCACCGGTGAGTGGACGTACCATAACGTGTGCACACCACTCCTTCCCACTGAAGAATCCATTGGCATGCAAGATGGCTTGCTGCAATCTGCATCACCATGCAGGCAGCGTGCTGAAGTGCTGACTGCATAGTCCTACTGCCAGCTGCTCAGCGCGAGTGCATTCAATGTTGTGTTCATACTAGCTGTGTGTGGACAATTCCTTGATGTCCCGAGTTGCAGAACACCAGAGAACTAAACTGAGATGGCAGGATAGGATCCCCAAATCAGGATCACTCCACTGAAAGCAGGACAGTTGGGATCCCTCTAATTGTTATTGAAAATATTTCTGACATATTTAATAAAACTATTTTTAAATTAACTAACCAAAATATTCCTGAAATAGCAAAATATTGAATAATAATGTTCCAGAGGAGCACACTGGCAGAGGGAGGGGGGCTATTAGGCCTTGTAGCAACTAACTGCTAGTCTCACTTGTACAGTCCTATTCAACTGACAGATCAGATCAATCAGAATTCAGAGTAACAAAATTTCAGGGACAGCATAGGAATTCTTCACACTCCATTGATTTGTGTCTCAAAAAACATAGTGGATCTGTTAAACACACCAGAGTAGTTGCTCCTCAATAATTCTTGTAACATACATGTCAGGCATAAAACTGAACTACATTACTCGATGTTACTCAATTATACATTACATCACAGATTTACTAAGAGAACATTGTCTCTATGAAGTTATTGAATGAAAGGATTTAGCAAAGTTGTCATAGGTCATGGACTGTATTGACTCTACAACCACATTTTCCACGAAAAATTAATGGTGAAAGATTTTGATAACTTAGTCTGGCAAAAGAGACAAAGTAAAGCTGGTTTGTATAACGTAAACAGTTTGATGAAGTAGAACTGAGTCATTTATATTTTGTTCTTGATTGCTGCTCTCTTGCCAAAACATCCCCCACTGCATGACAGACCTCTCTGTCTTTATGTGAGTGTCTCTGTCCTTATGTAATTAAGGGAGGTTTGAGGAAGTCCCTCCCCACTTCCTTATTGCACTCAATCCTGGTTGACAAGTATGTTAAGCTTCACACAATGGCCTAATGATATATGCACTTGAACTTCTCATATGGGCTATAAACAGAGCAATGCTCACAGCAGCTCCTATAAACTGTATGTCCCTTCCATCAAATAAAATGACTAGTAACCCTAGCTTAAAAGAACATTTTCAATGTGCTTGCTCCCTGCAGTTCCAGGTTTAATTAATAAAAGTGTGCATTGTAATCAGGGCCAGGCTGGGATAAAAAAAAATTCCCTGGCATTTTTTTTAATCATAGAGGCCATTAAGAGGGGGGTGGGGCCAAAGAGGGGGCGTTTTGTCATCCCCATATATATGACCATGTCATCATTCAAAGGCCCTGTATTTGTTCTGCTCAGCACAAGATAATTTAATGAAACGCCGGTGCTGTGCTTGCTTGTACCTCCAGTGTCTCCATAAGTGGGATACCAGAGGACAAAAGGGCCAGGAGCATGTGTTCAGAAACTGCTTCTGGGATTGTGTGTTTGTAGAGTGAGCTGATTGTGGTGTGGTGTTTTGTTTAAATAGGTCAGTTTTAGTTGTGTTGTGTTTGTGGTGTAAAATGTGTGGCTAGAGACTGTAGAGAGTAAGAGACTGTGTGCATAGAGGTTATAATGTGTATAGGAGATGTAGTGAGTGTGGCCACTGTGTAGGGACTGTATAGATTGTGTGTTTATGAAATGTAGTGTGTGTGTTTGGGTTCAGGATCAAGTGTGTGCATAGGGGATCCGGAGTGTGTATGTCAAGAATGTGTGTATAGGTGATGCAGTGTGTGTCTACAGGGGAACTATGTTGTGTGTAGGGTATCTAGTGTTTGTTGAGCTTCTAGTGTGTGTTCTTGTAGAGGATCTAGTGTTTGTGTAGGTGATCCAGAGTGTGTATAAAGGGTGTAGTGTGTGTGTAAGTGATATAGTGTATGTATTAGGGATGTGATGTCTTTGGTGGATCTAGTGTGTGTGGGTGCAGTGTGTATGAGGGTTGCAATGTCTATTACTTACTCATGTTAAATGATAAAACAATGTTTTGGTGGTGTAATCTAGACATGTGCACCAGTGAAATTTTAGTTTCATACAAATTAATTAGTACTAAATAAGAATTTAATTCGTCCATTCTGAATTTTGTCCATAAAACATTTGTTTTTCGGACGAAATTCGCCAAAAAATAATTAGTTTTCGTCCATTAGGACGAAAATAACACTACGCATGCGCAAAAATAAAAAAAGCAAGGAGGGAGCCGGCAACGCTACCAGCACCCTCCTTGTAATAATATTAACAATTCCTCCTCCCCCACATTAAAACCTATGGGGGTCACTATGACCCCCATATTAATAAAAGGGAGGTTAATGTCGCCTAAACAACTGCCCAGTCGCTAGTGCAATAAGGGGGGTGAAAAGAATATGATTCTCACATTAAAGTGAGAGCAGGGTCCCTGGCTATAAATCAGTATCTTATATAGAGGTGATAGAGAGCTACGGTAAGAGTATGTGTTACCAATAGTTATAGCAAAAAAATAAATAAATAACAATGTTGCAATATGGAAAAGTAGCTATTTAGATTAGTAAATAGCTACTTTTTCATATTGCAACATTGTTATTTGCTATAACTATTGGTTACACATACTCTTACCATAGCTCTCTATCACTAATATACAAGATACTGATTGATATCCAGGGACCTTGCTCTCACTTTACTCTGAGAACATTTTGGTCTTACTTTTTTTGGTGGACAACCCAAATAACTAAAATGGGGGAATCCTAGTGTTCCCCCCCCCCAGCCCCCTGCGGGTAGGGGCCATATTAAATAAAATAAAGGGGTCCCCACCCATTAGCAGTGGGTGGGGACCCTAATAAAATAAAGGGGGGGGCACATAATGTCCCCCCCCAGGTCCCCACTCATGAGCGGCGGGTGGAAACCCTAATTTAAAAAGGGGGGACCTAATGTCCAACCCAGGTCCCCACCCATGACCGTCGGGTAGGGACCTTAATTAAATATATAATGGGGGGGACCTATCTGTCACGAACGCACCCTACTCCAAGAGTGCGCGTGACGTAGTTGTGGTTGTGAAAGGGTTAAAGTTCACTATTTGTCTGCACTAGACCAAAAATAATGACAAAATCCCCCTTTAACACCACCCACACTTAAACATAATATAACTATTTAACGCTGCCACCACCAAGACAATTTATAAATGGGGTGCCTTGGTCCCCCAGGTAAATCGACAATAAAACCCACCAAATATTACTTAGTACAATATTCAAGGAATTACAAAAATACTAACTAGTCTCTTCAGGTAACGTGATTCTTAACCAGACAAAGGCAGAACTTAATAAATTAATGTTTATTATGAGCAAAAATTAATCACAGTGCATATAACAATATATAATAAACAAATTATTTACACCAACAACAGATAAAACAAAAAGGATAAAATACAGAAGTCCTAATTACTCACTTAGGTTTTTCAAAGTACAACTTCTGTCCAGGGGGTCTCTGGCAAGGAAAGATGGTGACTCACTCAAAATTAGATCTTGGCCCCAAGCAAGTACACACACACACACACACACCTTTCAGAATCACAGGAGATATACCCTGTGAACTGCCACGCCTCATCCAGGGGTGGAGCAATAGGGATACTAAGTGACCACCTCCTTTGTTCCAGAAACCAACAACCCACATACAAACTTTTGGTTTATCTCCTCTACTGTACTTGCCACAGAAATAATAATTGCCTCTATGAATTTGTTATTGTTTTCCCATTCCAAAGACATGTTGCACGCCCCGCCCACGATCCAATAGGATGGACATCACAAGTCCTGCCACACGGTTTAAGTTGTGCAACTCATGTTTGGGCTTAATTAAAAGATTGGGCTTGTCCCATTCCAAATATAATAAAAATGAGGCTTAATTATTAACCTGTGGGTAAGTATGAATGTTTCACTTGGATAAGATACTGGAACAGAAGGATCTTCATGAAATGAATCCCATTACCATTTGAAATGATTGAACTATCCTTTACAAGGTACATGCCAAATGGATGAAGAGACATTCAGACTTTTCCAAGTGTAGAACCTCACACCTTGCAGATCCTTGATTACTTCACATCCATATAGTAAAATCCTTTTCACATTGCTATGCCAATCACACTACCCCTTCTGTCATCTGACCTCTGTGGGGGTCCCAGCTTCAAAAGATGTAACCCCTGTTGACCTCAGCAATAGCATCTCTGTAATTTGTGCCATTTTCTACACAAATTACATTAAAAGATGATATTCCATAGTGTAATAATAAATTATACACCCCTGCCGTGACACCTCCCCCAAATAAGAGACGCAATGGGAGAAGGCTCACATGCCTCTACCTTGCGTATTAGGTGGAGTCTTCCCCCTGGCGGGACAAACCATCAGCATTGCCATGTGTACTTCCCTTCTTGTGCTGTATGGTAAACTCGCATTGCTGGAGAACCAGACTCCACCTGAGGAGTTTCCCATTTGTCCCAGCCACCCTATGTAACCAATGTAGTGGGTTGTGATCGGTAATCACGGTAAAGTGGCGCCCGTACAGGTACGGTTGCAGTTTTTGCAAGGCCCAAACACTCTTTTTCTACAGTGGCATAGGCCACTTCCCTAGGTAGCAGCTTCCGGCTGAGATACACAATAGGATGCTCATCCCCCTTCTCATCCACCTGACTCAGCACCGCTCCCAGGCCATAATTAGAGGCATCGGTCTGTACTAAGAACCGTCTGTGGAAATTAGGGGCCTGTAGTATGGGAGAATCAGTAAGGGCCTGTTTTAAGGAGCTGGAGGCCACTTCACACTCAGGTGTCCACTTAATCACTAGTGGGAGTGCTTTCTTAGTGAGATCGGTTAGGGG
Organism: Pelobates cultripes; assembly: GCA_933207985.1. Classification (NCBI taxonomy): domain Eukaryota; kingdom Metazoa; phylum Chordata; class Amphibia; order Anura; family Pelobatidae; genus Pelobates; species Pelobates cultripes. The sequence continues at coordinate 205,002,611 of OW240917.1, read as the reverse complement.
TTTGGCCAGGGTACTATAATGTGGTACAAACTTCCTATAGTACCCTGCAGTACCCAGGAATTACATCACCTGCTTTTTGGTGTGGGGGACAGGCCAGGCCATAATAGCCTCTACCTTGCTGGGCTCAGGGCGAAGCGTCCCCCCTCCCACTCTATTCCCCAGGTACTGAACCTCTGTCATGCCCAGTTGGCACTTATCTGGTTTTATGGTGAGCCCAGCTGCTGCTATGCGGTCCACAACTTGTGTTAAATGGAGCAGGTGTTCCTCCCAAGTATCACTGAACACCGCAATATCATCCAGATATGCTACCGCATGCCCCTCCTGTCCCTCTAGCATGTGATTAGCTAGACGTTGGAAGGTGGCGGGGGCATTTTTCATCCCAAAGGGCATCACCTGGAACTCATATAACCCAAAGGGAGTGATAAAGGCCAATCTCTCTTGCGCTTCAGGGGTCATGGGGATCTGCCAGTACCCTCGGCTGAGATCCATAATACTTAGGAACCCGTTCCTTTGAGTAGCCCATACTTGTAGGGCACGGGTGGGAGCTGAGGGAGGACACTATGTCCTCCCCTGTTAATTATTTTTCTAGATGGTACACCATGGGGGACCCTGTACTAGATTCCCCGTTACTTGATTTGGGGGATGAGGAGCTTACTTTGTAGTAGACATGCCCCTACTCACGGTATAGCAAAAAAGGGGCATTCGAGAGTTTAATCTCCCCTATGCTAATATGGAGGTCATTTTGACCCCCATGGAGTGAGTAAGGTAATGGGGGGCTTAGGAAGGGGTGGGGAACACTGCTCCCTGCCACTTCTATTTTTACATATTACAAGAAGGGAGCTGTGCGCTGGTAGCTCCCTCCTTGTTATAAACTAAATGAACAAACGAACACCGACATTCGGTGTTTGTTTGATCGTTTGAAATTTCTATTCATTCATATGACAGTGCCACTTTAAACGAAAGAACTGAAATGAAGAGGTAATGCATTCGGCATTTGCCCTTTCATTTCATATATAATTTGTATGTAGGACTTTCATTAATGTTATAGTAAACGAATACGAAAAAGTCTGAAAATTCGGACGAAACCATATTTGTCCGATAACGAATGCACAGTGTAATCTCATTTTATCACATTGTGATGTAAAAGATGCCTATAAATATATATATATACAGGTGATACTCGAAAAATTAGAATATCGTGCAAAAGTTCATTTATTTCAGTAATGCAACGTAAAAGGGGAAACTAATATATGAGATAGACGCATTACATGCAAAGCAAGATAGTTCAAGCTGTGATTTGTCATAAGTGCGATGATTAGAGTTGAGCGGACACCTGGATGTTCGGGTTGGCCGAGTTCAGCCAAACTTCGCCAAAAAGTTCGAGTTCGGGCTCGAACTTGACCCCGAACCCGAACCCCATTCACAGCAATGGGGACCCGAACTTTTGGGCACAAAAATGACTCTAACAAAGTCCTGGAAAATGCCTCTAACAAAGTCCTGCAAAAGGAAGCAAAATGGGGATAAGAGTAGGACAAGTGCCCTACTGGGGACAGGGAAATCACTTAAAATAACATAAAATACATAAAAATAAAAAATACAGCTGAGCCATAAAATAGCACTAGATGGAATCTTTGATTTTAGCTTTGGAAGAACATAAATCAAAATCTAAAGCATGGCTGTCAAGAGGATCACCAGAATTATCCATTTGAGAGAGGGTTGGAGTGCAGGGTATTCTCTTTCATTGTTCAAACTGAGCTCAACTCCTGATGCATGTAGAAAAGGCCTTCACAAGCCTCTGCCATTGTGTACATAGTTTATACTAAGTGACCCATAGGTTGAGGAGGCGGTGACCATGGCGGTGTAGGTGGAAGCGACGGTGGAGGAGGTAGCCAACACTGTTTATATATATATATATATATTATATATATATATTTTATTTGTTTTTTTAAATTGGGGTACCCCCCAAAATATTGGGACATATAAAAAAAGAAAACAAAGAATAAGTGCACTTGAGTATAGCAATGGCTGGGTGAGGCCGGTATAAATGTCTATTCTGCACAAGGTACAGACAAGTCTGGTGGGATCCATGCCTGGTTCCTTTTAATAAACATGAGCTTGTCCACGTTGGCTGTGGACAGGCGGCTGTGCATGTCTGTGATAACGCCCCCTGCCGTGCTAAACACACGTTCAGACAATACATTGGCTGCAGGGCAGGCCAGCACCTCCAAGGCATAAAGGGTAAGCGGAGGCCATGTGCCCAATTTGGAGACACAGAAGTTGAATGGGGCAGACCCATCAGCCAGTACGTGTAGGCGTGTGCACACGTACTGTTCCAGCATGTTGCTGAAATGCTGCCTCTGGCTAAGACATTCCATATCAGATGGTGGTGCTGATTGTTGTGGTGTGCTGACAAAGCTTTTCCACATTTTGGCCATGCCTTCTGAGGTGCTGGCGGTGCCCCAGCTGCGTTGGCGACCTCTTACTCCTCCTCTGCCTTCGCATTGTGCTTCCACTGAGCCCCTGGTGTCAGTTGGGAATGACCTCAGCAGCGCGTCTACCAGCATGCGCTTGTAGTCGCGCATCTTCCGATCACGCTCCAGTGAGGAAATTAAGGATGGTTTGTTGTCCTTGTAATGGGGATCCAGCAGGGTGGCCATCCAGTAAGCAGCACAAGTTAGAATGTGGGCAACTCTGCAGTTGTTGCGCAGGCACTGCCGCATGTAGTCGCTCATGTGTGCCAGTCTGCCCAGAAGCAAGGACAAGCTGTCCTCTGTGGGAGGTGTATCGTCTGTGTCCTCCGTATCCCCCCAGCCACACTCCAGTGATGCCCACGAGCTGCGTTAAATGCCACCCTGCTGTGAACACGGGTCCTCCTCCTCATCCTCCTCATCCTCCTCATCCTCCTCCAGAACTGTGCCCTGGCTGGACAATTGTGTACCTGGCCTATGCTGGTGCAGGAACCCACCCTCCAAGCCACTTCACCAAGTGAATGACTGGCCTGATAATCGTGGAAATGACACCTCTTCCTCCTCCTCCTGTGCCACATCCTCTTCCATCATCGGCCGAAGCATTTTTTTCAAGGAGAAGCGGGATAGTAAGGCTGAGAATGGCGTCATCGGCACTGGCCATGTTGGTGGAGTACTCGAAACAGTGCAAAATGCCACACAGGTCTCGCATGGAGGCCCACTCATTGGTGGTGAAGTGGTGCTGTTCCGCAGAGCATTTGACCCGTGCGTGCTGCAGCTGAAACTCCACAATTGCCTGCTGCTGCTCGCACAGTCTCTCCAGCATGTGCAAGGTGGAGTTCCACCTTGTGGGCACGTCGCATATAAGGCGGTGAGCAGAAAGGCAGAAGTTACGCTGCAGCGCAGACAGGCGAGCAGCAGCAGGGTGATAAGGCCGAAAGCGCGGACAGGCGGCCGGCACTTTCTGCCACAGCTCTGATATATCTGGGTAGTTTTTCAGGAATTTCTGCACCACCAAATTCAGCACATGTGCCAGGCAAGGGATGTGACCCAGGGCTGCTACGAGATTTCGCCCATTATTGCACACCACCAGGCCGGGCTTGAGACTCAGTGGCAACAACCATTTAACGGTCTGTTGTTCTATGCCAGTCCACAGCTCCTGTGGGGTGTGGGGTGTGGGGTTTTCCCCCCAAACATATGAGTTTTAAAACTGCCTGCTGTCGTTTCCCCCTGGCTGTGCTGAAGTTGGTGGTGAAGGTGTTACGCTGCCTGGATGTGGTGGTGGTAGAGGAGGAGGAAGCGGAGTAGGAGGCAAAGAGAAATGCCCTGCAATCCTCAGTGGTGGTAGTATATGCACCAAACTGCTATCCGCCTCAGGCCCAGCCGCCACTACGTTTGCCCAGTGTGCAGTTAGGGAGATATAGCGTCCCTGCCCATGCTTACCGGTCCACGTATCAGTGGTTATGTGGACCTTGCCACAGATGGCATTGCGCAGTGCACACCTGATTTTGTCCGCCAATTGGTTGTGCAGGGAAGGGATGGCTCGCCTGGAAAAGTAGTGGCGGTTGGGAACCACGTACTGTGGGACAGCCACCGCCATCAGGTTTTTAAAACTGTCCGTCTCCACCAGATGGAATGACAGCATTTCAAAGGCCACAAATTTTGAAATGCTGGCATTCAGGGCCAGGGATCGCAAGTGGCTAGGGGGGTACTTCTGCTTTCTCTCCAGTGTTTGGGAGATGGACAGCTGAACGCTTCCCTGGGACAGTGTGGAGATGCTTAGGTACAGTGGCGGACGTGGTGGCATTGCTGCCACATGCTCTGTTTGCGGGGTGGCAGGTGTCACTGTGACTCCAGAGGTGGAGGAAGAGGCTGAGACAGCAGCAGAAGAGGAAGCAGACGGAGCCTGAGACTAGACATGTGCAATTAGTTTCGGTCCGAATGTGAATTAGGACGTATTTCGGGAAATTCAGACATTCGGGTACTTCCGAATGTCCGAATAGATGAATTGCCGAATTGCCAAATGGTCGAAGTTTCGAAACTGCCGAGTTCCCGAAGTGTCGAAGTTCTGAAACACAGTATTTCCTAAGAACTAATATACTTACCCAGTGGAAGAATGAAGAATGTTACATGTTATACAATTTTAAATAAAAAGTATACAAACATAGCCAGGATTCAGCGGTAAGCATTTGCAACACTTACAACAATCAAGTTACATACATTCATATAAAATGTAAGTTACTTAACCCCTTAAGGACCAAACTTCTGGAATAAAAGGGAATCATGACATGTCACACATGTCATGTGTCCTTAAGTAGTTAATAAGTAGATAACTCCCTAATTCCCACGGTATTAGGGAGCTATTACGGAGCTATCTACTAAAAGGCTGAAAGACCTAAATTGGTCTTTCAGCCAAATTTACTAATACTAAGTAGAGATTACTTAGTATTAGTAAATAATGCCCCTACTCGCTATACCGCAAGTAGGGGCTGAAAGGGTTAATGCTGTAATGGACTCTAATCCCCTCTGTTCTCGATCCCTCGGTCACCATAATCAATGTTGATGGAGAATCATTGTCAACAATAAGACACGGACAACAGGATAGTTGACAAGACTCTCAAATCAGTGTATTCCAGAGCTGGCTTTTATACATAGTTTGCTTACATTAGCCATGGTATATGCCATTCATTACAGTATAGACTATAAGATTTATTACTTCCTTATATTACATGTTATTCTGACAATGGAAAGATAAGCTTTTGCATACGTCTGGGGAAGAATATCCTGAAATCGGAATGGGCAAGACATCCGGAAAGTTTTGCATTGTCTTACATCCTATAGAAGAAATACCTTAGTCTGTCACAGTCAGCATATTATGTCGTACATTGAGTTTAACTATTTCATATCCTTTCAGTCAGCAATAATATTTATAAACCTTATAAATGCATAAAATACATATGAACAAGTTAACTATTTAATATTCTTACATTCCCCTCTTTGAGCAATAAAAAAATTGCTCATCTTATCGATAAAATCTTACCAGGACAGAGAAACCTCCACATGGTATTTTCAGGGGTGCTAGTCACTCCCTGCGGGACTTTCATTAATTTCTTCACCTCGATTCCCATGTGGTAATTCCTAAGGCCCAGTTTAAAGATGGGTTGATACCCTCCAGTGGCAGAGAGGAGAATTTCTAATTGTTTCTGTTCTGCATTATGGATTAATTTCTGTACTCTCTTCCTCAATGTACAAGTAAGGTGACAGTTATATAAAATCATACACAATAAAATCAGGACTATAATAACAAAAGGATAGAAGAATGAATTCATTATCTGGGATCCAGTAGGGGACCAACCAGTAAAGCATCGTACCAATGATGGGCTGAATCATTCTGAATTTGTGAACTCACCTTAAGGAGTTCTCCTTTTAGGATATGTGTGGCTACCTGTGTGTGTTATCTTTGGGAAAAATATAGTCCCCTGTGTATGTGGGTGCCCACCAGGTTAAATTCTTGGCAAAAAGATCATAAACTGGTACTGGTAATGTGTTAAATTGACAAGCTAATTTAACATCCTTTGATGATGTATGATATAATGTAAAATAGCATGAGCATGACAAATGTGAAACATTACCAGTTAACCATCCATTGCATTTAGTGGATTGGAGTTTTAGAAGTAACCATTCATTATCTGTGAGGTTACGCTTTCCTCTAATCTTCTCTAGTTTAGGAATCATTAGTGTGTTTTCTAATGCCAATCCTTGTTGTTGTATCCATAAATACCTGATGGCACAAGTACTCCAGTTACTTAGACCTGTAGTGAATTTCATAGTTGCAACACTTAAATTATCTAAATAATTATACATTGATTTATCTAAATCCAATCCTGTAACCTGTGATTTAACAACAATTGGAGCCCAGTTTGCAGTAGCATGGAAACCAGTCCCTATATGCATGCTGGCTGTGTTTAACTTATTCTTGAGGGTCTCCATATCTATAACTATTTAGTATACCCATAGTGGTTCCAGCACCTCCTAACAGTGTGTCATACCATTCCCTTTTCTGCCTTTTGTTTGCTGTGTTACATATTGTTACAACAGGAGTAGTGATTTTTAATGACATATGTACAGCTTGTAAGAAGGCAGTTGTATTAATACATGTGGACGAAATAGGTGTGTGTGTCGTTGTTGACTTTTGGTTCTATGGTAGAGGATAAAGGACAGTAATAAGGTGTAAAAATATAAGGTAGTGTATAGTTCTCAATTGTAGTGTCGTTCATAATGACTAACATTTGTCCCCTTCTCCGATTAATGATACCAGTTATATAATCATTATTAAAAGTAATAAGGCCTGTCTGTTTACATTGATATGCAACCTTAACTGTGCACATTTCTGCGTTATAAGATCTAACAATTTTCTGTGAACCTTTAAACAAACATAATGCATCGGTTTCATTAGCTGTGGACACATTTCATATGGGTAACTGGTACTTATAAGGGTTATTATTTATCCAATTCATCCAAATGCGTTAATTGAATGAATGATTGCATATTACAAGCTGATAGAAAGGTGGTGGAGAAAGGTTCTTGAGGGGGCGTGTGTGACGAATGCTAGATGAGGGGCTAAGGCCTAATTGGGCTGGGGGTATTGAAGAATTGTTCATCATGTCAGAGTCTTTTTTCCAGAAACAAACAGGTTTCAAACTTCCCATTGACTTGTACTCATAATGGCATTCAAGGAACAATATCAGAGGGAGTATAACAACTCCAGAAAGCATAGCGCACAACATAATCTTGGTCTCAGGTATGTATGATCCTCTCAATCTACGATATGGTGTGAAAGCCATGATGCTTCGCTGAGGAGAAATTCTTCTGTTTCCGAGCGAGGAGTGGTGTTGTCTTCCTTAGTTCCCCTCTTTGGACACAGCTTCACTCGGGATGCGTGAATCCAGATGTCATGGGAATCTGTAAGGACAGCGGTTCTGGGTACAGCAATCACAGTAGCAGGTGGTCCAAAAGGGTATCCTCCTTTCTTGGTCCTGTTCAGCTGACGGATATACACCTTGTCACCGGACTGGTATAAATGAGTAGGTTCCTGTGAAGGTAAGGGAAAACTGCGAAGAAACATTGTCATACATACCATTCGGTTTTATCAACAATTCCTGTACATATTGTTCTTGTATAAGCTGTAAATCCCCAGACATTATAACAAGCGGTTCCCTGGCCCAGGGTGTGGGAAAAGGTCATCCCATCAAAATCTCAAATGGAGATAATTTAGTCACCTTGTGGGGATTCATTCTTATCTCAGCTAAAATAGCTGGTAGATATCTAGTCCAATTTACCCATGTGCCTGGGTAAATTCTGTGCTTTTCCTTAATAGTCCTATTCATCCTTTCAACTACCCCTGTATTCTGTGGATGATAGGGTATATGAAACTGCCAGGTAACTTGCAAGAATTTAGCAAGTTCCTGGGCAACCCCACTTGCAAAAACCGGGCCATTATCAGAGGCAATCTGCAGAGGGCAGCCATACCTGGGAATAATTTCAGTAACAACTAGAAAAGCTACAATTTCTGGGGAAATTGTGTGAAGTGTTCTTGCCGCCACCAGTAGTCTACAACTGGAGTGGGCAACGTAGCTGTTATCATTTATATAACACATTTAATTGCAACGTTGTTGCACAGTTACATTAAACCATACATTTATAAAAAACATTAGCAGGTGTTCAAAAGGCCCTGTTTATGACATCACTTGCTGCTGCAGCCTTGACAGGTCAGAGTATTTTGGTGGTTGCCATCTTCAAACGGTCGTATCTTAAAAACTATAACTCCTACAGTGAAGAGCTTTATATTGTGAGAATCACAAGACCCAGACCTACATTTTGATGCATGGTATGTCTCTGAAGTATTAAAATTGAAGGCACAGTCGCAGTTTAGAAATTGCACTTCAAATTTGAGCTTTGCAGAGTGAAGTTTCAATGAATGTCAATGGACGGCGTTGGTTGCAAACAAATGGTCATATTGTGAAAACTATCAGGACTACGGCTTAGCCGTTGACATGTTAGTGGCAGCAGGGATAGCTGAACGTTTTGATATAAGATTTGTGTAGGTGGGCCTGAAAATAAGGGAGTGGTGGCAGTTTAGAAATCATGTCCTGATTTTTCAGCTTTTGGCAGCTCCCACTCTAGCTTTGCCATTCATTCCTATGGGACAAATGGTAAATTTGGTAAATTTTGGTCTATGTAGTGTAAACGTATTTTCTATCCACATATTCGACCATAATACCATGTAGTGTAAAAACTGTGGGAGGAGTTAGGGTGGCAAATTTGGCTATAATAAGAATAATATATATGTGAGATAACATTAAGTGGTCTTGCTATGCAAGAACACTTAATAATCTTCACTAGCATCTTCCCTAGATGTCACAAAGGCCTCATGCCATCTACTAAACTGATCAACTATGACCAGTAAGTATTGCTGTTTCTTACCAATTTTGGATACATGAATAAAATCAATCTGTAAGTGTGTAAAAAGAGCAGCGTTCACACAATCTTACAAAAGACTGTACATGCTGCCTGAGATTCCTAATGTAAAATGAGTTCATGAGGAATTGAATGGTGCTTGCTATGTGCCTGACTGATGAAAATAAAGCAGCTTGATTCAAGTATGCCTATTCTCCCCTCTTTAGAGAACAGATCATTTTGATCTTTCTCTAAACCTTGTTTAATCCAAAAGACAGATTGTGGGTATTTAGAAAAAAAAGAATCTCATAACCACTGAAGCGCTGGGCTGTCATGTGTTGTGTGGTGAGATTTGTTATCAGCTGAGTGACCTGGTGACTGGCATGAAGTATTGTAGGATGCCCTAGTGTGATAGTAGTAGCAGTTTCAACAGCCATTGCACATGCTATCAATGCTCTGAGACACGCCGGCATACCCTGTACCGGAGCTCGAACTACTTTGGAAAAGAATGCTATGGGACGCATACCGCCTCCTTGCTCTTGTGCACAGACCGCGGCCATGGTTTTACAATTGTCCCAAGCATACAAATGAAATGGTTTACAATACACAGGTAGTCCTAAAGCCTGGGCTTGCACAATAACAACTGTAAGGGCAATATATGCAGCTAGCATGTCTGGTGACCAGCAGACATTTTCAGGGCTGTCAGAACGTACAGCCTCCCTTAGGATTGAGTCATAATGGGAGCATTCAGGGATCCATTGGTGGCAGTAATTAATCATGCCGAGGAAGGTGAGCAACTCCTTCCGAGTAGTGGGTGTAGGAATCCTCTGAATGACCTCAATACATTTTGGACTCAATGGTCTGGTGCCTAAAGCCAGAACAAAACCTAAGTATTCAACCTTTGATTTACACAATTGCATTTTGTGTTTAACAACCTTGTGACCTACAGTTGCTGACAGTATCCACAGTGCTTGCCTCATAGCTAGGGCTACATAACAACAAATCATCAACATTTTGCAAAAAGGACGGAACCATGACCGGTGGTCCATGTTTTTTTAGAGTATGTTCGAGTACCAACGAATAAACAGCTGGGGAATCCACATAGCCTTGGGTAAGCGTGTCCAGGTAAACTGACAGCCTTCAAAAAGTAAAAACCATAAGTAGCTGTGTCTCTTGATCAATAGATATAGAAAAAAATGCATTACTTAAATCAATGACAGTGAAGCAAGTGGCATCATGTGGAATGGCTGTAATGAGGGATGTCACATCAGGGACAATGGGGGAAATGGGCACAATTAAACTATTCAGGGCTCTAAAGTCCTGAACTAAGCGATATGCTGGCCAGTGGTGTTGGGAGTGGGTCTGGTGTTGTTCTTGCCTACCGGGCATATTTTGAGAATTGTGGGGTTGTCGGGGTGTGTGGGGTTTCCTGGGGTTTCCTGGGGTGTGGACACTCATTCCTCCAGTGGCCATATTGGCCACAGTTGAAACAAGTGTTCCTGTCTATTCCTCCTTGGTTACCCCTGCCCCTATAACCCTGATTTCCCTGTCTCCATCCCCTCGCCCCTCTTTGACCACCCCTTCCACAGGCTTTATGTGCTCCATCCCATCCACGCTCTCAGCCTGTGTAGGTGGACAGTGTTGCAATCCCTGAGCATAATAAGCAACCTTACTTTCCTAAATCTTTTCTTAAGTCAAAACAACCTGCATTTTCCTTTTCTATAACCTTGGTAAGAAAATCTGAGCTATCCAAATTGGCTCATTCTGAAATCAATAGTTTCACAAGCAAAGAATACTGTGGCAACATATTACCAAGGCATGACTGTATTTTAAAGAGATCTATATCATCTCCAGACATCAAACCTGCCTCATCCTTCCAACACTTGTAAAATTTATTTACAAAAATCAGATTACCAATCTCTTCCTTTGCATCTTGCTTATATGCCAAAGCAGTAAATATAGACTGCTTATTCTTCCATAATCCCACCATTTCAGCTTTCACCTTGTTCCAAATTTTAGCACATCTTACTGAAGTACTAAGCTCATGTAATGGTATTTATTAATTAATGACTTTTTGTCATAAAAAAAGCATAATGAGCTTAATGCTTTAGACGCACCACTAGATGTCAGTAAAGCATATATAGTGTAATGCTTTGGGGGCACCATTAGGGGGAGTGTGTAGGAAGACCTGTGCTTCTGGCAGTGACATCACAGGCCAGCCTACTTGCACTGAATAAAAACCCAGATGTGAGGAGAAGCTAGCTCTCTGTTTGCCTGTACCTGACTGATCATGTAGCACCAGCTCTGACTTAGCCCCAGCCCTTTGGCTGGGGCCTTGTAAGTAATATGAATCCATTGTAACAGTTAGCAATTGTAATAGCCTTTTGTATAATATTTAGCAACCAATAGTGTTTTGTGTAGTATTGTATAATTATTGAAATTGACATTCCGCTAGCATCTGTTTATTTGTTATAGTTATATTAAATATACATTTAATATTACAACGTTTTGTGTATTTTCTATCCACATATTCGACCATAATACCATGAATTATAAAAATATTAATGTTGTTCCGTATTGCTTAATTATTATGTATTAAGAGATTAATATTCATATTTAGGTCACGACCACAACAGCTCATAATCACCAATTCATTTCAAACCATATAACTCATACTCAGCTTCCAATGTAATATTACACGTCATCTCACAAAACAATATTTTTGTAGAAACACATAATGGGTACCCAGCAGATATGCCAATACAGAAATCACATTTATGGGCACACAACTACACACTCTGTCTCCCTCCTAGGAAACACGGATAGACACAATATAAAAGCAATCTTAAACTAACACCTCCAAATCTCCAACTATTCTTGGCCAAAACGCTAGTATTCAACAACTAATAAAACAGTTATTTGCTAGGTTATTTGGCTGTCATTCTTATCAGTATCACTAGACTGTGACAAACTGATTCACATATAATTTAAAACAATACAGCAACATATAAATTAAACCACTTTCAAGTTAAACTGCACACTTACCACACATTATCACAATCACCATTTACACAGAATAAACAGTTAACAGCTGGATTCAGAACATATTATTGGAAGGTATACCAATTTTAGTTTAGATTTATTTTAGGGATTCTTATGTATACATTTTCTTAATTAACTTCATTACTTTAATCTACTATAGTATTGTATATAAAGAAAGGATCCATTTATATAGCGCGCTCATAACTCAAATATTTGTCTGAAACTTCCATTAACTAATCTGAGATGATGCTGCATCAACTTAAATCTTATAGAAATTGAACAAACATCTGGACCAGGTTAAACAGACATGGTTTCACCTGAATCTTTCAGAACTCTCAGAGACTTAAAAAATGTATACTATACCATGTTCTAAGGCATGGCAAACCTTTAGACCGGTCAGTCTCCAAGAGCCTTAGTAACACAGGTAAAAACCTTTGTCCATGATGTCTGATTCAGGCTATATGCCACAATTTAAAATAACACATAATGTGAGACATAGAAGACACAAGCAGTAGTTATTACACTGGATCATTTAAAAGGAACCTGTCGCAATAAAAAGGTTAGTTTACAGTGCAAAATGAAGCATGTGTTGAACCGCTGAAAATGTAAATGTTGCTCTGTTATTTTCAAACATAAATCATATTTAGTATGGATCCTTTGCAACAAACACACAGGGCAGGGAAGATGTGCGGATTGGTGTTTCCATACAATTAATCCCATATGGGGAATTAACTTTCAAATACTAATGAAGTGACTTTTTGTCTCAGTTATAAAATATACTGAGCTCATCATGCAAACAATGCAACACATTTACACTATCCCACTCTCATAATAAGTGTAGTGGGCTTATGGTATTTTTAAAGCAACAATCATACCAGGCACACATATCCCATGTAAAATTTACAATAAAACAGAGTAATAAACTTATACTTCTATGCGACAGAAAGAATAAAGTAAAAAGATTTAAGTAGGTCTATCAGGTACAACCTGGGAGTCATTTCTTTTCTAATATACAGTACTGCTATCTTGCAGAAAGATAAGTCCTGCGCTCACTCCCATCACTACTGGGCAGCAGCAAGGACTACAGTACACATCAGCCCCAATATATGGTAAAAACCAAAGAAAAACAAGTTACCTGCGTTCTCTCCTTAATCCCTATGTATTTTTAAAACCTCCATTTGTTTAAAAGTACTGCTATCTATATATATACACATATACATATACACACACATATATACATACATATATTGGTCACTCAGGACCTGAACTCACATTTCCCATACTGCTGACTCAGAGTGGGGACACTACTAACTTACCAAAGTGTGTCCCCAATATAGACAAACAATCACCCACAAAGAACACTTAAGACAAACAAAGGTGACCGGGAGAAAGAGAAGTTTGGGTTATACTTATAGATCTATAAACCGTGCTCCTCAGAACACCTATAGTCTTAATAAACCGGAGACCTCTTATGGTCTCAAAACCTGTATCTACCTGAGATACCCTGTATCTATCTTAGATACTAACCTGGGTTACCAAAACCCTATATATTTAGACCAAATGTCTAATAAACCGGAGACCTCTCATGGTCTCAATATAACTAGAGTCCTTACACCTTTCCTATCTACTGGATACAGACTTACTGAACCAAAGGGGGGTCATAGACAATCAGCGTCAAATAAGACACAAAAAGGCTACTCACCGCAAATGGTTTTGCTGATCCATCCATCCATCCCACTTCTGACACCAAGCTGAAAGGGTTAATGCTGTAATGGACTCTAATCCCCTCAGTTCTCGATCCCTCGGTCACCATAATCAATGTTGATGGAGAATCATTGTCAACAATAAGACACGGACAACAGGATAGTTGACAAGACTCTCAAATGAGTGTATTCCAGAGCTGGCTTTTATACATAGTTTGCTTACATTAGCCATGGTATATGCAAATACAGTACAGACTATAAGATTTATTACTTCCTTATATTACATGTTATTCTGACAATGGAAAGATAAGCTTTTGCATACGTCTGGGGAAGAATATCCTGAAATCGGAATGGGCAAGACATCCGGAAAGTTTTGCATTGTCTTACATCCTATAGAAGAAATACCTTAGTCTGTCACAGTCAGCATATTATGTCGTACATTGAGTTTAACTATTTCATACCCTTTCAATCAGCAATAATATTTATAAACCTTATAAATGCATAAAATACATATGAACAAGTTAACTATTTAATATTCTTACAGGGGCATGTCTATTAAACACTTAAAAAAAGTCCTAAATTAGAATAAGGGGGGGACCTAATGTCCTCCCCCTCGCCCCCACCCCTGAGCGGTGGGTGGAGGTCCTAAATACTAATAAGGTGGGGACCTAATGGCCCTCACACCTGAGAGTCCCATTAAGGTCTTTCAGCCTTTTGGTAGATAACTCCCTAATACCGTGGGAATTAGGGAGTTATCTACTAAGCCGCTGCAAGAGAAGTGCCGAAGTTCCGAAATGCAGAAGTTCCGAAATTCCAAAGTGCCGAAGTACCGAAGTGTGGAAGTGCTGAATTGCCGAAGTCCCGAATTTCGTAATGCCAAACCGAACCGAAAATTTTCCCCATGCACATGCCTACCTAAGACCTTTCTTGGTTTTTGAGGTGCTTACTCCACTGCAGCTCGTGCTTTACATGTAGATGCCTGGTCATGCAGGTTGTGCTCAGGTTTAGCACGTTTATGCCTTGCTTCAGGCTCTGATTGCACAGCACATTGTCTGAAGAACTGCCACGCCAGGGAACTCCTTGGAGCTGGCTTTGGTGTGCTCGGTCCCTGGGTGCGGTGGGTAGTAGCAGGCGTACCGTCTAGAGGACGGCCGCTCCGCTTTTGCACCCTGCTCCCTCTTATACTGTGCTGGTGCCTCTTCCTCCAAACTGCACACGTCACTCGCATGACCTTGATTCCATGTGGGGTCTAGGACCTCATCATCCTCCACATCATCTTCCACCCACTCCTCAACCCTGCCCTCCTTGCCGGTCTGCACACTGAAGAAAGCCACAGTAGTTGGCACCTGTGTTTCGTCATCATCATGTGGTGGTCCTTGCATGTCCACATCCTGACACATAAGTGGTTGTGCATCAGTACACTCAATCTCTTCCACTTCTGGGGCAGGGCTAGGTGGATGGCCCACGGAAACCCCACCAGCAGAGTCATCAAAAAGCATAAGAGACTGCTGCATGACTTGTGGCTCAGACTGCTTGGCTGATTTGCAAGGGGGTGATGTGAAAGACAGATGGCCATGGGCTGCAGGTGCCAACTCTGAGCTTTCAGCAGGGGACCGGGTAGGAGACAATGTGAAGGAATTGGAGGCACTGTCAGCCATCCAATCTACTATCGCCTATTCTTGTTCTGGCCTCACCATTTGTAGAGAGGCATTCGGGCCTACCATATAACACTGAAGGTTCTGTCGCGTTCTCGCACCTGAGGTAGGTGTTCCATTTGTGCATGTAGCTGGCACAGATCGACCACGTCCTATCCTTACAACAGGAGCTCCACCAACACCAGCAGCACCACGACCAGGGCCACGTCCCGTATTTGACGCTCTCCTCATTCTTTGCGTTCCCCCACCAAACTAACAGATGGTTTATGTCAGACGACAATGTAACCGCCAATAGTCAACAATTTTTATTTATTTTAATTTTTTAGTTTATTGGACTACAAGAAATGCACCGCAGGCCACACATGTACTATTTAGCACCAAAACTATTTGAATTTGTGAAAGTGCGATGTTACCACAGTATTTGACGGTTTTTTTTGACTCTCAGATATGAAGTGCACCGCAGGCCGCAAATGTACTATTTAGCACCCAAAAAATTTGAATTTTTAAAACTGTGCTGTAATCACAGTATTTGACGGTTCTATTTGACTCTCAGATATGAAGTGCAAGCCCCAAATGTACTATTTAGCACCAAAACAATTTGGATTGTTTAAAACTGCACTGTGACCACAGCATTTGACTGTTCTATTTGAATCTGATATGAAGTGCATGCCCCAAACGTACTATTTAGCACCAAAACAATTTGAATTAGGCAAACTGCAATGTCACAGCAGTATTTGATAAAGTGCAGGCCCCAAATGTACTATTTAGCATCAAAACAATTTGAATTTTTAAAACTGATATGTCACAGCAGTATTTGACAGTTCTATTTGACTCTCAGATATGAAGTGCACACACCAAATGTACTATTTAGCACCTAAACAATTAGAATTTTTAAAACTGCGCTGTAACCACAGTATTTGACTCTCGGGTATGAAGTGCACCGCAGGCCGCAAATGTACTATTTAGCACCCAAAAAAATATATATAGAGGCTGGGTCACATGCTGCACTGGCCAATCACAGCCATGCCATTAGTAGGCATAGCTGTGATGGCTTCTAAGGACACACGAGTCAAACGCTTGTTGATTGGCTGCCCTGCAGCCTTTCAAAACGTGCCATTAAATTGCCAAACACCAAACTCCAACCCGAACATACATTGATATGTCCGTGTTCGGGTCCGCGGTCCAAAAACCATAATGTTCGGTACCAACCCGAACTATACAGTTTGGGTTCACTCAACTCTACTTACAGCTCATGAAAACCCCAAATCCACAATCTCAGTAAATTAGAATATTGTGAAAAGGTGCAATATTTTAGGCTCACAGCGTCCCACTCTAATCAGCTAAGTAAGCCAGAACACATGCAAAGGATTTCTGAGCCTTTAAATGGTCTCTCAGTCTGGTTCAGTAGGAATCACAATCATGGGAAAGACTGCTGACCTGACAGTATTGCAGACACCGTCCATAAGGAGTGAAAGCCTCAAAAGGTAATTGCGAAGGAAGTTGGATGTTCCCAAAGTGCTGTATCAAAGCTCATTAATAGAAAGTTATGTGGAGGGGAAAAGTGTGGAAGGAAAAGGTGCACAAGCAGCAAGGATGACCGCAGCCTGGAGAGGATTGTCAGGAGAAGGCCATTCAAAATTGTTGGGGACTTTCACAAGGAGTGGACTGAGGCTGGAGTCAGTGCATCAAGAGCCACCACACACAGACGGATCCTGGACATGGGCTTCAGATGTCGTATTCCTCTTGTCAAGCCGCTCCTGAACAACAAATAACGTCAGAAGCGTCTTACCTGGGCTAAAGAAAAAGACCTGGTCTGTTGCTCAGTGATCCAAAGTGCTCTTTTCTAATGAGAGCAACTTTTGCATCTCATTTGGAAACCAGGGACCCAGAGTCTGGAAGAAGAATGGAGAGGCACACACCGCAAGATGCTTGAAGTCCAGTGTGAAGTTTCCACAGTCTGTGTTTATTTTGGAGCCATGTCATCTGCTGGTGTTGGTCCACTGTGCTTCATTAAGTCCAGGGTCAATGCAGCTGTCTACCAGGAGATTCTGGAGCACTTCATGCTTCCTTCCGCAGACGAGCTTTATGGGGATGCTGACTTCATTTTTCAGCTTCACTGCCCACACTGACAAAAGAACCAAAGCCTGGTTCAATGACCGTGGGAATACTGTGCTTGATTGGCCAGCAAACTTGCCTGACCTGAACTCCATAGAGAATCTATGGGGCATTGCCAAGAGAAAGATGAGAGACATGAGACCAAACAATGCAGAAGAGCTGAAGGCTGCTATTGAAGCATCCTGGTCTTCCATAACACCTCAGCAGTGCCACAGGCTGATAGCTTCCATGCCACGCCGCATTGAGGCGCTTATTGCTGCAAAAGGGGCCTAAACCAAGTACTGAGTCCATACGCATGCTTATACTTTTCAGAGGTCCGATATTGTTCTATGTACATTCCTTGTTTTATTGATTGCATGTAATATTCTAATTTATTGAGATTGTGGATTTGGGGTTTTCATGAGCTGTAAGCCATAATCATTGCACTTATGACAAATCACGACTTGAACTATCTTGCTTTGCACGTAATGCGTCTATCTCAAATATTAGTTTCCCCTTTTCCATTGCATTACTGAAATAAATGAACTTTTGCACGATATTCTAATTTTTCGAGTATCACCTGTATTTTTGCATATTTATAGACTTTGAGTGTGTTGTTTATGTAATATAACACAATCTCCTTCTTGCAATCCTATTTGTGTATATTTGCATATTATGGTAATGCAGACACAATGTTATAATTTTTTTTCCATTTATTTATTCTTCTTTCATTTTCTTTTCTTTTTTTTTTTTTTTTTTTAACAGAAAAAACACGACCATACATAGACATAAAATTCACAGTGTCCAGGAGCTTATACTAATACTGACATAAATCCATATATTATTCAAACAATCACAAAAATTGGATTACTTAATAATAATAATATTATTCAAAAAGAGTCCAAATAGTGACTTCTGCACCAAATTAGTCCAAAACAGAAAGAGAATACAATGTATCATAGAAACCTCTAACTTGCAAAGATATCCTTTGCAAGATTAGATGAGGTTGGTATGAATTTGATTTACATTCATATGAGAAGGTCTTAGTATATGAAAAAATAGAAAACGGAAAAGGACAACAATAAAAATAATAAGAATGAGATCAGGCTTTTTTATTGTTGTCCTTTTCCGTTTTCTATTTTGATGTTAAATAGTACATTTGGGGCCTGCACTTCATATCAAATACTGATGACACATTGCAGTTTGCCTAATTCAAATTGTTTTGGTGCTAAATAGTACGTTTGGGGCATGCACTTCATATCTCATGTGATTGGCCAGTGCAGCATGTGACCCAGCCTCTATATATAAGCTGGAGTCATGTAGCGCCGCATGTCACATGAGCTCTAATTAGTGTAGGAAGAGGATGCTGACGCTTTCAGGGACAGATTAGGAAAGAATTATGCAAACTAGTACATTAGTGGGGTGCACTTCATATGTGAGCCAAATAGAAGCGTCAAATACTGCTGTCACATTGCAGTTTTAAAACTTAAAATTTTCTGGGTGCTAAAAAGTACATTAGTGGGGTGCACTTCATATCTGAGAGTCAAATAGAAGCGTCAAATCGTGTGCTTACAGCGCAGTTGTAAAAATTCTAATTGTTTTGCTGCTAATCTGCTAAATAGTACATTTTGGGCATGCTCTTCATATCTGAGAGTCAAATAGAAGCGTCAAATAGTGCGCTTACAGCGCAGTTGTAAAAATTCTAATTGTTTTGCTGCTAAACAGTACATTTTAGGCATGCTCTTCATATCTGACAGTCAAATAGAAGCGTCAAATAGTGCGCTTACAGCACAGTTGTAAAAGTTATAATTGTTTTGGAGCTAAACTGCTAAATAGTACATTTTGGGGCGTGCACTTCATATCTGAGAGTCAAATAGAAGCGTCTGATCGAGTGCTTACAGCACACAGGTAAACATTCTTATTTTCTGGGTGTTAATCTGCTAAATAGTACATTTGCGGCCTGCGGTGCACTTCATATCTGAGAGTCAAAAAGAAGCATCAAATAGTGCACTTATTGTGCAGTTGTAAACATTCTAATTGTTTTGCTGCTAATCTGCTGCTTACATTGGAGTTTTAAAGAGTAAATTTTTTATAATTTTTTGCAAAAAATTTTTTGGGTGCTAAATAGTCTATTTGGGGTGTTCACTTCATATCTGAGCGTCAAATCGAAGCGTAACTTTGATTCAAATTTACTACATCGGACACTGGTAATATTGTTTCACACCTACAACACTTGTTATACAGATCTAAGTGATAGAAAACAAATTGATATTTTCTACACTAGAAACTGCCATATAACCAACTGCTATATTTAAACCAGTGATCAATAGCAAAGAGGTACTTCAACAATATTGTAATTCTGGGGCAATACCCTCACAAGTCAAACTGAGAGGTCAGTTTATAGGGAAAACTGTTGCCTGGATACAATTCTAAAACAATTTCCAAATGTTCTTTGCAGACTTTACATGCTGGAAAAACACAGGTGCCAACTGCTGTGGCTGGATACCAGAAGCCATCACCAGGCTGATCTGCAACTTGGAACTGGATGTGACATTCACTGTAGCGGCTGTGCGCGCTTTTGGCGTTGTCACCTTGCTGCTGCTCGCCTGTCTGCGCTGCAGCGTAACTTCGGCCTTTCCGCTCACCACCTCATGAGACTGTGCAAGCAGCAGGCGATAGTGCAGTTCAGCGGCAGCACGCACAGCGGCTCAGACTTCCCTCCAATTGATCAGAGTTAAAGAATTTCAAGTGGACTCATTACAATTACAGGGCCTCTAAAGAGTCCTGTATTGTTATTTGTCGTCACTACCTTCCCGCGTCGGGAGTGGATCATTTGCTGCCTTCCTTGCATGTGGTAGGCATTTCTCAGGGTCCCTGTATGGAATGGAACCCTGATTCCCTGTTACCCGTGGTCACCATGGTAGGCGCAGAAACTGGCATCGAAAGTTTATATGGATGACATCTGCAAGTCGCCGTCACGGGGATGTGCGATTGGCCCGAGGTTCTCTAGAGTCAACAAAGTGCCTGCGCAACTATAATGTCAACAGCTACTCTGCGGAACAGAGTTGTAGATAGATAGACAGACAGACAGACAGACAAAAAACAGTGTTGGCTACCTCATCCTCCTCCTCCACTGCTGCTTCCACCTCCACGGCCACAGTTACCGCCTCCTCAACCTATGGGTCACTTAGTATAAACTAGGTACACATTAGCAGAGGCTTGTAAAGGCCTTTTCTCCATGCATTAGGACTGCAAGAAATGCACCGCAGGCCGCAAATGTTTCTTTTTTTTGTATGTTACATTATTTTGTGGGGTACCACAATTAAAAAAACAGTGTTGCCTACCTAATCTTCCTCCTCCACCACCACCACCACGGTCACCGCCTCCTCAACCTATGGGTCACTTAGTATAAACTATGTACACAATAGCAGAAGCTTGTGAAGGCCTTTTCTCCATGTATCAGAAGTTGAGCATTTCTCCATGCATCAGGACTGCAAGAAATGCACCGCAGGCCGCAAATGTTTCTTTTTTTTATATGTCCCAATATTTTGTGGGCTACCACAATTAAAATATATATATTATATATATATATATTAAAAACAGTGTTGGCTACCTCATCCTCCTCCTCCACCGCTGCTTCCACCTACACCGCCACGGTCACCGCCTCCTCAACCTATAGGTCACTTAGTATAAACTATGTACACAATAGCAGAGGCTTGTGAAGGCTTTTTCTCCATGCATCAGGATTTGAGCTCAGTTTGAACAATGAAAGAGAATACCCTGCACTCTCTCAAATGGATAATTCTGTTGATTTTCCTGACAGCCATGCTTTAGATTTTGATTTATGTTCTTCCAAAGCTAAAATCAAAGATTCCATCTAGTGCTATTTTATGGCTCAGCTGTATTTTGAATTTTTATGTTATTTTAAGTGATTTCCCTATCCACATTTGTTTGCAGGGTACTTGTCCTACTCTTACCCCCATTTTACTTGCTTTGCAGCTCTCTAGCTCTTTCCAGGAGGTTTTTAGAGGCATTTTTGTGGTGAAAAGTTCGGGTCCCCATTGACTTCAATGGGGTTCGGGGTCAAGTTCGGGGTCAAGTTTGAGCCCGAACCTGGACTTTTTTTCAAAGTTTGGCTGGACCCGAACATCCAGGTGTCCACTCAACTCTACTCTGCAGCACAGACTTTCACCAGGGAAGGACGTCTACAAAGGCAGACACCCCTCTGACAACCTGTGTGGCCATTACAACTCCAATAAACACTGTGGGGAAATTAACATCGCCACCTGTACTTGGAGAGGCCTGCTTGCCAGCCTCTTGCCCCGGGATTATGGGCCCTGCAAAAAGACATGTGAAAAAACAAACCACTGAACCGATCTGGGTGATTTATGGATATGTTGCTCACCCAGATCAGGGCTATCCGAGGATGTGACTCTTGTGGGGTTTCCATGGATCTTGGGGATACTTTTGGGGTGTCCCCCTCCCCCTTTTTCCTGTCCTATTGTTTCCCCAACAGGGCGTTGTCCCAGGGACACTGCGAGATCAGTTTAATCTAGCTGCTCTGTCCCTCCTCAATCTCCCATCAGCCCTTGCTATTGTCTGACCCCACCCTTCCTTGTACTATAGTAATCTATGTAACCTATTGTATGTAAATGAGGCTGTTTAAATGTTTGTATAAATTGTAAGTAGTGATGTCGCGAACATGACATTTTCGGTTCGCGAATGCGAACTTCCGCAAATGTTCGCGAACCGGGCGAACCCCGCGAACCGCCATAGACTTCAATGGGCAGGCGAATTTTAAAACACACAGGGACTCTTTCTGGTTGAAGGGTACTCTCCTACTCCCCCCAGCCCCCACCTCTGGGCGGCGGCCATAAAGATAATAAGGGGGGGGACCTATTGTCCCCCCGGCCCCCACCCCTGAGCGGTGGGTGGGGGCCCTAAAATGAACAATAAGGGGGGACCTATTGTCCCCCCCCAGCCCCAACCCTGAGCGGTGGGTGGGGGCCCTAATAACAAAAAGGGGGACACCTATTGTCGTCCCCCGACCCCCACCCCTGAGCGGTGGGTGGGGGCCCTAATAACAATAAGGGGGGGACCTATTGTCGTCCCCCGACCCCCACCCCTGAGTGGTGGGTGGGGGCCCTAATAACAATAAGGGGGGGACCTATTGTCCCCCCGACCCCCACCCCTGAGCGGTGGGTGGGGGCCCTAATAACAATAATAATAATAATAATAATAATAATAATAATAATAATAACACCCTGAGCGGTGGGTGGGGGCCATATTGATAATGAGGGGGGGGACCTACTGTCCACCCCCCGTCCGGCCCCCACCCCTGGGTGGCGGGTGGGGGCCATAAAGATAATGAAGGGGGGGACCTACTGTCCATCCCCCCTCCGGCCCCCACCCCTGGGCGGCAGGTGGGGGGACCTACTGTCCTCCCCCCCCGGCCCCCACCCCTGGGCTGCAGGTGGGGGCCCTAAGTAAATTTCCCCCCCCCAAGGTGACTAGGGGTCCCCAAGCCCCTAGTCACCCACCCCCCCCAAATAAAAAGTCCCTACCTACCCCCCTCACCCTAAAAAATAGTGAGGGGGGAATAAAATAACTAACCTGTAAAATAAAAGTAAACTTACCATTCAACGTCTTCTTTTTTCTCAAATCTTTTTTCAGCCCCAAAAAAGGCCAAATAAAAAACCGTCGAATTGAAAATAAAATAAAAATCCCGAGCGCAAAAAAAAAAACCTGACGAAAAAGAAAAAACCCGAGCGCAAAAAAAGAATCCATCTTCACCCATGGAGGGCTCCGCGCAGACTGAGCTCTGCAGGGCGGGGGAAGGCTTATAAAGCCTTGCCACGCCCTGCAATTAGGCTAAGAACACTCTGATTGGTGGGTTTAAGCCAATCAGAGTGCTCTGTGTCATTTTACACAGCGTGGGAAAGTTCTTTGGAATTTTCCCACGCTGTGTAAAATGATTTTAATAGACATGCCCCCTACTCGCGGTATTTTTACTTAGTATTAGTAAATTAATAGTGGGCGGACCGAACATCGCATATGTTCGCCAACCGTGGCGAACGCGAACACACTATGTTCGCCAGGAACTATTCGCCAGCGAACCGTTCGGGACATCACTAATTGTAAGTGCTGGCTTGCAATAAACAGAACTACTTGACCCTTTCTTGAAGCCTTGGCTCATGCTTGGGGGATGAGATAACTACACTCTTGTGGATTGCTATATCATAATACTCCCCTGAGTATAAGCTCCTGCAAAAGCTTATTCCTGGTTCCTGCTCTCTGGATTTAGGAGAGATTCACCCACTGGAAGCTGGATCCTGGCCTTGGATCCAGGGTGGGTGAGAGACGGTGAGACCCCGGCGCAGCTGCATCGCTGGAAGTGGGGTCTGCAGTGTGGATGTTGTCGGTTGGAGTGCTTGGAGTCCTCGGCAAGCACTAGGAGCATCGATTGGCGGAGGTACTCGGTCGGAGTGCCAGCGGCCCGTCACATTTGGTGACAGCGGTGGGATGGAATCCTAGTGCGAGGACCAGCAGCTCGGAGACACCGTAACGTGTGGAGTTACGGATTTATAATTGAGGGCAACGTTAGCACTTGTGCAGTGCCTATGTCTATAGAGGAACTCGAGAGAATGGAGCGACCTAGCGACCGTGCAGCGTCCCCATGTGAAGAGGAGTTTCTCTGGAGATTGCAGCAACACTTGGCCCAACAGGATGGGCCTCTATCAGAAGAGGGCATACTGGACTGGAGAGATAACTCGAATGGAGCTGTGGTATGAGGCCTTAGAGGAGGTACAGCAGCGTCAGAGAGAGAGAGCCTTCCCAGTGAAGAACAATGGTTCCAGGTACTCATGGCCCTGCGGAGACCTTTCCTAGGGGAGCAACCCTTGGATGAATGGGTGATGGAACTCTGGTTTTTAATTTGGAAAGAGTTGTGGCTGGATGCAGCTTACCGGGCATTAAAGTGGTACTCCACCCAGTGCAACCCCTGGATGACTAACCACTATCTGCCGGAGGTAGAGGATTATAATGTGGGAGGCCTTTGAGGAGGGTGATGACTTAGGATGCCCCACAGAATGTCAGTTCTGGGACATCCACAACATCAGGGAAACCCTGCTGGATCTTCCCCGAGTGGACGACCTGAGGCCAGACCTGATTCATCTAGTCACAATGGAGTGGGAGCTGGAGCAGAGCTACCAACATCTGTTCAGCTTAGCACAGCAAGCAAGTATACTACCAGGAGTAGGGACAGCCGGTCCTGCTCCCCAGCGGCAATATACTTTGAAGGGAGAGGAGACAACCAGTCTCTCTCCACAGCTGCAGCCTGAGTTCCAGGAGGAGGTGATGGTCGATCCCTCCACCTTATAGCAACCAGCGTCCTGGGGAGGGGAGGCAACCGGCCTCCCTCTCCCCCACCAGCCAGAGGTACCTGAGGTAGTGGACCTCATAGACTGGTCCTGGGAGAAGCCCCAAATGGCAGATGGAGATGGGACCGAGGTCTCTCTACTGGCCCTACAGCCCAGATCCCCAGCGGCAGTGCATCTCACCAGGAGAGGAGACAACCGGTCTCCCTCCCCAGTGGCGGCTTGAGTTCCAGGAGGAGGTGACCAGCAACCAGCGTCCTGGGGAGTGGGGCAACTGGCCTCCCTCTCCCACCACAGCCAGAGATACCGGGAGAGGGGGAGAATAACCCTAACCACACTGGCGCAGATGGGACTGCGGTCTCTGTGCCAGTCCTACGGAGATGCTGGACGGGCAGTCGAGATCCCCAACCTTCCCCGCAGGGATGCCAGGAGGAGGAAGTAAGCAAGTCTCCCCCTCCCCAGCTACATCCCGACTGGGTCCTGGGGGCAGTGGATGAGCCTGCGATACCCACTGACCCCCTCCCAGCAGAAGAGCTGGCACCTGAGCAGAGCTCCGCTGGCCTCTGCGTTACCCTTGTACCTTGCTCAGAGCCTTAAACCCTGCAGGCTATCCCAGTGGAAGAGCTGGCACCTGGGCAGAGTACCCCTGGCCTCTGCCCCCCAAGTAGCCCCAGCTGTTTGCTTAGCTGCACCAGGGAGACCGAGGATGCTGAACTGTCATGCTACAACCTGGGACCTACAGGCCAGTACCGTTTATTGTGGGGGGGCTACTCTGCTGATTTTTCTTTGTGGGTGGGCTGCCAGACTAACCTAGGTACTGACCGACAGAAGGTCAGGTACCTGTTTAGTCTTCCCCCCAAAGGGAAGATGTGTGGCGAAATTAGCATCGCCACTTGTACTTGGAGAGGCCTGCTTGCCAGCCTCTTGCCCCAGGATTATGTGCCCTGCAAAAAGACATGTGACTTCCATGGAAAAAACAAACCACTGAACCGATCTGGGTGATTTTTGGATATGTTGATCACCCAGATCAGGGCTATCCGAGGGATGTGACTCGGGGGGGTTTCCATGGATGTTGGGGGTACTTTTGGGGTGTTTGTAAATTGTGTATTTTTCTGTACCTGAAGATAATCAATTATCTCTCAGACACAGAGGAGGAGTATGTTGAATGTATTGCTTATCTGTGCCTCTCCCCCTCCCCCTTTTTCCTGTCCTATTGTTTGCCCAACAGGGCGTTGTCCCAGGGACACTGCGAGATCAGTTTAAACTAGCTGCTCTGTCCCTCCTCAGTCTCCCACCAGCTCTTGCTATTGTCTGACCACACCCTTCCTTGTACTATAGTAATCTATGCAACCTATTGTATGTAAATGAGGCAGTTGGGGGTTTAAATGTTTGTATGAATTGTAAGGGCTGGCTTGCATTAAACAGAACTACTTGACCCTTTCTTGAAGACTTGGCTCCTGCTTGGGGGATGGGATAACTACACTCTTGGGGATTGCTATACCGGGCATTAAAGTGGTACTCCACCCAGCGCAACCCCTGGATGACTAACCACTATCTGCCGTATAAGCTCCTGTAAGAGTTTGTTCCTGGTTCCTGCTCTCTGGATTTAGGAGAGATTCACCCACTGGAAGCTGGATCCTGGCCTTGGATCCAGGGTGGGTGAGAGACGGTGAGACCCCGGCGCAGCTGCATCGCTGGAAGTGGGGTCTGCAGTGCGGATGTTGTCGGTTGGAGTGCTTGGAGTCCTCAGCAAGCACTAGGAGCATAGATTGGCGGAGGTACTCAGTCTGAGTGCCAGCGGTCCATCACAAACACCACAAAAAAGAATCATACTGCACTCCTGTGGGACACCACTTTACCCAGCCTGGCCACTCAATGAAGGACCTAAAAATCAAAGTACTGAAAGGTGGTTTTAAAAATACCCAAGAAAGAAAAACTTTTGAAGCCAGAATGATCAAATTGTTTAACAGCAAGAATAGAGGACTAAATATTGATTTGGGTTTCCTGCCCAACTAGCATGTAACACTTTACATGAACACTCCCCCAGCATTATCTTACTGTTCTGTCATATGTATCAACATTTTAAAATGCATTCCAATATGTTGTGTGATCCTTGTCTGCAGGTAGCACGGTCCTCTAGGGTAAACAACAGGCACAGTCCTTTGGTTTGCATATAATTCAGGCAGTTTTATTGTCAAACTCCACCACAGCTACAGCAGCAAATGAAAACAAAATGTAACAAAATCCTATAAACAAAAACCTCGGTCTGAGCACTAACTGACATCAAGTTCTTCTCTCTCAAGGGTTTAATCTATAACAAAAACAAGAAGTGGTTTCACCAACCTAGCGTCTTTTTCAGCTCTCAGCACTGCAGCATTTTTGACAGCCTGCTGCTTCCAGCCCTTCCAGAGAGAAATAAACATTCTCCTCTACCTGCCTAGCAGGGAGGGATTTATTCCCACTGCTGCAGCTGATTACCTGCAGCTGAGCAGTGGGTTGGAGACAGTCCAAAGCCTGGTCTGGACCTAGTTTCCCAAGAGAAAACAGTAAATAGTGGAGTGGAGCACTGGCCCACCCTTCTCTCCAAATGCTCCACCCCAGGGGCCCATAACTAAATATGCACTCAAGTCATATATATACATACATTCCCCCTGGGGTTAAAGATCATATGCCTCTCTGAACAATGTAGATGAAATATAAACTCCCTCACAGACCACCCCATTCACCTTATCACAGTTGATTCTATCAATATACAAAGTATATGTATAGACCTATGCTTTCCCATACTCTTATGTATGTATGCTTATATGTGACTGTGCATTTATATTTGTGTATATGAGTTCATGTGCATGTATATATGTGTTTGTGTGTAAGTATATGTGTTCATTTATGTGTATGTGTATACGTGTATGTATTTGTGTGTGTGTGTGTATGTATATAGTGTATATATACATGCATACATGTATGTATATGTGAATAGATATGTGTACATATACATATATATTGGTCTATGTATGTGTATGCACATTGGTATATGTGTAGGTACATGTGTAACGGCACCCCAGGTATAGAAGGGGTTAACGCCGCCAAAGATGTTCCCTTCCCGAATACGAAGTCAGCTACCTAACACTCTTAAACACCAAACAGGAAAACACACGAATAATTGACCCAAGTACGAGAGAGGCTCTGTATTGAGGGTCAATCTGTTTAATGTGGGCTACATTAGATCTAAGCGCACAATATCACTGAATAGCTGGGCGTAAAAGTAAACAAGGGTAGCCAAGCCATTTCCAAGTAGTACATCCGCGGGCAAATCTTTCATAATGCCCACGTTCACATGTCCCGAACCAACTCCACAATCCAAATTAACGCGGGAAGTGGGTAGCAGGTAAATGGTTCCTTCGGCTACCCTTACGGCTACAGTCTCCCTGGTATGTTGACTCTCCGGGATGTTCTTTTGTAGCAGGGTTAAGGTGGCGCCGGTATCTCGCAGCCCACTGGCTACCTTTTCATTAACCCGGACGGTCTGTCTGTGCTGTTGTCGATTGTCCCTGTTGGCTGCCTGGACAGGGTCAGCTTCATGAAAGGTTCCCCAGTGCTCTTCTTCTGTGTCTCTCCCTTCGGTGCAGTGGGCAGCAGGCATTGGTGTACAGGGTTTCCCCATGGCTGGCTTTCTCCAGGACTGGGACTGCCTGGCAGTCTTTCTTTCTGCCTCTGATCTGGTTACACCCAAAACACGTCATGGGTTGGGAGTAGCTCTGTGGGTTGAACCTGGGCTGTTGTGGGTAAGTGGCACCTGGAGGTGGTGCTGTAGGACGGTAGAACTGCGGTTGGTAGGCAGCAGCTGAAGGGGTGCCACCGGTCGGTAATCCCCACGGGTTGCTGTCTTGACCACAGGGGTGTCTTGCTTGTGGGCGTCAGTATACTCATCCGCCAGGCGAGCTGCTTCAGGCAGGGTGTGGGGTTTCCGGTCACAGACCTACTCTCTGACCCCCGTGTTCAGTTTGTCATAGAAGTGCTCCAGCAGGAACAGCTGCAGCACCTCTTCCCCGTATACCGCTTGGCATCCAGCGACCCAGTGGGATGCCGTGCGGTGTAGGTGGCATACCCACTCTGTCCCAAACTACCGAACAGAATCTCCATATTCAACGTATCCCCACATAGCTTAGATATCACCAAATAACTCTCAGATTCCATACACACAGTTCAATCGCCATGGAGCTAAAGTCTTTCACATAGTCTATTCGTCAT
Source organism: Pelobates cultripes (assembly GCA_933207985.1). NCBI lineage: Eukaryota > Metazoa > Chordata > Amphibia > Anura > Pelobatidae > Pelobates > Pelobates cultripes. The sequence goes on along the minus strand of OW240917.1, from coordinate 204,973,569 downwards.
ATGAATGGGCTCCATGGGATGGCTATCTGGGGTGGCTCTGTTCATATAGTCAATGTACCGAACGGCACGGCATTCGTATGAACCAATGAAAATGACAAAGGGGGTCGGCGGCTTCAGCGGTGTTTGTATGAAAATAGTGTCCGTTTTCAGTTCCATTGATTTGTCGATGAACACCGGTGGGCGTTCACATGTCCAAGATGGCCGCCGCCACGTGTTCGTTCATACGAACGCCGACCACCCAGCTGGCCATTCGACAGTAGGAAGTGTCTGCGGTTAACCCCAATGTTCTAATGAGGCCAAGAGGTTAACAAGCAGGACACTTTCCTGTTGGGTAGCCTGCCATTCGGTAGTTTGTTCGTGAAAAAGGGAATTAAACATAGGGACCGTACGGACAGAGCAATAACTGAACAAACAGATGAACCAAGGTAAAATAAAAGTAATCAAAAGGCAGAGAGGTCTGTCACAACATGATTTGGTGCTTGTATGTGTATGTATGTGTAGGTGTGCATTGACATATTTTTGGGATTTGGTTGTATTTATATGTATATTGTATGTACTTGTTTATTGTGTGTATGTTCTTGTGTATACTTGTACATATGCACTACTTGTGTATATGTATATGTACATGAGTGTGAGTGTGTACATGTCTCTGTGTATGCTGGATATAGGCCTTCATGCATATCCTGTAACTCTTGGATGGGAATTCATGCATTCTTTATATTAATATTCCCCCCTGCTAGCACCATCTTCTGCACTGTTCGCCTATTTTTGTCTCTCTCTCCCCCCTCACGCTGTGATCTTCGCATAAGATATTTACAACCCTCTGCAAGAATGGTTTCTATGTTCTATCAAACCTGTCTTATCTGCACTGATTTCGCTTTAACCCCTGTATCACAACTCAACTTTCTCAAGCGAAAGACCCGAATGGGTCAGAACGTTGATCACGCTGGATGTAAATTGACATTTGGATTAAAATAGTACTTTGTTTATAAAAGACTGTAGAGTGCATCTCTTTTCAAGGGATATATATATATATATATATATATATATATATATATAAAATAACACTCTTAGAGAGATTAAGGCGAAAGTAGATAAGATTGAAGTAGACATTATTGAAATTAAAAAGAAAAAACACCTTAGAGACATCCCAGATTACCGGACAGGTAATGTAAGGGACACGCGGAAGAGTAAAAAAACCCACAACACCCCTTTTAAAAGAAATTGATATACCCAGAAAACAAATGTCCAACAGTCACCCATAAAGAGACATCAATTAGAGAGATTTGAAAGAAATATAAAATGGGAAAGGAATAGAAAAACATCATATAGAGGTTATTCAGACAGAGCCATAGAAAGAAAATACCAAGAAAAAGGAGAAGCATATACAAAACCCCAAATCCTCACAGTCCTACTACCATACACCAACACATAGGAGACATCACCATACATCTCACGAACCCATCAACATAAAACATTAAAATCCTAAAAAATAGAGTGATGTGGTTAAAGAAGGCATACAAAGGAGACAACTACAAACAGTTCAAGACTACAATCTACCACACTCTCCTAAGAGAAAGCTCACAAAGTGAAATAAGAAATCGGAATGACAGCACATCCCTATGGAACTATGGTTATGAAAGATGTAGAGAGATTTAAAAAGACCAACAAATACCAACATAAACTATCGTTAGGAGAGAAAAAAGCTCTTAAAAACATGAAAAATGATGAGAACCTAATAATTAAACCAGCCGACAAGGGTGGGGGAGTAGTAATCTTGACTCCTGACTCCTCAACCTATCACAAAGAAAATTACAAAGAAAAAATATTATCCAATATAAGCCAAAGAAAAATCAAACCTATACAGATAAAATTCCTTTCATCTGTAATTTTAACGGACAAAATGGACGGATAAAAAAAAATATTAAAAAGCACTGGCACTTATTAAAAGACGACCCCCATTTTAAATAAAAATTATGTATAGAGGAGCAAAAAATTTTAAAAATATTTTAGTTAAAAGCCATCTAACCCCCAGTAAACCTTTATACAAGACTTAGAAGGATTTTACGGATGTGGTATGTGTCTTCCTTGTAAAACGAAAAAAAGTAATGAGACATTTAGAGAACATAGAATTCCCTTATACCTTTCGAAGAATTTTCATTACAGTATGACACTATCGATAGTGCCATTGGGGCCATTTTAACAGCTGGTACAGGGGCATGGCTAAGTAAAACTAATGTAGTAAATGCTTTCAAATTACTTCCCATTCACCCTTCCCTATGGCATCTACATGGCATTAAATGGCAGGGGTTGTATTATTTTTTCTCACGACTCACTTTTGGCTCCAAAAGCAGCCCCAAAAATTTTGACACGTTTGCAGAATCTTTGTGTTGGTTGTTGCTTAATGTGTGTATGTGTGTAGGTGTCCACCCGTTATTCACTACCTAGATGATTTCCTCACGATTGAAAACAACACACTCCCTCCAAGTAGCTGTACACACATGTTGGCTCTGTTTGAATTCCTTACTATCCCAGTCTCTCCTCACAAGACATTAGGTCCAGACACTAGCATACAATCTCTGGGGATCCAATTGGACTCTATCCACATGCAAGCTATACTCCCACAGGATAAGATTAAGCGCACCCTGGCAAGCAATGAACACTATTTACAACAAGGTTATTGCAACCGGAAGGAACTTCAATCGCTGCTGGGGTCGCTCAATTTTGCCATGAGGATCATTCCACAGGGTAGATCCTTTATTTCTCATTTATTATCTTTAGTTCCACAATTCACTTCAGACACGTATCACTTTAGATAATCACGTAACCTCTGATTTAAGTATGCGGTGGGTTTTTCTTACATCTTTGAATGGGCGAGCCATGTTTATACCCACCCTCTCTGATATTTCACCTACACTGTAGACAGATGCCGCGGCAAACTCCGGTTTTGTGGCCATCTGGGGGGACCAATGTCCTGCCCAGCTTCTCCGCTACTTCAGCCTTATTTGAGTTATACCCGATCATGGCAGCTGCCATTGCCTGGGGACCAAAATGGTCCAGTCACGTGGTCAGGTGTTACTCAGATAATTTAGCCACTTGCCATATTGTAAATAAAGGCCGGTCTTCATCTCTGGTCATCATGAGATTGTTGAGAAGACTCACATGGGAAGCGGCCACTTGTCAATTTTTTATCACCTGTATCCATGTTCCAGGGTGCACAAACATCTCAGCTAACCACTTGTCTTGGTTTCGTTTCAGGCTTTCTTCCAGACACTACCCACCGCTTCCAGACTGGCTACTCCTGCCCCATGATTTCAAGACATGCTCATGGATTGAATGTTTTGTTAAAACATGCACGGTTTCTCACCTGGCACTTTCTGTTAACACTAGAAAATCTTACGATAGGTGTAACGGATCACCTGGCACCCCGACTAGGTACCTCTGTTGAAGGATGCTCAAAGCGCTTCCTGAGGGCTCCAATCGCTTCCTGAGGTCTCCAAGCACTCCAGCCGACACCATAAACACTGTAGACTCCTTCAGAGAGCAAGACAGGAACAAGCTCTTACAAGAGCTCAGTGATTATAGTAAGGGAATATGCAGAGCATAGCAATCCCTTGTAGCAGATTCCCCCAATAAGAGACAGGACTCAGATTGAGGGTGAAGTAGAACTGACTGTACTGGCACATACAGCCTCTTTTATTCCCAATCCACAAATTTAGCACTGCCCACAGGGTTTTACAGAACAACCAATAACACACGTACATTACAGAAAACACTCCCAGCAATTATACACAAATTCCTCCCCTCTGCCTGTGATATGGTACACAATGGGTTAACATAATTATCACAAGCAGGAAAAATACAGTTTTTATACATGTGTTATAACTTTAAAAAATATACGTCCAATCTTCATAAAAATTACATATTCAGAATCAGCACACTTTAAACATAAACACTCTCAAAAATCAGACAAATCCATCCAATAGATAAAGTTATCTGGGAGTCCTTTATGACCGACCGCGAGCACATTTTCCTGCCCAAAACAGTTCCATAGATTTGGGCTGTGCGGTCGGTCTATTTTACACAGAAAAATGACTAAGTCCCATTCTAATTCATGAACGGGACCATTCGTGCATTTAGCTTAGTGTAGCAGTGAGTTCAAACTGCCGAACGGGACTTAGTCTCTGCAGCTGAAAACTGAGTGTAGGAGAAGGTAAGGGTCAGCGGTGTTCATTGAAATGTGTAGCCGATTTCAGTTCCATGGATTTGGCTACACATACCGCTGACCTCGTTCGAATGAACAAAGATGCCGCCACGCGTTCGTTTGTCGAATGGCGGCTACTTCGGCACTTCGGCTGCATCCGAAGTGCCAATTTAAAGCTGCAGAACTGCTCCAATACAATTTAAAGGGGCAGCAAGTCTTTTAAAATCCAATCTGCTAAAATAGTCTTTAACAGGCAATATCTTCCAGGGGCCATAGTCTCAAAGGGGCATTGTTCCCAAAAGTCACAGTATGTCCCCAGATGGTTCTTAAAGGGCCAGCAGCAGCATAATAAAATACAATATGCCCAAATACTGTATTTAAAGGGCCAAATCTCCCAGGGGCCATAGTCAGCAGGCAGGAGGCGGGCAAACAGGCTTCTCCAATGCCCAGTGGCAAGGTTGGTTTCGCCACAATAGGGCCTTTCACATGTTCACTAAATTTATAGCGGAATTTAACATTCATGACATGTTTGCATTGGAATCAATATTAGGGTTCACTTCTTTTTGCCACATTAACCTAAAATTATAATTTAACACAATAAAACTGTACCTTACGGGCATCCAGCACCACATGCTTATTCAACAACCCAAACTGAATTGGGCAAGCCCTACATTGACCCTGTAACTTTCCAAAATATCATAAAATTTGTACATAGAGTGGGGGGGGAATGTTATACTCAGGAGACTTCGCTGTACACAAATATGAGTGTTTAAAACAGTAAAACATATTACAGCGATGGTATTGTCAGTGAAAGTGACGTTGTTTGCATTTTTCACACACAAATGGCACTTTCACTGATGATATTGTTGTGATACATTTTATTGTTTTGAAACACTAATATGTGTGTTCAGCAAAGTCTAAAACTTATCACGACGATGAAATAACCAGTAAAAATGCAGTTTTTGTGTAAAAAAATGCAAAAAACAAATATGAACGCTAACTTTGGCAAATGTTTGTGACTAAGTGGCTACTACAAAAGACTGGACATATACCCCATTTTAAATACCATGGGTTGTCTACATTTTTAAATGGTATGTCATAGTGTGGTTAATTTTCATTTCTGGGCTGCCAAACCGTCTCAAAGGCAACATAGCCAATCTGGCAAATCACAATTTACAAAAACAGAAATTGGCAAATCTTATGTTTGATCCTGTAACTTTCTAAATCATTATTAAACCTGTACTCGAGGTTTGACAAAGACTGGTGGTAGAATTAGTGCATGGAAAGTATTAAAATAGCACCATTTTAAATACCCTAGCATGTCTACTTTTCAAAAATATATGGTTTGATGGGGTAAATCACATTGACCAGCTTCAAAAATGTCCCAAATAGGACGTGGGTGAATGATGACCAGCTGTGAAAATTCCAAGTTGGAAAACTGGAATGCGCACCCTCCAAATAAGGTCTTTTAGCCCCCAGAGAACCCGACACACCTATACATGGGTGGTATCACTGTATTCAGGAGATGTTGCTGAACACATATTGGGGTGTTCTTTGGCAGTAACCCTTAAAGTTCTCAGTACATGTATTCTTAAATTGCTATGTGTGAAAAAAAAATCACCAATTATAATGTTTTTTTAAATTTGACATAGATTGGTGGTAAAATGGTTGCATAAAAAGAGTCAAAATACGCCAAGTTTAATACCTGAGGTTGACTTATTTTAAAAAATATATATACATGTGAAGGGTTATTTAGGGATTCTGACAGATATCAGTGTTACAATGTAACTTATTACATTACACTCATTGATTTTGAAAAAAAAAAACTGGTTTGGAAATAGCAAAGTGCTACTTGTACTTATTGCCCTGTAACTTTCCAAAAAATAGCTAAGAATGTCACGGTAAGGGTGCCCAATTTATTTTTGCACTATTGAATAGTGAACTTTAATGTCATTTGTGTAGTGCATTAAGGGCTGGCCTGGCAGAGATGGTATTGTCAATATCAAAATTGATTGTATGGAGTTCAAAAGGGGTTACAACTGGTAAAGCTGAGGTCAGGGCTCAGCGGGCGGCTGTGAGGGGAGGCTGCACGCCACTTGCAGCACTCACCCTCAGTCCATCGCCGCCCGCGGTCTCCCCTCCTCCTACCTGTCGGCGAGCGGCGTATCCTTTCCGCTGCGCGCCGCTTGCATCCTCCTCCTCACCTCCCAGCGGCAGCATGGATAACGCTGTATGCTGGGAGCCCACGCAGTTATGCGCACGCCGGGATCAGTCACGTGACCCGGCGTTAAAAAACAGTACCATAATCACAGTGGGAGGTGTAGATATCTCCCACGTGTGATTGTTAATTCTGATTGGAAGTTATCCAATCAGAATTAAGCAAAGGATATATATACTTACCTTTCCTGTCTCTAGGTGCCCTGTTGTGGTCTTGTGATACCTGTATTGCAGTTTGCTCGTGTTTCTCTCTGGTTACCGATTATTTGGCTCGTTATTCCGATTTTCCTGTATTCTCCACTCCTTTGACCTCGGCTTGTTTCTCATTCTCCCGTTTTCTGGCTCCCTTTACTTGGCTTGTCTCTTGACTATTCTTAGTGTGCTTAGCCCGGCCACTCTAAGGACCGGTAAAGCATCCTTCCTCTCTGTGACCTGTTAGTGTGTTAGGTTTCCGGAATCGTGACATTACAACAGGGCCACCATGGAACCTGCTGACATTCCACAGCTGTTAGTAAATCAGGAGGCTAGAATGGATGGTTTAGACCATCGTATGGATCAGTTTGCCCAGGCTTTACAAACCATACTGGCTCGTACTGCCCACTTGCAACCTGCCGTTCAAGAAGCTGTTGCTGCTGTTCCAGAACCCATTCCCGATCCAGTACCCGTTCCTGCTCACGTGGTTCACATGACGCCACCACAGCGCTATAGCGGTGATCCAGCATTGTGTCGTGGTTTCCTCAACCAAATTGATATTCATTTGGTGATGAATCCTCTTTCCTACCCCACTGAACCAAAATTGCTTTTCTAATCAACCACTTGTCCGGGAAAGCTTTAGCATGGGCTAATCCCATGTGGGAAAATACGTCCCCAATGTCCTTTGCAGACTTTTTGACAGCTTTCAAATGTACATTTGATCAATACGGTAGGGTTGCTTCTGCTGGCAAAGCTCTGCTTAGGGTCCGTCAGAGTAATAGGTCTGTAGCAGATTATACTATTGAATTCCGCACTCTAGCAGCTGAAGTGGTTTGGAATAACGACGCCCTCGTAACAGCCTTTCAGGAGGGTTTGGCCGCTTACATACTAGATGAAATAGCATCCAGGGAATTGCCTGTTCTTCTGGATGATGTTATAGATTATATCATTCTTATTGACAACCATATTAGAGAGAGGCGTAGTCAAAGAAGGATGAATACACAGGGGCCACCTGCTTTACCCAGTACTGCATTACTAGCATTACCTCCCCTTAATCAACCATCTCCCGAACCCATGCAATTTGGTGCTATAGGCTTAACTGAAGCTGAAAGAACGTATCGCAGAAGGGAGGGGTTATGCCTTTATTGTGGAAAGAGGGGGCATCTCCGAAGAAACTGTCCTAGTTTGCAGGGAAACTTTCACACCTAAGGCCTAGAGAGGGGTCGGCCTCGGGTGTTATGATTTTTTCCCCTCATGTGTCCATCTCCAGACCATTTATTACGGTTACTCTTTTGGTCAATCAAACCACTATAACAACTAAAGCCTTGATCAATTCAGGTGCTGCAGACAACTTTATGGATGAGAACTTTGCTAAAACTGCAGCCTTGACTCTGGTCCAAAAGGCCACACCCTTGGCCGTTGAGGCCATAGATGGTAGACCACTTGATAAACCTCTGGTGACCCATGAAACCCGAGAAATGTCTACACAAGGAAAGGTTAACCTTCCAAGTAATTGACTCCCCTACAGCTTCGATCGTTCTGGGCTTTCCCTGGTTAGTTAAACACAACCCGGTACTTGATTGGGGTTGTTTAGATATACTCTCCTGGGGGGAATCTTGTCAACGAGACTGTATGGCCTGTTTACGTCCCGTTTGCTTACTTAATGTGCCTACAGGTAAACCACTTTCTGTTTCTGTCCCTCCTGTGTATGCAGACCTCACATTGGTCTTTGAAAAAAGGGAGGCTGATAAGCTACCCCCACACCGGGATTATGATTGTGCCATAAACCTGTTACCTGGTACTATGACCCCTACCCGCTATCTGAGAAAGAAAATCAGGTCATGGAGGAGTACATACAGGAATCCTTACGTAAAGGTTTTATCAGAAGGTTCTCCTCTCCTGCTGGTGCTGGTTTCTTTTTTGTTGCCAAGAAAGAGGGCGATTTGAGGCCATGTATAGACTACAGGGGTCTAAATAATATAACAAATAAAAACGCTTCTCCTATCCCTCTTATCACGGAGTTGTTTGACAATGTTAAAGGTTCTAGATATTATACTAAACTAGACCTCAGGGGGGCTTATAACTTGGTTCATATAAAAGAGAATGATGAATGGAAAACAGTGTTCAATACACGCAGTGGGCATTATGAGTATCTAGTCATGCCTTTTGGACTGTGTAATGCTCCTGCTGTGTTTCAGAACCTCATAAATGATGTCCTTAGAGATTTACTGCATGTCTGTGCCGTGGTTTATCTTGATGATATACTTGTATATTCTCCTGATTTAAAGTCACATCATGCTCATGTGAGGATGGTACTTAAGAGATTGCTGCAAAATGGTCTTTATTGCAAATTAGAGAAATGTTTATTTGACCAAAAATCACTACAATTCCTAGGGTATGTCATTTCTGAACAGGGATTCAGCATGGATCCTTCAAAATTAGAAGCCATATTGTCTTGGCCTCTTCCCCAAGGCCTTAAGGCGATACAGCGATTTATAGGTTTTGCCAATTATTATCAGAGGTTTATTAAAAACTTTTCATCAGTTATTTCTCCTATCACGAAACTGACTAAAAAGGGTTTGCACCCCAGGGTTTGGACTCCTGAAGCCGTTAAAGCCTTCGAGACTCTCAAAAAGGCATTTGCCACTGCCCCCCTGCTACACCATCTTGATCCTTCCCTTCCCTTTGTTATGGAAGTAGACGCTTCAGAATCAGGTGTAGGAGCTGTATTATCACAAAGACTATCGCATACCGAACCCCTCCATCCCTGTTGTTACTTTTCTAAAAGGCTGTCTGATTCGGAAAAGAATTACGACGTCGGGAACAGGGAACTATTGGCTATTGTGATGGCTTTTAAAGAATGGAGGTACTTATTAGAAGGAGCTAGACACAAAATCTTAGTTGTAACTGATCATAAGAATCTCTCCTATATAGCAGATGCTAAAAGGTTGTCCTCTCGTCAGACCAGATGGTCTTTATTTCTTTCACGCTTTCAGTTCATTATCACATATAGGCCTGGATACCGTAATGTCAAGGCTGATGCTATCTCCAGACAGTACGAACCTTTTGAGTCGATTGCCCCCGCTCCTGAACCCATTGTACCTACATCTAAGATAATAGCAGCTACCCGTTTAGTTATTTTGTCTCTTTTCCTTGATGGTATCAAGACATACCAATCCCAAGCACCCTCTGAGACACCTGTTGGTAGATTATACGTGAAAGAAAAAGATAGAAAGAAATTGTTAGCTTTATTTCACACCGCCAAAACTGCTGGTCATCCAGGGGTTACCAAAACATACAAGGGTCTCCTTCAACAGTTTTGGTGGCCCTCACTTAAGCAAGACGTAGTAGATTATGTGCATTTTGTCGTGTTTGCGCACAGTGTAAGTCCCCTAATGTTAAACCCCCGGGACTCCTAATGCCTCTATCTGTACCCAAGAAACCATGGACCCACTTATCCATGGACTTCATTGTAGATTTTCCTTCATCTGATGGACAGACTGTAATTTTGACTGTGACTGATAGGTTCTCTAAAATGGCACACTTTATTCCACGTAAAAAACTACCTTCTGCTGTTCAGTTGGCTCAGGTATTTGCCAAAGAGGTGTTCCGCTTGCACGGTATACCACAGGATATCGTATCCGACAGGGGTCCTCAATTTGTCTCTCGGTTTTGGAGGGGCTTTTGTGCTGAGATGGGGATCTCCTTGTTATTTACTTCCTCCTATCATCCACAATCTAATGGAGCTGCCGAATGGGCAAATCAGTCTGTGGAGTTATATTTACGGTGCTTCACAAATGCGCACCAGGACAACTGGTCTCACCTCCTTCCCAGGGCTGAATTCGCCAGGAACACCGTGACTCATTTGTCCACTGGCCTAAGTCCTTTTATGGTAGCTTATGGGTTCCAACCCTCTGTCCTTCCCGGCGTGTTCTCTGACAAGGGAATGCCCGCTTTGGATGAGCACCTCACCTCCTTACGGAAGATGTGGGATCAGGTCCATGCTACTCTCTCTCATGCGGCTGCTACTCAGAAGAGATTTGCTGATCGTCGTAGGGGTTCGGCTCCTTCTTATGCCCCGGGTGAGAGGGTTTGGTTGTCCTCTAAGAATCTCCACCTCAGGGTTCCCTCAATTAAATTCGTGCCCAAGTTCCTTGGCCCCTATAAAGTATTGCGTAAGGTGAATCCTGTGTCCTACTCCCTGGCCTTGCCTCCTTCCATGCGTATACCTAACACTTTTCACACCTCCCTTTTGAAGCCCTTGCTCTGTAATCAGTTCTCTGGTCCTCTCAGGCGTCCGGATTCCCTCCGCACTGTCTCCAGTGACGTGTACGAAGTGGCTGCTCTGCTTGATTCTCGTTTTTCTCGGGGTCGGTTGCAGTATCTGGTGGATTGGAAGGGTTACGGCCCTGAGGAGCGGTCTTGGGTTTCTGCCTCTGACTTGAATGCGCCCTCTTTGATCCGCTCCTTTCATGCGCGGCTTCCTTTGAAGCCTTCGGCTTCCGTCGGGTGGTCCTCGAGGGGGGGTTATGTCAGGGCTCCGCGGGCGGCTGTGAGGGGAGGCTGCACGCCACTTGCAGCACTCACCCTCAGTCCATCGTGGTCTCCCCTCCTCCTACCTGTCGGCGAGCGGCGTATCCTCTCCGCTGCGCGCCGCTCGCGTCCTCCTCCTCGCCTCCCAGCGGCAGCATGGATAACGCTGCATGCTGGGAGCCTGCGCAGTTATGCGAACGCCGGGGTCAGTCACGTGACCCGGCGTTAAAGCAACAGTACCATAATCACAGTGGGAGGTGTAGATATCTCCCACGTGTGATTGTTAATTCTGATTGGAAGTTATCCAATCAGAATTAAGCAAAGGATATACATACTTACCTTTCCTGTCTCTCAGTGCCCTGTTGTGGTCTTGTGATACCTGTATTGCAGTTTGCTCGTGTTTCTCTCTGGTTACCGATTATTTGGCTTGTTATTCCGATTTTCCTGTATTTTCCACTCCTTTGACCTCGGCTTGTTTCTCGTTCTCCCGTTTTCTGGCTCCCTTTACTTGGCTTGTCTCTTGATTATTCTTAGTGTGCTTAGCCCGGCCACTCTAAGGACCGGTATAGCATCCTTCCTCTCTGTGACCTGTTAGTGTGTTAGGTTCCGGAATCGTGACAGCTGAGACCTTCACAGAGGTCAGATGACAGAAGGGATAGTGTGAATGTCATAGGAATGTGAAAAGGATTTTACCATATGGATGTGAATTAATCAAGGCTCTGTGAGGTGTGAGATTCTACACTGTAAAAAGCCTGAATGTCTCTTCAGCCATTTGACCTATACCTTTTAATTGATGAGTTGATTTCTTTTGATATGTTAATGATCATTAGCTTTCAAAAGAAGAGAAAAAACAAGCCGTGGGTTCAGTATCATATCCAAAAGAAAGAAACATTCATATTTACTTACAGAATAATAATTAAGGCTCATTTTTGATATATATTTGAAATACGACAAGCACGATCTTCTAATCAATCCCAAACAAAAAATATCCACCATATTGGGTCGCAAGTATGGTGTGAAACATGACTATAAAATGGGAAAATAATAACAAATATGTAGATGCAATTATTATTTCTGTGGCAGGTACATAAGAAAAGATAGAGCCAAATGTTTCCATTTGGATTGATGGGCGTCTGGACACAAGGGAGTTGCCCCTTAGTGTCTCTATAGATACGCCTTAATTCCACCTCTGGGTGAGGTGTGGTAATCCACAGGGTATATCTCTAATCAACTGAAGTGTGACTGGTACTTGCTTGGAACCAAAATCCTATTTTGAGTAAGTCACCATCTTCCTTGCCGGAGACCCCGTGGGCAGAAGTTTTACTTTGAAAACCTAAGTCAGTAAGTGTTTAGGACTGTTATTTTATCCCTTTTGTTTTTACATGTTGTTGATGTAAATAATTTGTTTATCATCTATATTTTTGTATGCACTGTGACTATTTTTTGCTCATAATAAATATCCCTTTATTAAGTTCTGCCTTTGTCTGGTAAAAGAATCACATTACCTGAAGAGACTAATTAGTATTTAGCAATTACATAAATATTGTGCTAAGTTATATTTGGTGGGCTTTTATTATTGATTTACCCGGGGGACCAAGGCACCCCATTTATATCTTGGTGGTGGCAGTGTTAAAATAGTAATAGTTTTATTATATTAAAGTGTGAGTGGTGTTAAGGGGGATTTTGTCATTTTTTCCAGTCTAGTGCAGACAAATAGTGAACTTTAACCCTTTCACCACCACAATTACATCACGCACACTCTTGGAGTAGGGTACGTTCGTGACAAATTGGTGGCATAGCGGTGGGATAACTGAAAGATTGTTTTCATCTTTTTGTACCAGATTTTAGTGTTGCTGGATTTGTTGGTTAATCCAGGCACTAAAAGAAATTGTGTCTCAATTTCCAAAGGCTGAACTATAATATATTTACACCTCAACAGTCCCCCTCCTCCCCCCCCCTTCTCTGTTTTTTCTTTGCTATCTTTTATTTACTAAATGGAGTACCAGATGCAGTTCAAGGCAGCACTAAACCATCTGTCATGGCAGCTGTATTTAACAGCACTAATCCACCTGAAGCCCTTTTCCAATTAGGGTCAGCTGCATTTAATCATGCCAGCCCTGCCTCAAACCTAGTATCTGGTAATTTTGCCTGTTTGGCGTTTTCCTGCCGGATCTTTGCTTCACTACTGACTGATTTCCTGGATTCTGACCTCTGCCTGATTTACCGACTTTGTTACTTCGCTGCCAGCCCTGACTTCTGCTTCTCCTCTGACCCTGCCTTTGGATTTCCCCTTAATCTGTACTGTGTTTTGGATTTTGCCTCCTCCCTGTGCCATCTCCTGCAACTGGGCTCCAACTCCAACTGGTAAACTGTTACATAAGTCCCCTGGTGACTGTTACACCATCTTTGCTGGGAGAGCTCTATTCCCTGTTGGGGGAAAACAAAAGAGGAGCTATTACAAGCACTGGTGGACTATGATATGCGACAAGCAGTGCAAAGTGATGCCTCAAACAGAAGCAGAGCACCAAGCCTTGAGGGAGCGCCAAACTGAGCGAGAACACAAGCTAAAAATGGCAGAGTTGGAGAGGTTGACTGCCTCCTCTATAAGTACTAATTCGAGAGACACTTCTGCACCCAAACCACGTGCAGAAAATTTTCTAATTTTCGACAAAGAAGGTGACTGGGATGTTTTCCTGTGCAGTTTCGAAAAGGTTTGCAGGCAATACCAGCTATCAAAGGACCAGTGGGCAAAGTACCTCACCCCTGGTCTCAGAGGTCCTGCACTGGAAGCAGTTGCTGCACTTCCAGCAGAATTTGACCAGGACTATGAGGCGATTAAGGCTGCCTTGCAGGAATGGTACAACCTTACTCCTGAGGTGTACCGAAAGAAATTCAGGACTTTGCAGAAACGTCCCACAGAGAGTTACGCAGCAGTTGTGGGACAGTTGTGGTGACAGCATTCAGGCAGTGGACTACAGGGTTGGAGATTACCACTTCAGAAGGTTTGCAAGATCTTTTAATAAAAACAGTTTTTGCAGCTCTGTCCAGCCGATGTACATGAATGGCTGCTGGACCGGAACCCCAAAACAGCATTGGAAGCGGGTAAGCCGGCAGATTTCCACACTGTCAGCCGAGCAACAGTGGACCGGAGCAGAGGTTTTGCCAAGGGAGCATCCAGCTGGAAGACCACACCACTATGACTCAACATCACCAGGCCCAGCGGGCAATCTTTTGTTTTAGCTTCTACCTCAGGGAGAGGGGAAGCTAGTGACATTTCAGACCCTGGGGAGATAGCGGAGCTAAGTGGACAAGGGCACATGTATGAGTGTTGGGACGGATGCTTGTGATTGGTTGTATGTGTATATGGGAGTGGTTATGTGTTTGGGAGTGGTGTAGGGATCATCTTACCTCAGTGCCTCTTGGGAGACGGGTCAGCAAACAACTTACCCTGACTCTGTTGCTTCTGTATGTCCTGGGCCTGTTGATTTTTTTTTTTTACCTGCTTGAGCATGGATGTGGAAGGAATCCTGTCTGCCCACAGAACTGCAGCTGCCCTGGATGGGGATAGGCACCTTCATGATTAACTGGCTCACCTCCAGCCTGGTTTGGTCACTGGTGTGGTCATGACAACGACTTGTACAGCCTGGGGTGTCTGGGAGGCCATCCCAGTAGCCTCGTGGTTGGTGTGATGGCGGACCTGTGACCAAGCCAACGGTGGTGAGTGGGCCCCGCGGGGCACACCTGTGCTGCCATTGGGGGGGTGGAGGGGGCTCCCCTTCTCATCCCCGGGCCTCTCACCCCCCCCTTGTTGGGTCTTCCCTGTCCTCTCTTTGGAGAACCCCCTTTCCTCTGGGTCCCCCCCTGCCTCTCTGAGTCTGTCTCCTCCATTTTGGGTTCCCCTTTTCCCCCTTTCAAGTTCTCTCTCTCCATTCTGCTCCCTCCCTCCTGTTCCCTCTGTGTCCCTCTTGGTGCTTCATCTTCCCATTTTGGCTGCCCCCCTTCCCTCTGTTTCCATTTCTGGCCCCCTCTCGCTCCTGCCTTCTCCTGTCCACCCTGTGTCCGCTGCTGGTCCCTCTGCCCCCTCTCTCTCCCCTGGTTACTTATCTCGGCTGTCCTCCTCTGTGGGGTGTGAGCTTACCTTCTCTCTGCTGCTCTGCTCACAGGATCTGGCTGCTGTTCCTGGGACTGCCCAGCAGGTGGCACCTGGAACTCCTGCAAGTCTGAATAGTGGTGAAAATTGACTTACCTCAATCTTGCCGGGTTCTTCATCATTTCCTTTGCCGCTGGCAGTGGTGTATCCTGGTTTTGTGCTGCCCTAGGCAGGACAAAACTCAGGCGCCCCCCCTCTCCCCCTGCACCAACCCCCCCAAACCCGCCTTCTAAATACACACACACACACATACATTCACTGACAGATACGCATACAGTGGTGTATCCTGGTTTTGTGCTGCCCTAGGCAGGACAAAACTCAGGCGCCCCTCCCCCGCACCAACCCCCTCCCAACCCGCCTTCTAAATACACACACACACACATACATTATAGACAACAAACTATGCAACAATGTGCAATGTCAATGAGCAGTGGTCAAGGCCAGTAAGGTATTGTCATGCATGAAAAAGGGCATTCATTCTCGGGACGAGAATATAATTTTGCCTCTTTATAAATCACTGGTAAGACCACATATTGAATATGGGCACCTGTTCTAAAGAAGGATATTATGGCACTAGAATGAGTGCAGAGGCGGGCTACAAAATTAATAAAAGGAATGGAACATATCAGCTATGAATAAAGGTTAACAATTTAAACCTATTTAGTTTAGAAAAACGTCGCCTGAGAGGGGATATGATAACATTATTCAAATATATTCGGGGCCAATACAAACCATTGTGTGGAAATCTATTCACAAACCGGACTTTATATAGGACACAAGGTCATGCGTTTAGAATGGAAGAAAGAAGATTTTGTCTAAGGCAAAGCAAAGGTTTTTTTACTGTAAGAACAATAAGGATGTGGAATTCTCTGCCTGAAGAAGTGGTTTTATCAGAGTCCATACAGATATTCAAACAGCTATTAGATGCATACTTGCAAAAACAGAATATTCAAGGATATAATCTTTCAATGTATGGGTAATAACTGCTTGATCCAAGGATAAATCTGACTGCCATTCTGGGGTCAAGAAGGAATTTTTTGCCTTCTTTTGGATCAACAGCAAAAAACAAATGCGAGGAAGGCTGAACTCGATGGACGCAAGTCTCTTTTCAGCTATGTAACTATGTATGTATAATGACAATAATAAATAAATACAATATTTAAAAAAAAAATTAAATAAATTATATATATACATTTGTAATTTCATTCTAACTGTATTTTGTTATCAATATATATATATTGATAACAAAATACACTTAGAATGACATTCTATATATATATCTATATATATATATCTGGCCAGTGTTTGTGACTAAGTGGCTACTACAAAAGACTGGACATACCCCACTTGCAATACCTTGGGTTGTCTACTTTTGAAAATGGTATGCCATCATGGGGGTAATTCTCATTCCTGGGCTACCACACGGTCTCAAAGGTAACATTACTAATCTAGCAAATTTCAATGTGAAAAAAACGAAAAATGGAATGTGCTATATTTAACCCTTTAACTTTCCAAAACACCGAAAAAACTGTTAATGGGGGCCACTGTTATACTCGTGAGACTTTGCTGAATCCAAATATGTGCTTTTTTTTTTTTGCAGTAAAAGCTAACAGTGTTATGACATTTACAGCTAAAATGTGAGGCGGAATTACAATTTAAAAAAAATAATAATAAATTTCTCACCATTTTTATTTTATTTTATTTATAATAAATTATGTTTCATATATGAATATTTCATGTGAAATTAAAGTCCTGTTTCTCTTGAACAAAATGATATATAATAAGTGCGGGTGCACCTAATATGAAAGAGGTTGAATAAACATATAGCGCATTCCAGTTTTTGTTTACATTTTTTGATCAGAACGTGTACGATTGACTCCGTCATGAAGGGGTTAAAGATTTAAATAATGATGTCTTAATCCAGTTCAGACAAGGCAATGGCAGGACACACTTTGCAAAGGAAGAAATTAAATTGAAACATTGTATTATGTCTCCTCTTCTGTGTATTCACAGCAAGTATAATGCCTGACATGGGATCAAGATGGAGGCACCCTAATGCAGGAAAAAGAGGTGTGGATTTGGATTTCTACATTTTCTTTTTCCTTTTACAGATACAAATTTGTTGAATATAGTGGATAAGTGAACATAATATTAAAAATCTAGAGAAGTGAACACTCTCATTAAGAATAATATATTTCCATAAATAGAGTGCTTCTCCCCTGGCTTCATTCTTATATGGCCATTTTCATGTGAAACATGGCATGATCAGAAACCAGTATGCATTTCCCAAGGTCCTGTATGTTTTGTAATAACTAGATGTCACTATAAGCCTCTATACCAGGGGTAGGCAACCTTTTAGCAGCTCTGTGCCGATATAGGATTGTGATGTCCCATAGCGTGCCGGACCTATTTTTTTAAATTGAGGTGTGTATGTTGCCGTATTTTGCTTGTGTTATTTATACTGCAGTTGCTTTGTATCATTGTATTTGTGCGTATATGAGCTATTATATTGTATATGTTCAGGAGTAGTTTGTGGTATCGTGTATGATACATATGAATGTGGGCTGTGTATGGGGGCTGCTTGTGGAATTGTGTGTTTGTGGATGGATATGTCACATTGTGTGTTTGGTAGTGTGTGTATGTGTGGGGGTTGTTTGGGGTATTGCATGTGAGAGGCTACATGTGGGGTTGTGCGCATGTTTGTGCGCATGTACCTAGCGGGTTACGTTTGTATGTTTGTGTGTGGGCAGTTCGTATTATTTGTATGAGGGGAGGGTTATTGTGCATTTCTATGTAAATCTAGCAGTGTGGGTGGCTTCCCTGGGTTCCAGTGGGGACCAGGCTGGCCAGGTACAGGTCAAGGGCAAGAGCTACAACAGCAGCTGCAGGCTGCTCTACTACAGTGTGGATTCCCATTCCCAAGTGCTGGGAGGAAGTGATCTGAGATCACTCACTCTATGTGCTGCAATGCATAAATTGAGGATTGTCCTTCACCACCTTTTCGTATTAGCAGATATCTGAAGTTTCACTGGGACTCCTGATAGGTCAGAGCCTGTTTGGCTGTAGCAGCCTTGAGTGCCGTGCAAAGACACCTTGAGTGCCGTGCATGGCACTAGTGGTGTAGGTTGCCTACCCCTGCTCTATACTCTTGCAGCAGATGTAGCATGATGTTGAGATATAAAGGTTACTCTTGCCTGTAGGACTAACAAAATGTCAAAGGAAAGTATTACATGAATTGAATTCTCTAAGCAGAATCAACTTATAAATAAATATGTATATTCAACTTACAGTTTTCAAGTAACCACAATTGTGTGAGAAATCACAAATAATGAAAAGTCCAAGAGACTCATATGTTTATTTTAAAAGAAGTAGAATTTATTAAAATTTGTAGCAGGCTTGCAATAGCTTCAACATAACACAAAGCAGTTCATATGACTTTATTTAAAAGATACTTTATTTGACAATTTAATGGAACAATACTACAGTGTGGGGAAAGTCAACTAATTGTTGTAAGATGTTTAAGAGTTAAATAGAGAGAAACGATTTATATATATATATATATATATATATAAAATGCTGTAAAAATAATCAAAGAATAATCCGTCTGATTATGTAACAAGAAGTGACTTTTTCTACTTATATAAAAGTGCTTTAGTGATAATATAATAAAAAAAATATTGATGGACTTCCCTTCAAGTGTAGAAAACCTCGAAGATTTCCTCAAAACAATCTTCAATAGATATCAAAGTATAAAAATAGGGGTTGTCCTGTCAGGCAAGAAAATGGCACTACATATTGCAAAACTGTGTAATCAAATTTTAATGAAGATATTTGCCAAATGGCCACTCACAATTTATAAATAATAAAAGAGCCTTCAGTATAGTGGATGTAGGTCTATTCACAGTCTGGAGCTTGATGTATCTCGTGATAAGGAAAGACAAGGTGCAATCCAATTAAATATCAATTAGTTAAAGTGTACAATGCAGATTTATTGACTTACATCAAGGTCTATAATAGCAGATGTAGTATGTCACCATAAGATAGGTCCTACTTCCTCAAGGACAATTCAGTGTTGTGCATATAACCCCTTTCCCCCTTCCCCAGTCTTTATATACCCTTTACTCAGCTGTATTCAGTGAAGTCCAATGTATTTCCTGGTTCCGCCTTTTCTGACGTTTCCATGCTCCCGCGTCATGACATTATGCGTTCCACGCGTGCGTTCCACCATGGTCGTCTGATTGTGTCAGTATCTTTTATTCAACGTCAGTATCTTTTATTCTGACGTCACCACGCTCTTGTGTGATGACGTTTGCGTTCCAACTGTGTTCCATTTGGCAGACTCCATGAGTAGTTCATAAAAATTTAGTCCATAAGGGGAATGCCACAATAAAAGGAGATAGAAAGGGTTATATAGGGATGTGTTTTCATTAATGATAAATACAGTTTATTATTAACCAGAATTTTCTTATTTAAATGTGTAATAAGAACTTAATAAAAACGTGATAAAAAGCTGCCTTATCTCTACCCAGATTGTTCATAGATAAAAATGTTTGTGAAGGATAACTGATGGATTCCAAGAATACAATTTTTTTAATTTTTTTATTTTTCTAACCAATTCTTCTTGAATATGAATGCTTATCACGAGCCTTCAATAGGATGTTGATTTAAAATTACTGTTTAGATGATGAAAATAGTAATATGCATGGTATATATCTGGACATCCATAAATATTCAAAAGAACATGGAGTGTACTTGCCCACATAAGTATATAAATTAGGGATAGAAAAAAAATTTGTATTTGGATAGAAAACAAGATGCTAAAAAAACAAAAACAAACAAAAATTATAAATACATATTACATTTTTGACATACACAAAAAAAAAAGAAGAAAAAAGATGTGTGACACCTGCTTTAAATAGATTAATCTAAAAAACACCCATGTTATGGGACATGATGACGTCCTTGAATAAAAGATACTGAAAAATAGGACAATTAAATCCCTATAATACACTCAAACCAATTTTAAATGGCAGACTTAGTTCAGTGTAACAATTGCTATGCATTTGTTTCACGTTCCACTTTTTGGAGGTTTGGTTGTTGCCTAATCTGTAGACAGTTCTCTATTTTGCGGCAGGAGATTGTATTTTTGAAGTCTGAGATTTGTAAATTATCTGGTGAACAAACTCAGACTGGAACTGCTGCAAAGCCACTGCCACAGAGACATACTAGGAAAGGCAGATGGATTACTGTAGGATCTGGTAGACTTAGAGTTGTGGATAAAAGGCATTTTGCACAGTCTATTACTCTTCATAATTCATTTTCTGCACTTTCAGAGTGTAATGGTGTTGTGGAGAGAGTGAGGCTAGTGGTGTTGTGGAGAGAGGCACTGAGGCTAGTGGTATTGTGAAGAGAGGCACTGAGGCTAGTGGTGTTGTGGAGTGAGGCACTGAGGCTAGTGGTGTTGTGGAGAGAGGCAATGAGGATAGTGGTGTTGTGGAGACCGGCTTGGAGACTATGGTGAGGCCTAATAGAAAGCAGTTGTTGTTGGGGGATTCCATTATAAGAGGTGTGGTGGTGTTGTGAGCTACTGCTCACAGAGATATATCTGTAATATTGTTAAGCAAGCAAAGCAGGAAGGGGAATTGGATGTACTTGTCCATCTAGGGACAAATTACTTGGCTTGCAATGAGGTTTCAGAGGTTAAGGAAGTTTTTAGTGTTTTTGCCAATGATATACGGCAGGTTGCTTCCACACTGTCATTCTCTGAAGTTCTGCCTGTGCATAACACTCAGAACGACAGGCGGATGCGTATTAGGGACTTTAATTTGTGGCTTGGTGAATGGTGTCGGGAGCAAGGATTTGGCTTTATTTCTCATGGTAGCTCTGTTTGGAATGGAGATAAGCTGTACAAAAAAGATGGTTTGCATCTTTCTCAAAAGGGAACAAATGTTCTCAGTGAGCAGTTCAGAGGTTTTGCTAGGATGTATTTAAACTAGGAGGGGGGGGCAAAAGGGTGATAAAACATCAATCCAATTGTCCCCAAAACAAGGACAGAAGGTGCCTGTAGCAAGTGTGTTAAAAAATGATAAGCTTAGAGTCATGTCTACAAATGCTCGCAGTTTAGGGAATAAGATCCATGAACTTGTGGCAATAATGGCAACTGATAGTGTAGATTTAGTCGCTGTTACTGAGACATGGTATAATGAGAAAAATGACTGGGACATAGCAATACCAGGGTACTCTTTTTATAGGAAAGATAGGGAAGGCAAGAAAGGTGGCCTTGTATGTGAAGGATAGCATAAAATCTAGCCTAATAAAAGTTAGTGAGGCAAACATAGAGTCCGTTTGGGCTACGTTAGAATTTGGTAATCACACAGTAACTCGTGTAGGTGTGATTTATAGGCCCCCAGGACAAATTGAAGAGTTAGATAATCTACTAGTTGAGGAAATAGCTAAAATGACAATGAAGGGGAAGTTATCATCATGGGTGACTTTAATCTTCCTGATGTAAATTGGAAAACAAAATTAGCTACTTGTGCCAGGAGCAAACATATTCTAAACTCCCTACTGGGATTGTCTCTAAAACAAGTTGTTGAGGAGCCAACTCATAAAGAGGCCCTACTAGATTTAGTGTTAACAAATGGAGATTTGGTATCAGATATTACTGTAGGTGAAAGTTTAGGATCCAGTGATCATCAGTCAGTGTGGTTTAATATAAGAACAGTGACTGAGTCACACCACACAAAAACAAAAGTTTTAGACTTTAGAAAAACAGACTTTTCTAAAATTAGAATATGGGTGGAGGAGTCATTATCAGACTGGAGCAATTTAAAATGGAGTCCAAGAGAAATGGGTTTATTTAAAAGTTGCACTATTGAAGGCAACAGAAAATTGCATTAGGCTTGTCAGTAAAAGCAAAAAATTCAAGAAACCACTGTGGTACTCCGCAGATGTGGCCAAAATAGTTAAAAACAAAAAGTTAGCATTTAGGAATTATAAAAAAACCCAGAGTGAGGAAGACAAAATGATCTATAAGATTAGGCAGAAAGAGGCTAAGCAAGTTATAAGAGCTTCCAAATCACACACAGAAGAGAAAATAGCACAGTCAGTAAAAAAGGGGGATAAAACATTTTTAGATACATAAATGAGAAAAGAAAAGTAAAACAAGGATTAGTTAGATTAAAAACAAAAGAAGGAAGGTATGTAAAAGAGGATAAAGGTCTAGCTGACTGCCTCAATGAATATTTTTGTTCTGTATTTACAGATGAAAATGAAGGAAAGGGACCTCAGTTGAGAAAAAGGATAAATGAGTCATTTATTACACGTGAGTTTACAGAGGATGAGGTTCTATTTCAACTGTCAAAAGTAAAGACAAATAAGTCAATGGGACCTGATGGAATACACCCAAAGCTATTAAAAGAGCTTAGTGGTGTACTAGCAAAACCATTAACAGATTTATTTAACCAATCATTGTTAACAGGAGTAGTCCCAGAAGATTGGAAGTTAGCGAATGTTGTGCCCATTTACAAGAAAGATAATAGGGAGGAGTCGGGCAACTATAGGCCAGTAAGCCTTACTTCAGTAGTGGGGAAAGTGATGGAAACCATGTTAAAGGATAGGATTGATGAACATCTAAAAACACATGGATTTCAAGATCAGAGACAACATGGGTTTACTTCAGGGAGATCATGCCAAACTAATCTTATTGATTTTTTTGATTGGGTAACTAAAATTATATATCAGGGTGGTGCAATAGACATTGCTTACCTAGATTTCAGTAAGGCTTTTGACACTGTTGCACATAGAAGGCTTATCAATAAACTGTAATCTTTAAGTTTGGATTCAAATATTGTTGAATGGGTAAGGCAGTGGCTGAGTGACAGGCAACAGAGGGTTGTAGTTAATGGAATATATTCGAAGCTTGGACTTGTCACCAGTGGGGTACCTCAGGGATCTGTACTTGGACCCATTCTCTTTAATATTTTTATTAGTGATATTGCAGAAGGTCTTGATGGTAAGGTATGTCTTTTTGCTGATGATACTAAGATATGTAACAGGGTTGATGTTCCAGGAGGGATAAGCCAAATGACAAATGATTTAGGTAAACTAGAAAAATGGTCAGAATTGTGGCAACTGACATTTAATGTGGATAAGTGCAAGATAATGCATCTTGGACGTAAAAACCCAAGGGCAGAGAACAGAATATTTGATAGAGTCCTAACCTCAACATATGAGGAAAGGGATTTAGGGGTGATTATTTCTGATGACTTAAAGGTAGGCAGACAATGTAATAGAGCAGCAGGAAATGCTAGCAGAATGCTTGGTTGTATAGGGAGAGGTATTAGCAGTAGAAAGAGGAAAGTGCTCATGCCATTGTACAGAACACTGGTGAGACCTCACTTGGAGTATTGTACACAGTACTGGAGACCGTATCTTCAGAAGGATATTGATACCTTAGAGAGGGTTCAGAGAAGGGCTACTAAACTGGTTCATGGATTGCGAGATAAAACTTGCCAGGAAAGGTTAAAGGATCTTAACATGTATAGCTTGGAGGAAAGACGAGACATTATAGAAACATTTAAATATATAAAGGGAATCAACACAGTAAAGGAGGAGACTATATTTAAAAGAAGAAAAACTACCACAACAAGAGGACATAGTCTTAAATTAGAGGGACAAAGGTTTAAAAATAATATCAGGTACGCCAAACGTCCTGGGAGAACTCACCTCCAACGTACACTTACGGAATTTGAATGATTGTGCACAGACAGACGACATGGGGTATCCTATTTATATGCTTTGCTCCAGCAGACAGGTGATAGCGGCCCATTAGGCTACACGAGCAGATGGGAAGGGGAGACGGGTACACAGCTGACAGATCAAGAATGGGACAAAATATTCCTCCTTACCCATAAATGTTCAATAAGCTCGAAGTTCCAGGAAACCGGCTACAAATTGTTAACAAGATGGTACAGAACACAAGATTCACTTAGACATATACACGGGACGGATACGGGCGACTGTTGGAGATGTGGCTTAGAGAGAGGCACTAGCCTACATATCTGGTGGTCATGCCCCCATATCATACCATACTGGCAGATGATCAGGACAAAGATCAAAGAGATCACGGGAGATGATATCCCCCTACAGCCACTACCGATGCTCCTACACCATACTCCCATCCCCACGCAGGCATATAAAAAGTCGCTGACAATTCACTTATTAAATGCAGCAAAAGCTCTCATTCCCCTGCACTGGAAGGGTCCATCAGTCCCCACTCTTAGACAATGGATAGACAAGGTGGAGACCATCTACGACATGGAGATTCTGACGGCCTCCCTGTGAGAGTGCTCGGATAAGTGCGCCTTGACTTGGTATCCGTGGAGGCGGTATGTCTCTGGAGGTGTGGCATGAATCACTAGAGCACTGAACCTACCCAGGGCGGCGGGACCTCTGTAGTCGAGACTCGACATGCGGAGCCCAGGCCGCTCCCGGGGGGTCGGGGCTCCTCCGGGGTGGCGGCCCCAGCAGCTTCCACACCCTGTATCTTCCCCCCCCCGCAAACTTTTATATGATAATTATTTTTAATTTTTATTTTTTTCTCCCTTCTGTCTGTCTCTCTTTCTTTACTTGTACTCAGCACGGAGACTCTGAATTAGACCGGCATCGACCGGACCACACTTAGACTGACGCATTACCCAGAAGCACACGTACGACACGTTTGACACGGACAGGCCATACTAGAACAGCCGATGAGGTCGTCACCCTCCTAGGCACACATGTTAAGGAGGGGCCAACAGATACAAGGCTGACCTCAACCTACCAGAGGTCGGCCGGCTCTACTCTCCCAATCTGAGCGAGGTGAGCCGGAACGCAACACGCTGAGATGGCCCAGGGGCTTAGCATAACCCCCATTACGGGCCGCCCATAAGTGTTGACAATCAAGCACGCTGTGCGCACCCCAAGGTGCACATGTGGACGCAGGGTTAGACTATGTACAACAACCACAGACCATGTCGGCCGGAGGATGGCCGACTTTCCATACGACCACTGCCGAAGGCATAAGACAGTTCATAGGCAAGCTCCAGATTTCGATGGCAGAAAATATCCGACATTGTTTTGAGGTTATATATGTCTTGTACCTTTTACTGTTTTACTTGCCGTATGCTTACGGAATTCATGAAAATTTATTTTCAATAAATACGATTGACACAAAAAAATAATAATATCAGGAAGTATTACTTTACTGAGAGGGTAGTGGATGCATGGAATAGCCTTCCAGCTGAAGTGGTAGAGGTTAACACAATAAAGGAGTTTAAGCATGCGTGGGATAGGCATAAGGCTATCCTAACTATAAGATAAGACTAGGGACTAATGAAATTATTTAGAAAATTGGGCAGATTAGATGGGCCGAATGGTTCTTATCTGCCGTCACATTCTATGTTTCTATGTTTTTATGTAAACTTTTGGATACTTTATGCCCTCAACCTGTAAAAATGAAGAGACGCCAGTAAACAAAATAGAGATACAAGAAGAGGAAATGACGAACTTGCCATGTCATTTGCGGAAATCGGGAGCAGTGAGTGAAATCAACTGTGGACAAGATGCCCATAGTTCTTGCAAGCCGGATTGGATAATGAACGATAGACAGGACGAATCACGGAGCAAGACACAGGTTTAAACGGAGGAAGTGAGAAGAAAATATGATGACTAGTGATGTCGTGAACATAAAATTTTCGGTTCGCGAACCGCGAACGCGAACTTCCGCAAATGTTCGCGAACCGGACGAACCCGGCGAACCGCCATAGACTTCAATAGGCAGGCGAATTTTAAAACCCACAGGGACTCTTTCTGGCCACAATAGTGGTTGAAGGGGGGGGAGACCTACTCTCCCCCCCCCCGGCCCCCACCCCTGGGCGGCGGGTGGGGGCCATAAAGATAATGAGGGGGGGATCTACTGTCCTCCCCCTCTCCGGACCCCACCACTGGGCGGCGGCTGGGGGCCATAATTATAATGAGGGGGGGGCCCTAAAAATAACAATAAGGGCGGGATGTGGGGGCCCTAATAACAATAAGGGGGATGTATTGTCCCCCCCGGCTCCCACCCCTGAGCGGTGGGTGGGGGCCCTAAAATTAACAATAAGGGGGGGACCTACTGTCCCCCCCGGCCTTCACCCCTGAGTGGTGGGTGGGGGCACTAATAACAATAAGGGGGGATGTATTGTCCCCCCGGCTCCCACCCCTGAGCGGTGGGTGGGGGCCCTAAAATTAACAATAAGGGGGGGACCTACTGTCCCCCCCCGGCACCCACCCCTGAGCGGTGGGTGGGGACCCTAAAATTAACAATAAGGGGGGGGACCTATTGTCCCCCCCCGGCCCCCACCCCTGAGCGGTGGGTGGGGGCCCTAAAAATAACAATAAGGGAGGGACCTACTGTCCCCCACCAGCCCCCACCCCTGAGCAGTGGGTGGGGGACCTAATAACAATAAGGGGGGACCTACTGTCCCCCCTGGCCCCCACCCCTGAGCGGTGGGTGGGGGCCCTAAAATTAACAATAAGGGGGGACCTATTGTCCCCCCCAGCCCCCACCCCTGAGCTGTGGGTGGGGGCCCTAAAATTAACAATAAGGGGGGGACCTATTGTCCCCCCCCGGCCCCCACCCCTGAGCGGTGGGTGGGGGCCCTAAAAATAACAATAAGGGGGGACCTACTGTCCCCCACCGGCCCCCACCCCTGAGCGGTGGGTGGGGGCCCTAATAACAATAAGGGGGAACTATTGTCCCCCCCGGCCCCCACCCCTGAGCGGTGGATGGGGGCCCTAAAATTAACAATAAGGGGGGGACCTATTGTCCCCCCCCAGTCCCCACCCAATGCTCTGTGTCATTTTACACAGCGTGGGAAAGTTCAATTTTCCCACGCTGTGTAAAATGACACAGAGCACTGTGATTGGATGGATTTCAAGCCATCCAATCACAGTGCTCTGTGTCATTTTACACAGCGTGGGAAAGTTCTTTTTAATTTTCCCACGCTGTGTAAAATGACAAAGAGCACTCTGATTGGCTTAAACCAGCCAATCAGAGTGTTCTTAGCCTAATTGCAGGGCGTGGCAAGGCTTTATAAGCCTTCCCCCACCCTGCAGAGCTCAGTCTGCGCGGAGCCCTCCATGGGTGAAGATGGATTCTTTTTTTGTGCGCTCGTTTTTTTTGTTTGTTTTTTTTTTAATTGCGTCGGTTCTTATGGCTTTTTATTTGGCCTTTTTTGGGGCTGAAAAAAGAAGATTGTAGAAGAAAGAAAACATCAAATGGTAAGTTATTTTTATCTATTTTTTTTTTTTTACAGGTTTTTAGTTAAAGGCACCCTCATTATTTTTAGGGTGAGGGGGGTAGGTAGGGAGCTCATTTTTTGGGGGGGGGAGGGGTGACTAGGGTCCCCCCCTTCGTATTTAGGGCCCCCACCCACCGCTCAGGGGTGGGGGCCGGGGGGGACAGTAGGTCCCCCCCTTATTGTTAATTTTAGGGCCCCACCCACCGCTCAGGGGTGGAGGCCGGGGGGGACAGTAGTTCCCCCCCTTATTGTTATTTTTAGGGCCCCCACCCACCGCTCAGGGGTGGGCGCCGGGGGGAGGACAATAGGTCCACAGGCTGCTCACTGTTTAATAGACATGCCCCTACTCGCGGTATTGCGAGTAGGGGCACAATTTACTAATACTAAGTAATTTTTACTTAGTATTAGTAAATTAATAGGGGGCGGACCGAACATCGCATATGTTCGCAGTCCGTGGCGAACGCGAACACACTATGTTCGCCAGGAACTATTCATCACCGAACCATTCGGGACATCACTAATGATGACTACGATTGAGAAGGCCCAAGGAACGGGCAATATGCTTGCTAAAGGGAGCAAGCCTTATATGAGGACAATATTTTATTATTTTTTATACTTATGTGTGTATTTACGTTTTAATACATTTATCCAATGGATTTTTAAGTCCTACTGGCAGCAGACTCCATCTACCTCTAACAAAGAAGGTATTTTTAGTGGGAAACAAGATTTTTTACCTTGAGCCAGGTTATCTATATTGGCTCTTAAAAAGGTGAGCACAACTATTTTGCTTATTCATTTATATATAACACCTGACTTACTACACTAGAAGCAATCTCTCTGTGTTTCCTTTTGAGTATACGAGGAAAGAAAGAGGGAGGGTGTCACCTTAATACACCAAAGTGGTCGTGATTTGAGCCAGTCCCACTTTTGGCTCTTCACTTGTGAGTTTGTTTTTTATACATTTCTGTATAAGTCACACAGTACTAAATATACTTCACTATTAGATTTTGTTTTTTCTACCTATTTTTATACACCTATATTGGACTTGCTGATACCCATATATTAAGAGTGAATGTTTATTTACAGCGCTCCACGTAAGGAATTAATGGTGGATGTTTCCCTTTAAGTCCCTTTATCTGTACAATATCTGTAGTTTTTTTTTTTTTTTTGGTTCAACAGTCTCACATATCACTTCTAAAAATATTAGCAGCATACTCAGACTTATGATTAACATTACAGTGCCAGTGAGTTTCAACATTGAAATCCAACTTCCCCTATAAGGGGTTGTTGATCCTGTGGAACTATCTAGGCTTTTCCAATTAAACTTTCTTCCTCTGCTCAGTACACTCTGGGAAATTAGGAAAATATGGTTACTCCTGCACATCTCCTTGTGTGGATGAATTCAAAGTGTCTCTGTCACTGCACAAAAACATATTTTACAGTATACTCACATTGACTGCATTGGAGTCTCTTTGAAATAACAGAGGGAATTTGTATTTATTTATTGTACAGCCAATGCTGATGATGTAGAATTATTAAAATCTTTACTGAACTTGTATTGAATAATTGTACTAACTCCATTTTTAATCTCACACTGTGACAGAACTCTCCATTTTGTTCACCTTACATGACAGTATTCAATATAATGAATAAGAGATTGTATTTTCTCTCTCTAAGGACATAACTAGCCCCAGAGTTAGCGGATCTCCGTTGACTTGCAACATAGTATAATCCAAGGCCAGGAGAACAGCGACTAAATGAAATGTTCTATTCATAAAAGAACCTTGGACCAGACCACGAGACTGACATCACTAACTACGTAAAATGATGCCCAAGCCCCCCCCCTTTCCACCGAGTAAGCCTCGTGCTAAAGAGCAATGACAT
>OW240917.1:204922107-204943966 GCA_933207985.1 Pelobates cultripes | reverse complement strand
GGGGGTGAGAGAGGAGAAAGGGGGGGTGAAAAAGGGGGGGTGAGAGGAGAAATGAGGGGGGTGAGAGAGAAAGGAGGGGGTGTATATTAATTATGGGGGGGTGTATTAATTATGGGGTGTATTAATTATGGGGGGTTTATTAATTATGGGGGTATATTAATTATGGGAGGTTGTATTAATAATGGGGTTGTATTAATAATGGGGGTGTATCAATTATGGGGGTGGTGTATATTATGGGGGTGGTGTATATTATGGGGGTGTATTAATTATGGGGGTGGATTAATTATTGGGGATGTATTAATTATGGGGGGGTGTATTAATTAGTGTGGATTAATTATGGGGGAGTGGATTAATTAAGGGGGTGGATTAATTAGTGTGGATTAATTAAGGGTGTGTGTATCAATTAAGGGGGGTGGATTAAGGGTGTGTGGATGAATTAGTGTGGATTAATTAAGGGGTATGGATTAATTAAGGGGTATGGTTTAATTAAGGAGTGTGGATTAATTAAAGAAAACCTTTAACATTTTTTACAGGTTTTGGGAGGGGGTGCCAAGCACAGGATCCGCCCCGGGTGCCAAATGCTCTAGGTACGCCCCTGCCTGCGAGGCCTAACCGGCAGCATGGCAGCACTGGAAGGTACCTCCCAATCCAGCACACAGCAAATTACAGTGCTCCAGCGCGAGGTACAAGAACTGAAACGACAGGCCCAAACGTACGACCGCCGCTTTGCAGCCCAGGAGGATGCTTGGCGGAGATCAAACCTCAAAATCAGGGGTTTCTCGGAAGAGGTCAGAGAGGAGGAATTACCACACTGTGTGAGACGCCTGTTCACAGCCCTATGAACGCCTAGACAGGCCAAGACCCTAAGCCTGGACGGTATCTTTCGGGTCCCCAAGCCCACCAAGGCACCGGCAGAGGCCACCAGAGACTTAATTGTCACCTTCCAGAACGGTAAGGATAAAACAACAGTCCTCACAGCCCTAATGGGGAACACACCAGTGCAATTTGAAGGCATGTCCCTGTCTTTCTATGCCGACCTTTCAAGCAGCACCCTGGCCTGGCAAAGATCGTTGAAGCCGTTCACCGCCCTGCTCCAGCAGCACAGAGTTCGGTATCGCTGGCACCAGGCTCGGGCACTCAACATATAGAGAGGGAACAAATTGTACACCATCCAAGACTTTCAGAGCTCCGTGGCACTGTTAAGGGACATGGGCCTACCCCCGGACTCACTAACCATGCAGGAGAACCGACCAGCACCACAAGCGACCCACAACTGGGACCCGGCAGGGAGCATCACGTTTGTCCCAAGACAGACAACTCAGGATTCATATACTGTTGTCACCACATGATTCAGGTCCCATGCAGCCCAACAAGGTGCACGGTTCCACTAATTTGCAATGACTCACTAACCCAGCCCAGTTACTAAGCCTTACTAAGTTTTTATTTAGCCATACTACTGTACTATGCTTTATTATGTTTCAATATGTTTTATTCCACTTTACTCTGCAAGGGTGCCCCAATTATTCTTGCAACAGAGCCCGGCCTCCTAGGGGTCTTTTGCCGCTGGCACGTAACTACTGTCTTGCGGGCTTATTATCTCACTTTGATCTAAACTAACCCGGCGCTCCGGATTTAATTTTTTTTTAACCAAGTTGGTGACCTTTGTCATAAACCCTTGTGGTCCAGCTTGTGTATCATCTACCTACTAAACTGTTTACCCATGGTCTAAAGCCATATTACTGACTAGTTAGACGCCAATATAAGAGCTACGTCCTCCGCCCAAGCATGATAATGGCACACAGCTTGTCGCGCCCAGGCAAAACTAAAACGCTTGCAATTAAGACGCACCAGCCTAGAATAACCCTAGACTGTTTCTTATTTTAACACGAAAAAAAAGAGGTGAAATGGCGCTAAGTAGTTATATGTATAAATCCCAGTGCAGCAAAAAACAAACCAGTGTTGCAGTCACCTTACAAAACACTTACATGTACAAAATTGGATAAAAAGAGGAAGTTTTGCGCACACGTTGGAAAATGTGATAATCTGTAATATAAATAGCTATCATAGGGTAATATGTAAACAATACTATGTATATATGATAGTAACTGGGAACACTCACAATTTAGAGAGCCATATAAGTCGGCTCTCTACTTGTAAAAACTCGTCAAATAATTCCAGGCAGAGCTGTATACCAGCTGGTCCCACCAAGTGCAGATAAGAAGTATCGTCTGGATACAGTCAGGAACTCAAGGTAAGTAGAAAAATCTTTTATTCCAATGAAGATATTTTAAAATTAAGCATAACGCGTTTCGACCATATCATTGGTCTTCCTCAGATGCAATGAACAATAAATCACAATAACATACTTATATAATACACATATAATTAAAACATTACATACATATGGTAATTGATTACAAAATCCGCCCTTTTCGACCATATAAGGGTTTTCCGGGTCATTTTCCCCTCCCAATATGGCGTCCTCCTAATCCTTATACTTTCTATTATGACCTTCTTTGAAGGGGATTAAATTTGGATTTTGACATAGGGCCCATTTTATAAGCTTCTGAGTTTTATATGATGTTTTATAGTGTTAAAGTGGTAATATTTTATATATTTATATAATTTTATTATTGATTTTTTATATATATTCTTTTTAACTAATTGGGTTTATTTATATTTTTTGAATAATTTGTTCTCTCCTTTGTCTTCTTCCCTCTTTTCTCACCTGTTTTCTCACCTGTTTTTTGTCTGAGTAAAAAAAAAAAATAAATAAATAAAAAAAAAAAAAATTTTGCACTTTATATGGACCTATTTAGGATTTATTTCCTATAAAAGACTTATTCTATTTTATTATATAAAACGGAAGTGACGTTTTCTGCTCGAATCTCTTTGGAAAGATGAAATTGTAAACACGAAAAAGCGGAAATGACGTAACCGGAAGTGACGTATCGGCACCTAGACCGGAAGTCACATGACGAACAAGTGCGTGAGTCACATGATCGGCAACAACGTGAGCAACAAGCCCACACATCCTTCAAAGAAGGTCATAATAGAAAGTATAAGGATTAGGAGGACGCCATATTGGGAGGGGAAAATGACCCGGAAAACCCTTATATGGTCGAAAAGGGCGGATTTTGTAATCAATTACCATATGTATGTAATGTTTTAATTATATGTGTATTATATAAGTATGTTATTGTGATTTATTGTTCATTGCATCTGAGGAAGAGCAATGATATGGTCGAAACGCGTTATGCTTAATTTTAAAATATCTTCATTGGAATAAAAGATTTTTCTACTTACCTTGAGTTCCTGACTGTATCCAGACGATACTTCTTATCTGCACTTGGTGGGACCAGCTGGTATATAGCTCTGCCTGGAATTATTTGACGAGTTTTTACAAGTAGAGAGCCGACTTATATGGCTCTCTAAATTGTGAGTGTTCCCAGTTACTATCATATATACATAGTATTGTTTACATATTACCCTATGATAGCTATTTATATTACAGATTATCACATTTTCCAACGTGTGCGCAAAACTTCCTCTTTTTATCCAACCATGTTTCTTATTTTACTTAACTATTTTTTATTTTATTTTTTAATGCATTACAAAAACACACAGTTAAACGACTAGCCAGCTCTATATCTTAAGCCCAATTAACACTGTACCAAAAACGTCTAGCTTAGCATGTTATAATATAAGACGATGTTCAACAGTTTGATATTCTCATAAAATATAAAAATGTGCCGTCTAAACTGTCGCGATGTGAAATGTTAAGGAAATGCATGCAGATGCTGTCGTGGCACTGCGCGCCTGGTGTAAATATATGCACAGGAAAAAATAAAGAACTAAAAAAATAAATAAAAAATTTAGTTATACAGTAACCATGCACAGTTGATATGGTGCTTTAAACTGAATATCACTACAATGTATATTTAAAAACATATTTTCCAGAACACATTACCTTACCTTGACTCAATTTGCAAAAAATGCCCTTCAAGTACAAGTGAAAGAGACTAATCTAGAAAAAAATATTGAGATAAAAGATGGTGTTCTTTTGCTGTGACCATACTGTACATTTACACGATATGACTACAGTTTCAACAAGGAACTTGATGTATAGAGTGTGTTATCAGGCTGGAAACATGTACATTATCAGTATTGCAGTGTTGAACACTCCTTATCTTTTCTCACTCTATAAGGAAAAGGAATCTGACAGCTTGTAGCTTTTAAATAACCAAGGACACACTTCTAGGTTATCAGCATCACCCAAACCCAGAAAACTAACTCCAAGCTCCCAAGCTAGCTTTGTCTTCAAATGGCTAAATATTTGCACATTGTCCTATTCTGGAACAGATAGATCAAAGCTGGCTAAGGCCTAATTTGACTGGCATGTTACTGACTTGGGTTCATGGTGTGGATTTTTTTTTTTTATATATACCAACTATGGACTATATCTACTATAATTAAAATATTTTCAATAATTTTAGGGAAGGTGCTCCAATTAAGAAAACTGAAAAGCATATAAAGTTGAAACTGTCACTTCTCTGAAATTCCAACCATTGAGTAAAACATATTAATGAGAAATCACCTATATCGTGTGTTAACATTTTTAATGAGTTGCCTGCTCTGCTTTCTTTTGAATTTATCTTGATTTAGCAAATTACAACATAATTCAGTTGAGACAAGGCATAGCCATGGCAAACATTGCAAACGAGAAGGTGAAATAAAGATGTTTTATTTATCTTCTTCCCTGAGCTGACTGACATGTGCAAAGGACAAAGTTTGTATGATGACCTAAGAAGGCAGCACCTATTTGCAAGATAAAGAGGTGTGAATTTCTACATTTAATTTTATTTTTCACACTTCACAAATACATATTTATTAAATATAGGAACAAGCAAACATAATAAAAATCATATTCTGTGGCAGTTCCCCATTAAAGGGACACTCCAGGCACCCAGGCTACTTCTGTCCATTGGAGTCGTCTGGGTGCCAACTCCCATCACCCTTAACCCTGCAAGTTTAATTATTGCAGTTTTTATAGACTGCAATAATTACCTTGCAAGGTTAAGTCCTCCTCTAGTGGCTGCCTCTCAGACAGCCACTAGAAGGACTTCCGGTTTCTTAAAACGCAAAAAGTGTTTTAAATGAGGACCTCCAGCATTGCCTGAATCCCCATAGGAAAGCACTGAATAATGTTATCCTATGGGGAGGTCTAATGCGTGCGCGTGGACATTGCCCCGCATGCGCATTAGGACTCCCCCGCCAGCTGACGTCAGCATGGGTGAAGCGTGGGCGGAGCCTTACCTAGCACCGAGGGACATCGGTGCTGGATTCAGGTAAATCACTGAAGGGGGGGGAGGGTGTGTGGGATGGAGAGGGGCACTGCAGGAACCTGGCACTGTTTTCCTGGCACTGGAAGGTCCCTTTAGGCATTTTCCATTAAAACACACACA
The DNA here is from genome assembly GCA_933207985.1 of Pelobates cultripes. Taxonomy (NCBI): domain Eukaryota; kingdom Metazoa; phylum Chordata; class Amphibia; order Anura; family Pelobatidae; genus Pelobates; species Pelobates cultripes. The sequence goes on along the minus strand of OW240917.1, from coordinate 204,938,501 downwards.
GTAAATTTGTTTACTAAACACCAGCTTGTGCCGTTTTCCACTAAAAACTGGATGGCAAAACAGTATTTGGGGGGGAGGGGGAAATCTAGCATTCAGCTATTGTAACAGCTTGGTTATTTTAGCAATCTGGAATTAAATTCATTACAATTCCAGGTTTACTAAATTCACCATGGATTGTCTGAAATTCATAGCAAATTCTACATTTTAGAACAAAATTTGAAACTCTTGTGTTAGTGAATAACTCTGTCATTTGAATTTACTTTGAATTCTCCCAAGTTCAGTTTAGTGTAAAATGTATCAAAAATTCCTGATCAATTTCACACTTTATGAATGACAAGTAGAGTTGAGCGGACACCTGGATGTTCGGGTCCAGTGGGTTCGGCCAAACTTTGAAAAAAAGTCCGGGTTCAGGCTCGAACTTGACCCAGAACTTGACCCCGAACCCGAACCCCATTGAAGTCAATGGGGACCTGAAATTTTGGGCACAAAAATGGCTCTAAAAAACTCCTGGAAAGGGCTAGAGGGCTGCAAAAGTAAAATGGGGGTAAGAGGAGGACAAGTGTCTTGCAAACAAATGTGGATAGGGAAATCACTTAAAATAACATAAAATACATAAAATAAGCAGACGCTTAGTAGATAACTCCCTAATTCCCACGGTATTAGAGAGCTATCTACCAAAAGGCTAAAAGATCTAAATTGGTCTTTCGGCCAAATTTACTAATACTAAGTAAAGATTACTTAGTATTAGTAAATTCAGCCCCTACTCGCTATACCGCGAGTAGGGATGTGTCTAGTAAACAATGAGCAGCGAGTAGGGGCGTGTCTAGTAAACAACAAAAAACTATTGCCCCCACTCCTGTCAGACGGGTGGGGGCCCTAAATAACAATAAGGTGGGGGGACCTACTGTCCTCCCCCCTGGCCCCCACCCTTGAGCTCAACTCTAATGACAAGTAACTCTTTTCTTGATTATGGGTGAAATTTCCTTTGTCAAAATCCCAATGGTTTCTTGAGTTTTATACAGTCCTGGTAATCATAGGTTATCAAAGAGTTGTATGTATTAGTATATATATATACTAAAAGTTGCCATTAATTAGGACAGCATATTAATGATTCATAATGAAGGATAAAATGTATTTGCTGTGTCCCTACTGCTGTATATATGGCAATCTATGGTATTAGCTCCTCAGTAATAGTATTTTATAGTTTTTATTTTTGCTATTGGTTATGTAATTTCTATCAATGATATAAGTACAGCTAGTTTTCATTTCTAAGATGCCTTCTTATTATACAAGACTTTTGCTACATTCTAATTTAAGGCTGAGCAACCTGTGACACACTAACAGGGTAAGTGAGAATTCTGAACAACCCAAGGTAAATTCAAAGTGAATTTCAAACTTAGGGCCAAAAGTGCTGATGTGGAGAAATTCTCCAAATCAATTATGCGTCCAGTTTAACAATTTAGAAATTTTCTTTGAATTCACTTTGGAAGTCAGAGAACTCTTATTTTAGTTTATAACAGGGCCGTCTTTAATAACGAATGGACCCTGGGCAAGTGTTTGCTTGGGCCCCCTGTGCCCTGCCGCTCTCGCCCCTCACTCCCTGGTATGCAATCACGGCATCCATCCCAACGCACTGGCGGTACTAAAGTAGAATGAATTTTATTGGGACCCCCAATTGCAAGGTTGGACTAAAGGTAGAACCCCATCTGTCGTGCAACTCCAACAATGCTTTGACAGCTGGGACTCTACCAATTTCCCATGCTTGCAGGGTTGTATTTAGCACTGAGCCATGTTAGTATGTTTGAATGTAAGCATGTGTTTGTATGGAGTATGTTTGTGTGAATGTGTTTGTATGTGGTACTGGAGTTTGAATGCAAGTGTGCATTTATGTGTAGTGTTTGTTTTTGAATGTAGGAGTGTGCTTGTATGTAGTGTTGACGTTTCAATGCAGGAGTGTGTTTTATATGTAGTGTTGAAGTTTGAATGGAGGGGTGTATTTGTATTTAAAGTTGCGGCTCAGATGCACAGGTACACACTCTGACGCACAAGCAGATACACAGATACATACACTGACTACATACAGATAAACAGGCACATACACTGACAGACACACTGACACAGGTACATATATTGACACACACAGACACATACACTGGTAGACGTACTGACAGACATACTGACACAGGCACATATACAGACATACTGACACAGGCACATATACAGACATACTGACACACAGACACATATACCGACATACTGACACACACACACAGACACATACACTGATCAACATGCTGACACACATACACTGACAGAAATACTGACACCCACACACTGACAGATATACTGACACCCACATACACTGAGAAATACTGACACACACACACAGGCACATACACTGAAAGCACACACAGACTGATATACTGACACACACACACAGACATACTGGCACACAGACAGATATACTGACACATGCATACACACATGCACTAACAGACATACTACGCGCACAGCAGACATACCCCAGCACATACACACACACTGACACACACAGATATACACACATATATACTGACACACAGACAGACAGACATACTGACACACACACACAGACATACTGACACACACACACAGACATGCTATTTTACACACATACACTAACACACACAAACACACACATACATACACTAACACACAAACACTAACACACACATACACACACACACAAACACATACACTAACACATACACTAACACACAAACACACACACTAACACACATAAACACACACATACATACACTAACACACACATATACTAACACACAAACACATACACTAACACACATACACTAACACACACAAACACACACATACATACACTAACACACAAACACTAACACACACATACACTAACACACAAACACTAACACACATACACACATACACTAACACACACACACACATACACTAACACACAAACACATACACTAACACACACATACACACAAACACACATTTTTTTAAAAAAATGTAATCCCCCCAGCCTCCTTACCTTTTGGAGTGCTGGGGGATTCCCTGGGGTCCAGTGTTGCTGCTGGGCTCCTGGGCGGGTGGCCGGTCGGGCAGGAAGGCGGGCGCGCGAGGGAGCACTCACTGCTTCCTCTTCAGCTCCCTCGCGCGCCGCGTAGGGATGCCGGCGCCGGAAGATGACGTCATCTTCCGGCTCCGGCAACAGTGCGGTGCATGAGGGAGCTGAAGAGGAAGCAGTGAGTGCTCCCTCGCGCGCCCGCCTTCCTGCCCGACCGGCCACCCGCCCGCCGGGGTCAGCGGGGCCCACGGGGCAGGTGCCTCGGGCCCCCCAAGAGAAACTGGGCCCGGGGCAGCTGCCCCGTTTGCCCCGCGTTAAAGACGGCCCTGGTTTATAACCCTGTTACTGTTTAATTTATGCTTCTCATTAAACCTCCCAATAAGCTTATCCTTCGTCTACAAAAGTTAGTAATTGTAACAAAAAATATATAGCTGTATACTACTTCTACTTGGTCATAGGAGTAATTGCTTCTTACAGATAGGTTTTGTAGTCACCTTCCTTTACAATACCACATTTTGTTTAATTCTCCAACAGAGATGATTTGTTATGATATAATTTATGGGCATTTATTATATATAAATGTTCCAGGTCTGCATTTTACATTTTTCAGGCCTGAAGTATTTGTTATTAGTGTCCCAGAAACACATGATGTGTTGATCCCTTTCTTGAGTGTAGAATGAGATATTGAAGAAGTAGGAAATATTTTATATAGTATATATTGAAGAAGTTGGACATTAGAAGCAGTAAACAGACATTTTGGAGCCCAGAAGAGTATTTTACAAGTTTAAACGATTGATCAATTGTCCGATTCAACAGCAGGTGAAGATATTAATATATATTTTATTGTAGCTCTACCCCAAGCAAGAACCAGTCAGGAAAAAAATTAAATAATCAGACTGTAGGCATAAAAGGATTTCAATACCGCAGTTAATTCAAAATCTCAGTAGAAAATTACGGTAAGTATGTGATACATCTTCCTTATTCCTGGCAGAATCACTTATGGGTAATACCCAAGCTAAGGCAGCTAGAAAAAGTGAGGGGCAATACACATACACCCACATACAGATTAATGCAGAACACGAAATATTTATTGAACAGAAGAAACTAAAGATAATAGACCTCAGCCAAATGAGCTGTCGGATCAGGCCACATCCAATTTCATAGGAGAAAACAAAGTGACTGACCTGCAGATTTCCTTGGAGAAAACCTCTGCCTGTAACAGAACCTCTGCCTGTAACAGAACCCTGTACTGTTTTGCCTGAACTTAATCTACAGTGCTGCTGGGGAGTTTAAACAGAACCGAATGACTGGTGTTCGTATAACTATTGCTACCCAAAATACCGAACATCAGACCACCCAGGGGAACAGTTAATTACTATTTTACCTCCCAGCGATTGTGGAGCCGTTCGCATGGTTCAGACGAATCCCTTTGTCTGAGAATAGGTGGCCGCCATTTCGGGACTTTACACGTGTTCGCGGCCATCTTACGCACGAACGGCGGTGTTTGCCTGTGAGCGCATGGAACTAAAAACGGATACGCAAACAGGCGAACACCGCTGAGACCTCCAGGAGCTCGTAAGTTCGTGCTGAAACTACCGAACGACCGGCCGTTCGGTAGTTTTGTTTAAGCATGCATGGGGATTCAGGCGAACGGCAGGATTACTGTGGAGGGCAAGGGGTTCGTGGGGGTTTTATTCACGAACGGGGACCGACCGCAAGGCCAAAACTTGTGGAACTCTTTTCGGCTGAAAATCCTGTGCGGTCGGTCAAAACTTCAAAGACCCATAACTCCCGAACCCCACAACCGAATGACTTGAAATTTGGATATGTTATTCCCCTGAGTGGTAGCTATTAAGCGGTGCTGGACTTAAAGGTGTACCCCCTGTTTTGGGGGTACATCCAGAATGTGGGTAAATTTATGTCTGTTTTAATTATGTTACATGTTATCTGAGGGGAGGAGACGTGGGGGTTGAACCATGTGTGTAATTGGCTGTGTTACTAATTATGTGGGTGTAGCCTCTCAGAGGGCACCATTGCATAAAAAGAGATCCCCTGTCATTAAAAGTTAGTTCTACTTGACCCTTCAAAACGTAGCCTCGTCTCGTTCTTGGAGGGGATTTATGGTACCGTTACTGTGCCTCATTTTACAGTACTGCCGGATTATACCCTGGGATATCGTGGATGGGAACAAGGACTCCATTACTACACAGCAGCTTGCACAGAAAAGGACATCTCCAACGGCAGATACCCCTCTATAGCTGGGTAGCCGTTACAGCCTAATTCAACATTAACATGCAACCCCAGTAAGAGCCAAAGGCCCCTCAAGCCCCAGAGAAGTGAGAGCAAGGAGGGGAGAGGGAAGAAACCAAGAATAAGGTAGAAACACAATAAATAACATAGAAAAAAACACATCTGTACATAGTACAGAAGCACAGCAAGAACAAACCACAAAGTATATTAAAACTAATACAGAAACAACCTCAAAAGAACCAATAGAAACATAAAGTAATGGAGAAGAGTAATACTCTGACCTTTCTGCTTGATGGAGCAGCAAAGAAAAAGGAAGTGCTTTGGTCACTGTACCTCATGTACATCCCACTCTCTTGTGATTGGTTCTTTTTTTTTTCTATGCGTTTCTTTGCTAGTAAAGAGAGACTAATATCAAGCCTCCTGTCATGTTGCAAAATTAAGATCCATACAAAGTAAAGTATACATGTATAATTCCAAAGAATATTTGTAGGTGTGCCACATCTAAAACAATAAAAAGACAATAAAAGTTTATTAAAAAAATAAAGTCAGTTGTTCATCTCACTTGATTTTTATGATTACCTTTTATTGTCTTTTTATTGTTTTAGATGTGGCACACCTACAAATCTTCTTTGGAATTATACATGTATACTTTACTTTGTATGGATCTTAATTTTTTGCACTAAATACAGTGTTAGACACTAATCCTCCATTAAGCTTTTATTGATTTTATTATCTTATTTATTTGTTGCACGTTAGTGTATTTTGCATGTTGCACATTAGTGTATTTTGCATTGGCACTTTAATTTGCTTCACTGTAATATTTGTTTTTTTTAACACTCTCTTTTGTCACTTTAGTATTGTGGCACTGATCTAAGTATAATAATAACATTATCACCTCCTTCCTTAATACATCATAATCACTGCTTAGTAGATCCGGATTCACTTAATCATAACAGCAATTTGGATTGTCTTCCAGTTTCTCCGATCTGGAGAGAGGGCACCTCCACAGTTACATCCCATGACCTTTGCACAATTTACATTATTTCCAGCTATCGCGCTTTGTTTTTAAACTGAGTAAGTCTTTTTTGTTGTTGTTCACATGCATTTAGAGGAACTAAAATATCCACTGGTCAGTTTGCCATTATTATGTTTATAACATGAATAGCATTCCAAACATTTGAAGTTCTTCTTAATGTTATGTTTGTTTTTTAATATAAAAACAATCTAAGCAGTGTATATATCACTTTAAAATTGTAATGAACCACAATTATGAAATTAACATGTCTTTTTTTTAAATAAAAAATATTCTTTATTAAGTTTTTCATAGACAGTACAGGACAAATTCAACAAGTTGAATAAGTACATTCTCAGTGGTGTACTTTGGTTTTGTGCTGCCCTAGGCATGACTAAACCTGGGCCCCCCCTTATCTAAAATTATCCCACCCCTACTGGTCAAGGCCACACCTCTTCCTGATGAAGAATCCACCCTTCCTCTTTAGACTCCACCTTTTCCTACTCGTTTTAAAGGGCTACTATAGTGCCAGGAAAGATATCCAGGCACTATAGTTACCTATAGTGCCCCCTCCCTTGTGCTCTCCTCCCCCCATCCACTCAGCACTGAAGGGGTTAAAACTCCTTCAGTCACTTACCTGAATCCAGCATCAATGTCCCTCAGCACTGGGTCAGGCTTCTCCTCCGCGCTTCTTTACTATGGGGATTTAACAGATGCTGGATGTCCTCGTGCACAGTGTGAGGATGTCCAGTATCAGTTAGGCGACTTTTGGTCACCTAACCACCCTGAAGGAGTTAACACCCCAAGGTAATTATTGTAGTTTCTGAGAGACTGCAATAATTAAACTCACAGGGTTAAGGGGTGTGTGACACTGCACCCAGACCACTTTAATGAGCTGAAGTGGTCTGGGTGCCTATAGTGTCCCTTTAAGCACAGGCACACACGCATTCACTGACAGACACACATATGTCACTGACAGACACAGACTCAGGGATTTGACACACACATTCCCCAACAGACACACACTGGCAGATACGCACCGACAGTTACCACTCCTTTGTAAGTGGCAATGTCAATGACACAGGCTATTTCCTACTCCCACAAAGGCACAGCAATGGTAAAACACACAATCACTGCTGAAACTCTAAATCACAAAGCTAACAAAATAGCTCATTCATTGACTGTTTCATTTGTTTTGTGATTCGTCCATATGGTGTTTTGGAGTTCCTCATCAGTTCTAATGTATACGCCTACAAGTGTATTGCCTCTCTTATTTCCCATGCAATTCTCTCCCCTTAACCCTTAACATCCATATAATCATATACAGTTGTGCTCAAAATTTGCATACCCTGGCAGAAATTGTGACATTTTGGCATCGATTTTGAAAATATGAGAGATCATGAAAAAAAAAAGTAGTAAAAATTAAAGCAGTAAAAAAAAGTAAGGATAGTGGTCATATGAAGCCAATTATTATCACCTAGTTTTTTGGCTCCTTTTTAAATCATAATGATAACAAATCACCCAAGTGGCCCTGATTAAAAGTTTACATAAAAATATGGTGTGAGTGCTCCTAACAATAAAAGGTGTCCATAAGATAGCGGTAAAAGAAAATATTTAATGATAAAATACAAAAGGTAGCTATTAAATAAAATTAATAACAAATAGCAACATAATAATACATCAGCTGTCTCTTAAAAATGTAGTTCTAAATAGATAAAGACAAATAACTCACAATTCTAATTAGCAACACTCGGGGGAAAATGTGACATTAGGATCAATAAAATTCAATGAAGGAGTACCACAGAAGTAAAATAACAAAAACACTCAGACAAGAAATGGCAACATTCCAAGTTCTAATGATGTAAAAAAACTATTAGAACTGGGATGTAGCTGCAACTGCAGTTGCTTGGACGGCATTAGTCCCCCGAGTGTTGCTAATTAGATTGAATATTGTGATTCATTTGTCTTTATCTATTTAGAACTACGTTTTTAAGAGACAGCTGATATTGTATTATTATGTTGCTATTTGTTATTAATTTTATTTAATAGCTACCTTTTGTACTTTATCATTAAATATTTTATTTTACCACTATCTTATGGACACCTTTTATTGTTAAGAGCGCTCACACCATATTTTTATTTTTTGTATTTATATTAGTCGCTCGTGCATTGTGTAAAGCTGCCCATATATATAATTATTGTCATTCTCATTTATTTAATCTTTGTTGATGACCTATACATCTTTTTCTAAAAGTTTACATACCCTTGAATGTTTGACCTTGTTACAGAAACACAAGATGACACCCACAGGTTAAAATGGTAATTAAAGATTAATTTCCTATACCTGTGGCTTTTTTACATGCAATTAGATTCTGTGTATAAATAGTCATTGAATTTGTAAGCTCTCACGTGGATGCACTGAGCAGGCTAGATACTGAGCCAGAAAAGAACTGTCAAAAGACCTGCGTAACAAGGTAATGGAACTTTATAAAGATGGAAAAGGATATAAAAAGATATCCAAAGCCTTGAAAATACCAATCAGTGCTGTTCAATCACTTTGGGGATCTCTTGATACCATGCCACGGTCAGTTAGAATTATAGATTGCAGCAGTGCAATCTGGGAGCATGTAAGGCCACTGAGAAGGGGATTGCAGTAGTCAAGGCGAGAAAGAACAATGGCATGGACCAGCACCTTATCTGCGTATAGTATTAAGTAAGGGCGGATGCGAGCTATGTTTTTGAGATGGAAGCAGCAGGATTTAGCGAAGGGCAGAGTCAAAGAGAATATTTAGGAAGTGAGCCTGCGAGGTAGAGGTGATGGTGGCGCCATTGACTTGGAGGGAGACAGACATGAGAGTAGCAACTTTTGAGGGAGGAAAGACCAGAAGTTCTGTTTTGGACAGGTTAAGTTTAAGGAAGTGAGCATCCATCCAGTTGGAAATCGCAGAGAGGCAGTCAGAGACACAAGTCAAGATGGGCGGAGAGAGATCAGGAGAGGACAGGTAGATTTGTGTGTCATCTGCATATAAATGATAATGGAAGTCAAATGAGCTTATGAGTTTACAAAGGGAGGCAGTATCGATAGAGAACAGTAGGGGACCAATGACAGAACCTTGAGGAACGCCAACAGAGAGGGGTTGGGGAGTAGAGGCAGAGAAAGAAACATTGAAAAAGCACTGGGAGAGGTAGGAGGAGCACCAGGAGAGAGCAGTATTCCGTAGACTGAGATTATGAAGAATGAGAAATAGCTGTTGATGATGAACAGTGTCAAAGGCAGCAGAAAGATCAAGGAGAATTAGGATAGAGTAATGGCCATGAGATAGATAGTTAGACTGCTTAGGCTTAGGTTACTGCTGTGCCTGCCTAGCCTTTGCCTGTGTCACTTACACCAACTCTGAGTAGTAGATAGATAGCCTGGGTCATTGTTCCTGGTGTGAGACTGCTTAGGTTACTGCTTTACTAAGCCCCCACCAGTGGAACAGTGCCATTTACTTACACAAACTTTGATTTGGAGATAGATATATCCTGTTTAATAAATAGTCTAATTGAATCTAGTGTGAGACCTGGTGGTGGCACTGTTATTGGTTCCTGCTGTACCTAGCCACAGCCACTTACACCAAATTTGATTAATTGCTTTTGAGTTTGGCATGCGTTTTTTTTTTTTTCCGCTGCGTGAAGAAGAAAAATCCTTTATATAGGGGATGTGGGTGGGACCTCTTGTATGTTAGTCTAGTGTGTTCTCTGCAAGCAAGTACCATGCAGTGCAATGAATGTGCTGTGTGCAGTGTGCAGTGTATTGCTTCTTATAGTCAAAGACAATAACCTTACAGTACTATTAAATTCGACCAAGCAGCAACTAATTTTCAACACAAATTGATTTTCGTTTACACCAGATGCACCACCAGGAGTCAATTGCTTTTTCTCTGCCTTTTATGGCTGCATTTGGAGAGTCAAAGTTTTCAGTAGTAGAAAAATCTGCTACGTAGAAGACCACTGACTTCCACTACAACTGCAACTCCTGATCCCATAGCTAGTTCAAGCATTATACCTTGTTGTAGCCTCCACAAGAAGCAGCTAAGGGGGAGCGCAGTAGAGCATATGGTGTGGGCACCAACTGAGCCATTTTTTACTGAAGAGGTAGAACACAGGTGTGTCCCCATTATCTGGTCATGGTGATGGTGACAAGTGAATCTGATGATGATAATTCTGTTTCCCCCAATACTGCAGACATAGCACTTTTACCTCTGGCCCTGGAGCTACTCCATTATGAGTATGATATACCTGAGGGATTAGAATTTGAGAAGGTGAAGACTTCAGGCAGCAGCCGAGTATTTTCTCTACTAGGTAGTGTGTACTTACGTGGGAGCCAAAGAACTTTCCCATGCTGTGTAAAATGACACAGAGCACTCTGATTGGCTGGATTTCAAGCTAACCAATCAGAGTGCTGTGACAGGTAAAGGTAGAGACTTACCTGTCAGTCTCTTCATTTACCTGTCAGAGCACTCTGATTGGATGGCTTAAGCCAATCAGCCAGAGTGCTCTGAGCCTAATTGCAGGGTGAGGCAAGGCTTTATAAGCCTTCCCCCGCCCTGCGGAGCTCAGTCTGCGCTGAGCCCTCCATGGGTGGAGATGGGTTATTTTTTTTTGTGCTCTGGTTTTTTTTTTTCAAAGTGTGACGGTTATTATGGATTTTTTTTGGCCTTTTTTGGGGCTGAAAAAATAAGATTTTAGAAAAAAGAAGACATCAAATGGTAAGTTTAATTAATTTTTTTTACAGGTACCTTTTTATTGGTCCCATCACACTATTTTTAGGGTGAGGGGGGCAGGTAGGGGTCAATTTTGTTGGGAGGTGGGTTACTAGGGGTTTGGGGACCCCTAGTCACCCTGGGGGGTTAACATTTTTATTTAGGGCCCCCACCTGCCGCTCAGGGGTGGGGGCCGGGGGGAGGACAATAGGTCCCCCCCTTATTGGTATTTATGGCCCCCACTCCCTGCTCAGGGGTGCGGGCCAGGCCGGAGACCAATAGGTCCCCCCTATTGGTATTTAGGGCCCCCACCTGCCACTAAGGGGTGGGGGCAGGGGGAGCACAATAGGTCCCCCTTATTCTAATTTAGGGCTCCCACCTGCCGCTCAGGGGTGGGGGCCAGGGTGGAGGACAATAGGTTCCCCCCCTTATTGGTATTTATGGCCCCCACTCCCCGCTCAGGGGTGGGGGCCAGGCTGGAGAACAATAGGTCCCCCTATTGGTATTTAGGGCTCCCACCTGCCGCTAAGGGGTGGGGGCAGGGGGAGCACAATAGGTACCCCATTATTCTAATTTAGGGCCCCCACCCACCGCTCAGGGGTTGGGGCTGGGGGGAGGATAATAGGTTCCCCCCTTATTCTAATTTAGGGCCCCCACCCACCGCTCAGTGGTGGGGGCCGGGGGGAGGACAATAGGTCCCCCCCTTATTCTAATTTAGGGCCTCCACCCACCGCTCAGGGGTGGGGTCGGGGGGGAGGACAATAGGTGTCCGCCCCCTTATTTTACTTTAGGGCCCCCACCCGCCGATCAGGGATAGGGGCCGGGGGAGGACTATAGGTCCCCTCCTTGTTCTAATTTAAGGTCCCCACCCGCCGCTCAGGGGTGGGGGCTGGGGGGGGAGGACAATAGGTCCCCCCCTTATTCTAATTTAGGGCCTCCACCCACCACTCAGGGGTGGGGTCGGGGGGGAGGACAATAGGTGTCCGCCCCCTTATTTTACTTTAGGGCCCCCACCTTCCATTCAGGGGTTGGGGTCGGGGGGGCAATAGGTCCCCCCTTCAGGTTAGAAACCACCACTCGCGTGACACGGGTGGGGGCTCGGGAGGGGGGCACTATTTACAGTGAACAGCCACAGATTCAAAGATTAGAAATAAAAAAAATTCCAAAAGGTTTCCACAATTTTGACCATTAGTGTATATTAAAGGGACACTATAGTTTCAGAGAAAAGGCAGTGTTTTCATTACTGCCTAGTAAGACCTCTAGTGGAAGTCACTAGAGGTGCTTCCTGGATCAATGCTGCTCACTGAGCAGCACTGGCATTCAGCATCTCAATGCTCTGCATGAAAAAGCATTGGATTTGCTGATCTCAGTCAAGGAGGTGGAGTGAGAAGGGGTTTTGTGAGAGCAGGGTTGAGTAGGAAAAAAGTGAGTAAAATAAAGTAATGCGAGGGGTCCAGTAGCCTAAACAGTGTTTTTACAACTATAGTGTCAGGAATACATATTTGTATTTCTGAAACTATAATGCTCCTTTAATAATCTAATGTTAACTCAGATTTGTCTGATTTTGTCTAATTATAGCAATTTTTACATTGCTGCACACTAATAGGTTTTTTGTTTTACTTATTTTTTTTGCATGTCTGAATTTTTCCCTGAATTTGTGACCCATGGATGATGTTATTTGAATTTCAGTTTTGGGAAAAATTGTTCAGCCAAACAAAACAATTGTGCCATGCACAAGTCTAGAGCAGATACAAATGACATTGTATGGAACAAATCTGACATGCAGATCTTTGTCCCTAGATAGACAGCTCTGGCTAAAATAAAAATAAATAAAAAAAATGCTGTTTAAAATCATGCAATTGGCCAGGGCCGTCTTTAAGGAGGGGCAAAAGGGGCAGCTGCCCCGGGCCCAGTTACTCCTGGGGGCCCTAAGGCAGCTGCCCCATGGGCCCCCTGCAGCACCTGAGGTAATCAGGAGCCACAGCCCTTTAATACTGCTCTGGACCGGGCCCTTGTAATATGGGGGTTGGCTGAATACAAACACACAGCTAGCCCCTCACACACTGCCCTGTGATCCCTTTTCTTCTCCGTGGCATGCTGGGAGGCAGTGAGGTCAGATCACTTCCTCCTCAGTGCCGCGGGGGAGGAGGCACACACCACATGGAGGAGGATGCAAGCATTGTTGGGGACAGGGACTGAGAAAGCTGATGGCAGACTCCCATCAGCCTGGGCCAACAAGCTCCCACTGGACCCCAGGGAAGCCACCTTTCTGTACCCAAAAGGTAAGGAGACAGGAGGGTGGCTAAATATATTTTGTTTTTTTGTTTTGCTTATTTCTGATATCACTTTTATTCAAGTGTTGGTGTTTGTAATGTAACACACAGGGAATAAGTACATGTTAAAAATCCTAGAAGAACCTGACAGTTCCCTATTAAATATAAATTTTAAAAGTATTTATTTTAACATATTATTACATCAAGTGTTATCAAAGGCTGTATACCATTTCCAAATGTCACTTTTGCCAAATTCTGGACCAGGGTATGTAAGAACAGAGTTGAGACATTATTATGGCCAAGGTTGCTGGGAGTTGCTGTCCAAGAGCTGCTAGAAGGCAGAGATTAAAATATGTAAATGTACACATATATGTGTGTGTGTATCTGGCTGTGTTTATGTCCTTGTGTGTATCTGGCTGTGTTTATGTCCTTGTGTGTATCTGGCTGTGTTTGTGTCAGTGTGTGTATCTGGCTATGTTTGTGTCAGTGTTTGTTTCTGGCTGTGTTTGTCTGTGTGTCAGTGTTTCTGTGTGTATGTATACCTGTGTATGTGTACTTGTGTGTCAGTGTGTATGTGTACCTGTGTGTGTGTTTGTGTGTGTATGTGTCAGTGTGTGTAAGTGTGCATCTGAGTGTGTGGTAATGCATACATCCCAGCATTTTAATGCCAACACAAATACACTCCATCTCTAGCACTGTTCACATATACACCCCTGCATTTATACCTTTATGTATGTGTGTATCTGAGTGTGTGTGTACATACCTGTGTCAGTGTGTGTGTACCTCTGTGTGTGGATGTGCCAGTGTGTGTGTGTATCAAAGTGCTTGTATCTGTGTGTCAAAGGGTGTGTATCTGAGTGTGTGTGTGTATGTGCCAGTATGTGTCAAGGTATGAGCATGTGTCAGTGTGCCTATGTGTGTATCTGCGTGTTAATGTATATGTGTTATAGAAATCACACAACATGCAAACAGAGCCCTGCAAACACAAACATTACATACAAACACACCAGTTTGCTGAAACACCAATACTACACACAAATGTACACAACACTACATCCAAACAACCCCCTGCATGCAAATACAAACATTACATACAAACACATTCCTGTATTAAAACGCTAAAATTATATACAAACACCAACTCTACACACAAAAGTACACCTGCATTTAAAAGCCAACACTACAGACAATCACACATTACTGCATTCAAACGCAAACACTACACACAAGTACACCACTGCATTCCAATGGTAACAGTACATACAAATACACCCCTACATGCACACATACACTCTATACAATAACATGCTGACATTCATTTGCACAAACACTGCTCAAAAATACAACCCTGCAAGGATGGTAGATCCCCAGCTGGCATAGCATCGCAGGAGTTGTATGACAGATGGGGATCTATCTTTTCTTTACTCTTTTGCTACAGGGCAGGCCTGAATTATTATTTTTTTGGCACTCTCTACATTAGTTTCGCCTCTAGGTTGGGGTGGAGGGAGTGATTGCATGCCCAGGGGGCCCAAGCAGATGCTTGCCTAGGGTCCAATCAATATTAAAGACGGCCCTGTAATTGGCTGTTTTTTTCACCATGTAATATAACAGATCTTAGCTTTTTTTTTTTTTTTAAATAGGATCTATAGAAACTTTCCTCCTCTTCAAAGCTGAGTGAAATTTAAGTCGGACGTGGGAATATTGGTTCAAGCTGTCATATACTGTAAGGTAGCTTCATTTGGTTTCACATAGTAGGTCTTAGCCCCAGGAAATGGGTGATCTCATTAATGACTCCCAAACTTCCATAGTTTTTATATCACCACCCACTATTGTTTGGTAGCAACAATGGTGTGAAATTCACAGAGATTTATTGAGCTCAGAATAAAAGACTAGAACTACAAGAATGGAAAATTTTATGGTTTTGTTACAACAACCAGAGGCAGAATGTCTGAAAGGTACACAAAAAGCCCCACCCCCCCAAAAAAAGAGAATATCTGAAGCACACATATATAGATATAGATATAGATATATTTATATAAAACAGATTAAAACAGGTTTTTTTGTTATCCTTTTTTGCTATAAACACCCTTTAGTATACAGTAACAATTTCTACTTTATATATATACATCAGCTAATACAGCAATATTTATATATAAATATAAAAGCAGAAACTGTGACTGTATACTAAAGGGTGTATATGGCAAAAGAGGGTAAAAAACTATTCTCAGTAATCTGTTATGCAAACTACTAAAAAAAAGTTGCAGCACATGCAGCTGAAGAATCAACAAATAACCACACATTTATACCAAACCCAAAACAACTGACCTGATATCATATCTGATTTTATTTAAATGAACAATCAATACACCAAAATAGTTTTTAATCGCTACCTGCATTTATTTGCCTCCTCAATTTTGTAATGCTTTTGCCAAAAAAGAATTAACGTTTTGCATTATTCTTCAAACCTGCTGCCTGTATCCTTCCTACTCATTTTAATATACTTTTTTCTTGCTGTGCCAGGTATGTGAAGTCACTGTTCTTTTCTGCCAGTTACTGTTCTTTCCTAACCTGCAGTGTTTCTCCTGCAACACATTTGTACATGTCATCAGAGAGCAACACAAAGGTTTGCTTTGAATTGTAGTTCAGCTAGTAACTTTCTTAAGTTGAAAATTGACAACTGAAGTACAAGTCACAGAAACTTCTACTCTGCAGAACTGAGGCTGTGCACAAAGAGCCTTGAAATGTGCTAGTCAACTGCAGCTGCTCCCCTTACACACAGTGAGGACACACTGACAATGAGAATATGAGAGACAGAATTGGCTTGAAAGCTTTCTGCTAATTCCTGGGCTGAGGGGAGCTAATTGTAAGATGAAACTCATAGGGATTGCAGCAAATGCAGAAAATGTAAAATTGTAAAAAAATTTTTTACTTTTTTCCCTTACTTTTTCATCAGGAATACATCAGTGAACTCTGCAATATCACCTACTACATTTTATAACAGATTACAGTCAACGCTACTAATGTAG
>OW240917.1:204856808-204922007 GCA_933207985.1 Pelobates cultripes | reverse complement strand
TGCTTAACCCCTTAAGGACGGAGCCAAATGTACAAGTTGTGATCAAACCAAAATGTAAACAAACCACAGAATTTGACTCTCTGTCTGTTCAACTATAATATACCTCTTTCATACTAAGTGCACCCACACTTATTATATATCGGTTTGCTCAGGGGAAACAGGGCTTTCATTCCATATCAAACATTCATATATAGAACTCCATTTTATATGAATAAAATCAAAAAAAGTTAAAAAACTTAAGAAATTTTGATATTTTTCAATTTCTGCATGTCAATTTAACTGATAATGTCACAATACTGTTTGGTTTTACTGCAATAAAACATACATATTTGTATTCAGAAATGTCTCATGAGTAAAACAGTACCCCCCATGTATAGGTTTTATGGTGTTTTTGAAAGTTACATGGTCAAATATACGTCTTGTCTATTTTTTTATTTTTTACATAGAAATTTCACAGATTGGTTTGCTGGGCTTAGGTTGCCTTTGAGACCGTATGGCAGCCAAGAAATGTAAGTTACGCCATCATGGCATACCATTTGAAAAAGTACACATCCCAGGGTATTCAAAATGGGGTATGTCCAGTCTTTAGTAGCAGCCACTTGGGCATAAACGCTAGCCAAAGTTAGTGTTCATTTTTTTTTTTTTTCATTTTTCAAATAAAAACTGTATTTTTGCTGATAATATTATTGTCAGTATATAGTTTACTGCCCTGAAACACTCCTAGTTCTATTCAGTGATGTCTCACGAGCGGCACGGTATGCCCTATGCATAGGTTTTAGGCGTTTTTTGAAAGTTACAGGGTCATATATATGGCTTATCCATTTATGCTTTTTCACAATGGAATTTGTCAGATTAGTTTGCTGTGTCTAGGCTGCCTTTGAGACCGTATGGCAGCCAAGAAATGAAAATTACCCCTTAATGGCATACCATTTGAAAAAGTAGACATCCCAAGGTATTCAAAATGGGGTATGGCCAGTCTTTTGTAGTAGCCACTTGGGCACAAATGCTAGCCAAAGTTAGTGTTCCGGTTTATTTTTTGCGCTTTTCACATAAAAACTGTACTTTTACTGATAATATTAACGTCTGTATATAGTCTACTGCCCTGAAACCCTCCTAGTTCTGTTCAGTGGTGTCTCACAAGCACCACGGTACCCCCCTTGTATAGGTTTTATGGGGTTTTTGAAAGTTACAGGGTCATATATACGGCTTATCCATTTATGCTTTCTCACATTCAAATTTGTCAGATTAGTCTGATGTGACAAGGCCGCCTTTGAGACCGTATGGCAGCCAAGAAATGAAAATTACCCCTTAATGGCATACCATTTGAAAAAGTAGACATCCCAGGGTATTCAAAATGGGGTATGGCTAGTCTTTTGTAGTAGCCACTTGGGCACAAATGCTAGCCAAAGTTAGTGTTCCGTTTTTTTTTTTGCGTTTTTCACATAAAAACTGTACTTTTACTGATAATATTAACGTCTGTATATAGTCTACTGCCCTGAAATCCTCCTGGTTCTGTTCAGTGGTGTCTCACAAGCACCACGCTACCACCCATGTATAGCTTTTATGGGGTTTTCGAAAGTTACAGGGTCATATATACGGCTTATCCATTTATGCTTTTTAACAATGGAATTTGTCAGATTAGTTTGCTGTGTCTAGGCTGACTTTGAGACTGTATGGCAGCCAAGAAATGAAAATTACCCCTTAATGGCATACCATTTGAAAAAGTAGACATCCCAGGGTATTCAAAATGGGGTATGGCCAGTCTTTTGTAGTAGCCACTTGGGCACAAATGCTAGCCAAAGTTAGTGTTCCGTTTTTTTTTTGCGTTTTTCACATAAAAACTGTACTTTTACTGATAATATAAATGTCTGTATATAGTCTACTGCCTTGAAACCCTCCTAGTTCTGTTCAGTGGTGTCTCACAAGCACCACGGTACCCCCCATGTATAGGTTTTATGTTTTTTTTTAAAGTTACAGGGTCATATATACGGCTTATCCATTTATGCTTTTTCACATTCAAATTTGTCAGATTAGTCTGATGTGACAAGGCCGCCTTTGAGACCGTATGGCAGCCAAGAAATGAAAATTACCCCTTAATGGCATACCATTTGAAAAAGTAGACATCCCAGGGTATTCAAAATGGGGTATGGCCAGTCTTTTGTAGTAGCCACTTGGGCACAAATGCTAGCCAAAGTTAGTGTTCCGTTTTTTTTTTTGCGTTTTTCACATAAAAACTGTACTTTTACTGATAATATAAATGTCTGTATATAGTCTACTGCCTTGAAACCCTCCTAGTTCTGTTCAGTGGTGTCTCACAAGCACCACGGTACCCCCCATGTATAGGTTTTATGTTTTTTTTTAAAGTTACAGGGTCATATATACGGCTTATCCATTTATGCTTTTTCACATTCAAATTTGTCAGATTAGTCTGATGTGACAAGGCCGCCTTTGAGACCGTATGGCAGCCAAGAAATGAAAATTACCCCTTAATGGCATACCATTTGAAAAAGTAGACATCCCAGGGTATTCAAAATGGGGTATGGCCAGTCTTTTGTAGTAGCCACTTGGGCACAAATGCTAGCCAAAGTTAGTGTTCCGTTTTTTTTTTTGCGTTTTTCACATAAAAACTGTACTTTTACTGATAATATTAACGTCTGTATATAGTCTACTGCCCTGAAATCCTCCTGGTTCTGTTCAGTGGTGTCTCACAAGCACCACGGTACCCCCCATGTATAGGTTTTATGGGTTTTTTGAAAGTTACAGGGTCATATATACGGCTTATCCATTTATGCTTTTTCACAATGGAATTTGTCAGATTAGTTTGCTGTGTCTAGGCTGCCTTTGAGACCGTATGGCAGCCAAGAAATGAAAACTACCCCTTAATGGCATACCATTTGAAAAAGTAGACATCCCAAGGTATTCAAAATGGGGTATGGCCAGTCTTTTGTAGTAGCCACTTGGGCACAAATGCTAGCCAAAGTTAGTGTTCCGGTTTATTTTTTGCGTTTTTCACATAAAAACTGTACTTTTACTGATAATATTAACGTCTGTATATAGTCTACTGCCCTGAAACCCTCCTAGTTCTGTTCAGTGGTGTCTCACAAGCACCACGGTACCCCCCATGTATAGGTTTTATGGGGTTTTTGAAAGTTACAGGGTCATATATACGGCTTATCCATTTATGCTTTTTCACAATGGAATTTGTCAGATTAGTTTGCTGTGACAAGGCTGCCTTTGAGACCGTATGGCAGCCAAGAAATGAAAACTACCCCTTAATGGCATACCATTTGAAAAAGTAGACATCCCAAGGTATTCAAAATGGGGTATGGCCAGTCTTTTGTAGTAGCCACTTGGGCACAAATGCTAGCCAAAGTTAGTGTTCCGGTTTATTTTTTGCGTTTTTCACATAAAAACTGTACTTTTACTGATAATATAAATGTCTGTATATAGTCTACTGCCCTGAAACCCTCTTAGTTCTGTTCAGTGGTGTCTCACAAGCACCACGGTACCCCCCATGTATAGGTTTTATGGGTTTTTTGAAAGTTACAGGGTCATATATACGGTTTATCCATTTATGCTTTTTCACATTCAAATTTGTCAGATTAGTCTGATGTGACAAGGCCGCCTTTGAGACCGTATGGCAGCCAAGAAATGAAAATTACCCCTTAATGGCATACCATTTGAAAAAGTAGACATCCCAGGGTATTCAAAATGGGGTATGGCCAGTCTTTTGTAGTAGCCACTTGGGCACAAATGCTAGCCAAAGTTAGTGTTCCGTTTTTTTTTGTGTTTTTCACATAAAAACTGTACTTTTACTGATAATATTAACTTCTGTATATAGTCTACTGCCCTGAAACCCTCCTAGTTCTGTTCAGCGGTGTCTCACAAGCACCACGGTACCCCCCATGTATAGGTTTTATGTGGTTTTTGAAAGTTACAGTGTCTTACATAGGCCTGTCCATTTTTGGTTTTAAACATTGAAAATTGGCAAAGTGATTTTCTGGGCCTATCTCGCCTTTGAGAGAGCATGGCAGCCTGGGTAATAACATTTCCACTATTATGGCATACCATTTTCAAAAGTAGGCAACCCAGAGTATTTCAAATGGTGCATTTTGAGATGTTTGGTCTAACCACATTATCAGAAATGAAGGGCCCACATAGCGGTAATAGATTAATTTGTGCATTTTTCCACACATGAAATCACTTTTCACAGGACATTTCCTATTCCTGGTATGAGTTATTGCAACAAAGCCTCACTATTTTTTTTTAACATTTTCTCCTGAATATAACAGTACCCCCATGTACCAGATTTTCTGTTTTTTGGGGAAGTCACAGGGACAAATATATTAGATGTCCATTTCAAAATTGGAAATTTGGCAAAGTGATTTTCTGGGCCTATCTCGCCTTTGAGAGAGCATGGCAGCCTGGGTAATAACATTTCCACTATTATGGCATACCATTTTCAAAAGTAGGCAACCCAGAGTATAACAAATGGTGCATTTTGAGATGTTTGGTCTAACCACATTATCAGAAATGAAGGGCCCACATAGCGGTAATAGATTAATTTGTGCATTTTTCCACACATGAAATCACTTTTCACAGGACATTTCCTATTCCTGGTATGAGTTATTGCAACAAAGCCTCACTATTTTTTTTAACATTGTCTCCTGAATATAACAGTACCCCCATGTACCAGATTTTCTGTTTTTTGGGGAAGTCACAGGGACAAATATATTAGATGTCCATTTCAAAATTGGAAATTTGGCAAAGTGATTTTCTGGGCCTATCTCGCCTTTGAGAGAGCATGGCAGCCTGGGTAATAACATTTCCACTATTATGGCATACCATTTTCAAAAGTAGGCAACCCAGAGTATAACAAATGGTGCATTTTGAGATGTTTGGTCTAACCACATTATCAGAAATGAAGGGCCCACATAGCGGTAATAGATTAATTTGTGCATTTTTCCACACATGAAATCACTTTTCACAGGACATTTCCTATTCCTGGTATGAGTTATTGCAACAAAGCCTCACTATTTTTTTTTAACATTGTCTCCTGAATATAACAGTACCCCCATGTACCAGATTTTCTGTTTTTTGGGGAAGTCACAGGGACAAATATATTAGATGTCCATTTCAAAATTGGAAATTTGGCAAAGTGATTTTCTGGGCCTATCTCGCCTTTGAGAGAGCATGGCAGCCTGGGTAATAACATTTCCACTATTATGGCATACCATTTTCAAAAGTAGGCAACCCAGAGTATAACAAATGGCATAATTTGAGATGTTTGGTCTAACCACATTATCAGAAATGAAGGGCCCACATAGCGGTAATAGATTAATTTGTGCATTTTTCCACACATGAAATCACTTTTCACAGGACATTTCCTATTCCTGGTATGAGTTATTGCAACAAAGCCTCACTATTTTTTTTTAACATTGTCTCCTGAATATAACAGTACCCCCATGTACCAGATTTTCTGTTTTTTGGGGAAGTCACAGGGACAAATATATTAGATGTCCATTTCAAAATTGGAAATTTGGCAAAGTGATTTTCTGGGCCTATCTCGCCTTTGAGAGAGCATGGCAGCCTGGGTAATAACATTTCCACCGTTGTGGCATACCATTTTCAAAAGTAGGCAAGCCAGAGTACAACAAAATGCAGACCTTAAGATGTTTGGTCTAGCCATTTTAACAGAAATGCTGGGCCCATGTAGCGATACCTACTTTTAGTTTTGTCTTTTTAATCACATAAATTGCATTTTCACTAGAAATGTCATAATTCTGGTATTAGTTAGTTCACTAAAACCTCAGTATTTCAATTTAACACTGTCTTCTGAATATAATGGTACCCCCACGTATCATTATTTCAGATTTTTTCTGATAAGTACAGGGCAAAATATATTAGATGCCCTTTTAGCTTGTAAGTTTGGCAAAGTGATTTTCTGAGCCTATCTCGCCTTTGAGAGAGCATGGCAGCCTGGGTAATAACATTTCCACCGTTGTGGCATACCATTTTCAAAAGTAGGCAAGCCAGAGTACAACAAAATGCAGACCTTAAGATGTTTGGTCTAGCCATTTTAACAGAAATGCTGGGCCCATGTAGCGATACCTACTTTTAGTTTTGTCTTTTTAATCACATAAATTGCATTTTCACTAGAAATGTCATAATTCTGGTATTAGTTAGTACACTAAAACCTCAGTATTTCAATTTAACACTGTCTTCTGAATATAATGGTACCCCCACGTATCATTATTTCAGATTTTTTCCGATAAGTACAGGGCAAAATATATTAGATGCCCTTTTAGCTTGTAAGTTTGGCAAAGTGATTTTCTGAGCCTATCTCGCCTTTGAGAGAGCATGGCAGCCTGGGTAATAACATTTCCACCGTTGTGGCATACCATTTTCAAAAGTAGGCAAGCCAGAGTACAACAAAATGCAGACCTTAAGATGTTTGGTCTAGCCATTTTAACAGAAATGCTGGGCCCATGTAGCGATACCTACTTTTAGTTTTGTCTTTTTAATCACATAAATTGCATTTTCACTAGAAATGTCATAATTCTGGTATTAGTTAGTACACTAAAACCTCAGTATTTTGATTTAACACGGTCTTCTGAATAGAACAGTACCCACATGTACAATGTTTCAAGGTTTTTATTATATCACAGGAATAGAACAGTACCCCCACATACACTTTGATCTGGAGGCAGAGAGAGGCAGAGAGATGTTTTATCTCACATAGGGAGTTACTGTGTGAAAAGCTGAGAAGTTAAGAAAAAAAACCTGTGATTTTATTAACCCTTTCAATGCTAATCGCAGCATTAACCCTGTGATTAGTTTTTTGCTTTTTTTTGTGAAGGCACATTTCAAATACTACAATTGTAGTATTTTGAGTTGTTTGGTGTAGCCACTTTATAATGGCTATCGTAAACAGGGACAGGCCAAGGTCAGGGGAATCCAGAAGTTAGAGTAGTTGGTAAAACAAGCCAATGGGTCGGTACAGGCAGCTAACAAAGCATAGTCAGGACAAGCCGAGGTCAGTAATCCAGGGAAATCAAGCAAACACACTGCCAAAGTCCCATACAGAGTGATTTAGAAGTTCAGCTCTGTATGGTAGACTTTGAAACAGTCTGTTATGCAGAGGCCGGGTTTAGATGGACAAGTTGGGCAATAATAACTAGAGTCCTTTCGGACTCCTTTCTTGTAGCAAACACGGCACTTTTTTTGGGAATTTCTTTTACTAGCGGTGGCATGGATTCGGGAAGGGAAGTGTTTGCCACAAAGTCTTTGGAGATCTTCTGATCCCAAAGTGGGATTGGGGGGCTGGGTAAATAATAAATGTGACAAAAGGCTTAGAGTGAAGTCTAGGAAAGGGCAGGGCCTACCTATGACCTCTTTTTTATAGAGGACATAGGCATTGAAAATTGCAATCTGGCTCACGTAGATTGCAATTTTCTTGTACCAGGTCCTAGTTTTCCGGTTCACTAGATAGGGCTGTATGCATTGGTCAGCCAAGTCTACTCCCCCCATAAACTTGCTGTAGTCTACAATGCACTTCGGCTTTTCCAGATGCTCAGTGCTACCTCTCACAGACACTGGCACTGTACTTTCGTCATGCATTGTAGACAGCATGTATACATCCTTTCTATCTGTGAAACGAAGGGCAAGCAACTCATCCTGGCGGAGGGCTGAAGAGGAACCTCTACTGCTTCTGCCTCTTGCCAGGGTTTGGGGGAAACCCCTGCGATTCTTCCTCACTGTGCCACAGGCTAGGGTTTCAAAGTAATATAAATTTTTAAATAACTGTATACTGGTATAATAATTGTCAACCCATAGCCTATATCCCTTATTTAACAAGGGAAGGATTAGATCCCAAACAATCTTTCCACTTGTACCCACAGAATCAGGACATCCTGGTGGGTCAAGATGGCTATCCTTCCCCTGGTAAATGCGAAACGCCCATGTGTAACCAGTACAGGATTCGCATAATTTATAAAATTTAACGCCATATCGGGACCGCTTAGAAGGAATGTATTGCTTAAATAGCAGTCGACCTTTGAATTTCATAAGGGACTCGTCAATTGAAATATCTTTATCGGGGATATAATTTTCAGAAAATTTGTCTGACAGGAGTTGGATAAAGGGCCGAATTTTATAGAGCCTGTCAAACAGTGGGTCATTTCTAGGGGGACACAGTGAGTTGTCATTAAAATGAAGGAATCGCAGCAGTTGCAGATAGCGATCCCTCAGCATAACCTCAGGGAAAAGAGGGGTAGCCAGGATGCGTTGCTTGCTCCAGTAGGACCTGATACTGGGCTTTTTTAACTATACCCATCACTAGGGTTAAAGCCCAAAACCGCTTCATCTCTGCGACATCCGTGGGTCTCCACATATTCCTGCGATTATGATGGGACCCCGGATATGCAGAGAGATACTGCATAGCAAACAAATTTGTTTGCTGAGCCATGAGCTCAAATACATCGTCCGACATAAATAGCTAAAAAAAAACGAATTGCCTCGCAGTCGTCCACTGTTACAGTGATGCCAGGTGTAACAGTGAACGGCGGTATTTCTGGTGCCATCATGTTTGAAGGCACCCAGTCTCCCTCTGGCATTGGGCATTCTGAGCGTCCTCTTGTGAGTGGTGGTGGGGCACCATCACTTGAGGTCTCACTGAGAGGCTCAATGTCAGAGGCAGTGATAGTGTCACTGTCTTGCAGAGTGTCACTATCACTGCCTGCCAGAATGGCATACGCTTCCTCGGCTGAGTAGCGACGTGCCATTCTAGGGGGAAAAAAATTAAGTGAAAAGGGCTAAGGGGCTAATTAATTAACTACCTGCCTAACACCCACTACCCACCCTCAAAAACAAAATAAATGTACTGATCACAGTAAAGGGAGCTGTGATCAGTACTGAAAGGGTTATTTTTAAGTTATGAAAAAAAATAACCCTTAAAAAAAAAAAAAAAAAAAAGTCAGCCTGATCAGAGAGCCCTCTGATCACAGTGATCACTGATATAGTACCGTACAGCAGATATACTGTACAGTACAGTGATCACGGCAGCGGGGAAAGGGTAATGGAGATTTGGGTTGCTGCAACTGACAGAAAGGGTCAAAAAAAATGAGAAATTATTTTTTTTTGACCCCAAATTTTTTTTAAAATAAAGTACAAAAGTACTTGATGCCCTATTCAGCTGATGACAGAAATAAACTGTGATCAGTGCTGAAAGGGTTAAATTAAATATATATTTAAAACTTTTATAAAGTAATAAAACTTTTTTTTTTCACAGGAGCTCTAAAACCAACGATGTCTCTGCCTCTCTCTCTCAGATCGAAGTGAGGTGAGGAGAGGGGCAGAGACAAAGTGTCAGCCAGTGACCTGAGGTCATTGGCTGACACATTCTAATAGTGATCACAGTGACTGGCTGTCACTGTGATCACCTCCTGCAGATTGGTTATTTGACCACAGGGGGAGTGCCTGGGTGGTACAAGCACTCCCCCTACCGATCTGCAGGGGGATCATGGTGGCTGTTACATGTATCAGCCATTAGGCTGATACATGTAACACTGATCGCAGTGACAGCCTGTCACTGCGATCTCAGAAGGTGCAGATCGCGGTCACTGACCCCAGGGGGACTGCCTGGGGGGCCAGGTAAGTCCCCCGACCGCGATCTGCACGGGGGTAGCCGCCGCCACGTGTGTGATCGCAGTGACAGCCTGTCACTGCGATCTCACACAGTGCAGATCGCGGTCACTGACCCCAGGGGGACTGCCTGGGGGGCCAGGTATGTCCCCCGACCGCGATCTGCACAGGGGTAGCCGCTGGCCACGTGTGTCAGCCGATTTGAAATCGGCTGACACACGCTTAAAAACTGATCGCAGTGACAGTCTGTCACTGCGATCAGAAGCTGCAGATCGCGGTCACCGGCCACAGGGGGGTTGCCTGGGGGGCCAGGCAACCTCCCGACCGCGATCTGCAGCGGGAGATTAGAGCCGGCCACGTGGGCGGCCATTAAAGTGAGGGCGTACTATTACGCCCGCCGGCGTTTAGAGCCGGCTCCTGCAGGGCGTAATAGTACGCCCTGCGGATTTAAGGGGTTAAAACACTAATATTTGTGTTCAGTGAAATCTCCCGAGTATAACAGTACAGGTTTTATAGTGCTTGATTTTACTTTTTTTTTTCACATTGAAATTTGCCAGATTGGTTATGTTGCCTTTGAGAGCGTATGGTAGCCCAGGAAAGAGAATTACCCCCATGATGGCATACCATTTGCAAAACTAGACAACCCAGGGTATTCAATATGGGGTATATTGTGTCTTTTTTAGTAGCCACTTAGTCACAAACACTGGTCAAAGTTAGCGTTCATAATTGTGTGTTAAAAATGCAAAAAACAAACAAATATATATGCTAACTTTGGCCAGTGCTAACTTTCCACCTCTCACTAAAATTCTTAATCTCTCTCTCTCCTCTGATATATTTCCATTACCCTTCAAACATGCAACTGTAACCCCAATTCTAAAGAAGCCCAATCTTGACCCTAACTCCCCATCCAACTATCATCCTATCTCGCTACTGCCTTTTGCATCCAAGATCCTTGAAAAAATTGTGTATGTGAGATTGACAGACTTGCTCGAGTCCAACTCTCTGCTAGACCCGCTTCAGTCTGGTTTCTGCGCTAAGCACTCTGTGGAAACGGCACTGACCAAAGTATCCAATGATATACTCGCTGCAAAATCTCGTGGTCACTACTCTATCCTAATTCTCCTTGATCTGTCTGCGGCTTTTGACACTGTTGATCATCAACAGCTTCTTCTCATCCTCCGCAATATTGGTCTACAAGATATTGCTCTTTCCTGGTGCTCCTCATACCTCACTCAGCGCTCTTTCAGTGTTTCTTTCTCTGGCTCTGCTTCTTCTCCCCAACTCCTCTCTGTTGGTGTCCCCCAAGGTTCAGTCCTTGGTCCACTACTGTTCTCCATCTATACTGCCTCCCTTGGTAAACTCATTAGCTGCCAACATAATTTCTATGCAGATGACACGCAAATCTACCTGTCCTCTCCTGATCTCTCCCCCTCCCTCTTGACTAGTTTCTCTGACTGCCTCTCTGCTGTTTCTAACTGGATGGCTGCCCACTTCCTTAAACTAAACTTGACCAAAACTGAAATTCTGGTCTTTCCTCCCTCAAGTGTTGTTACTCCTGTGTCTTTCTCCCTCCAAGTCAACGGTGCTACCATCATCTCCACCACACAGGCTCGCTGCCTAGGTGTTCTCTTTGACTCCGACCTCTCCTTTAAGCCTCATGTTCAATCTATCGCCAAATCCTGTCATTTCCATCTCAAAAACATGGCGCACATCTGTGACAGACCCATCCGTATGGACTAAAGTTACTGTGTTCGTCTGTTTTGCCGTTTGCATGAATTTCCCCATTCGTATGCCTTGATTAAGGGAATGTATTTTTTTTTGTCGAACGGAACTACCGAACGGACGGCCACCCAGAAGAGAAGTGTGCTGCTGGTTAACCTATTGATCCCAATTAGAACGTTGCAGTTAACCACAGACACTTCTCAATTAAAACCGAATACCGGGTGGTCGTCGTTCGTATGTCGACCACGAGGCGGCGGCCATTTTAACTATGCAAAAGCCCAGCGGTGTTCGACGATTATTTCATGGAACTCAAAACGGACACTTTTTCAACCGAACACCGCTGAAGCCGTCGACCTCCCCTTCTCAATCGACAAAAGCATACGAATACCGGCTGTTCGGGAGATTTAACAACACGAATTTAACCCATATAGCCTTCCCATGGAGTCAATCGCATACCGAAGAACTGTAATAGACTTTGACTCCATGGCGATTGAACTGTGTGTATGGGATCTGAGCGCTATTCGTCAATAATATGCACTCAGATCCAGGCTATCTGGGGATGTGTTATACGAATGCAATACGTTCGGCAGTTATAAAGTTCTGTATTTTAATGTGTTTTGTAACTTTGAGTTAAAATGGCGATTTGCCTCCGCTCTGGGAGATAATTGAATTACTTCCCAATTATCTCCCGAGCAGAGGGGAGGAAACTGTGATGCATGCTGGGAATATTGTGGGGATGTATGTCCGAAATGTCCCCATGTCCTTCTGTAATTCCAGTCTCCCATTTGGTCCTCTAGGGGAGTGTCCACCAAGTGGGAGACCTGCATAAATACGGGCAGGTAGCCCACAGTAAACTCAGTTAGTGTTTTACCCTCAAAGCGGAGCTTGGTCTCGTTATTGGGGGGGGGATTTTATTACCGGCGTCTAGAGACTGCTTATTGGGATTATTTGCCGCTTGGAAACTATTGCCGTTCGGCTGCTATTGGCGATTCGTGCATTTGGAGCTCGTGAAGGGAAGGAGCAGTACAGGTACCGTTCGGGAGGTTGGAGTGTTCCCTAGCTGGCGGTTCGCATGGTTATACTGCATACGCTACCAGACCACATTATTGTGAACGGGGAGCATTCACTAAACGGTGGTTTGTGCATTTACTACTGGAGGTACCATAACAACATCCACCCCTATTTAACGCCAGATGCGACTAAGGTGTTGGTCCATTCCACTGTCCTTTCTCGCCTTGAGTACTGTAATCCACTTCTCAGTGGTCTTACGTACTCCCAACTAGCGCCGTTACAGTCCATAATGAATGCGGCGGCGAGGCTCATCTTCCTGTCCGCCCACACCTCCCATGCCTCACCCTTCTGTCAGTCCCTACATTGGCTTCCTATAAAATATAGAACTCAATTTAAAATTCTGGTTCTTGCTTTCAAATCTCTACATAATGCTGCTCCCACCTATCTATCCTCCCTTATACACAAGTATGTCCCGTCTAGGCCCTTACGATCTGCTGAAGACTTACGTCTATCTTCTGTCCGTACTCCCACCTCTGATGCCCGCCTTCAAAATTTCTCGAGGGCTGCAACGTTCCTGTGGAACTCGCTTCCCTCCTCCGTTAGATGCTCACCCAGTTTCCACTCCTTCAAAAAAATCTTTAAAAACCCACTTCTTCATAAAAGTGTATCAATTAAATGGTTAATAGCTCCTGACTGATTCCTCTTCTGCAACTGTCACTAGTCTAATACTATCCTTACCTTTTTGTGTCATTTTACCCCACTCCCTCTAGCATGTAAGCTCATTGAGCAAGGCCCTCAACTCCTCTGTTCCTGTGTGTCCAACTTGTCTGGTTAAAACTACATGCCTGTTCGTCCACCCATTGTAAAGCGCTGCGGAATTTGACGGAGCTCTATAAATATAATAAAAATTAATAAAATGTTTACATGTGAGGTGTGATTCAGAGATTTGACAGATAACAGTGTTACAATGTCACTATTGATAAATTTAAAAAATATATATTTTGATACATATATATATATATATATATATATATATATATATAATTTCCTACTTGTACTTAAAGTCCTATAACTTGCGCAAAAAAAGCATTTAACATTTAGCAGTTTTTTGCATTACCTTTTGTAGATAAGTAAAATATTTTTCAAGTAAAAGTCCAAAAAACATGTTTGTTTTTAAATTTACCATTTTTTTTTAAAGTAAAATATATGACATGATACAAATAGTGGTATGTAAAGAAAGCCCTTCTTGCCCTGAAAAAAACAATATGTAATTTGTATGGGAACAGTAAATGAGAGAGAGGAAAATTACAGCTAAACACAAACACCACAAAAGTGTTGAAAGAGCCATGGTACTTAACGTACAACATGGCCAAAACAGTCCGGTCCTTAAGGGATTAAGTGTACCTACTTTAATAGTAATAAACATAATAGACTATAGAAATAAAGAGATTAATTTGATATGGGCTGTAGTATAATAAAGCAGCAATAAGGGTTACTCTCCCTTATCCCTCTCTTAGCTCGGTATCTGCAGAGTTCTGTTAAAGCTGCTGCAAGTAAAGGAGATAAGATACATATCTTATATATGGAGATAAGTTATATCTCTCCACATCATGTGTAGAAAGATAGGAAGACAAAACGATATTCTCTCTCCTCCTCCTGGATTTCCCCTGCTGGAAGGCGTCGTAAGATAGATTAATAAAAGATATATACTATCACTGTATTGATCAGGAATGGAAGTTGTATGAATGTAGTGAACCCTTCTCAGCTCAGGACTAAATGTCTGATCTGCTGGGGAACGTATGGAAGTTTTAAGATGCAGGGAGGGAGATTGAGATGGGTCGGAAAACAGCAGGGGTATGAAAAGTCGAATTGTAAATATCATTAAAATTTTTGTCAATTAATTCTAAGGG
Source organism: Pelobates cultripes (assembly GCA_933207985.1). Lineage (NCBI taxonomy): Eukaryota > Metazoa > Chordata > Amphibia > Anura > Pelobatidae > Pelobates > Pelobates cultripes. The sequence goes on along the minus strand of OW240917.1, from coordinate 204,907,722 downwards.
ACTTAATTTTAATTGTGTCCCAAACTCTGCTATAGACAGAAGCCATGCTAAGAATGTTTGTCATGTATTCATCCGCTTATAAAAATGTGGTTAATGACATTTACTGTGCCGAGCAGCAACCAAATCCACAAAAGGGTTAATGCTGAGCAGCAATTATGCAAATGGAAACCTGGTAACTGCTTTGGGGTCAAAGGCCAGTTACAGCCTATCAGATCTAGAGGAGGGGTATTTAGGCCCAGTTCTCATCCTGCTCAGTGCCCTGTCGTGGTTTCCCTTGTGGTTGTCCGAGAGCGCGTTATTGATTCTGGTAATTCTGGTTATTTGACTTTGGCATTGTTTTTGACTTCTCTGTTTTCTGGCATCCCTGACTCCTGGCTTTTCCTTATCGTTGTGTCTCTTTCTGTTTCCCTTGACCTCGGCTATTTCTGACTATTCTTTGATACGTTAGTCCGGCCATTCTAAGGTCCGGTATATGTTACCTATCAGTCCTCTGTGTTACACAATTCTACGTGCTGGATCATTCTGTAATCCTGACATTACGAGAGGGCCATAGATCCTGTAGAATTGTGTAAGCACATAGCTGCTTGCGAAAGGAAACTAGAAGAGAATGATCACTGCATGGATCAATTTGCCCAGGCTTTCAGTACCTGTACAGCGCATCTGCAACCTGCGGCTGCTCCTACTGTCTCACCTCCGCCTTGTGTACCTCCGCCTATAGTATACAAGGCACCAACTATCTCTCTATCTCCTCCTCTGCATTTTGATGGTAATTTACAAGAATGCCGGGGATTCCTTAACGGGGATTCCATAACGGGGATTTACTTCATTTTGAGGCCTCACCGGGATCTTTTCCCACAGACAGAGCTAAAATTGGTTACCTAATGAATCAATTAAAAGGTAAAGCTTTAGCTTGGGCCAATCCATTATGCGAGAGTAATAGGAGTGTGGCACACAATTACCACAAGTTTATTACGGAATTTAAACTTACGTTTGAACCATTAGGCAGGGAGGAAGACGCCTCTACTGCCCTGATGCATATCAGACAAGGGAACCGGTCTATCTCGGAGTATACTATATGTAACGGAGCTCCCTGTACTCCGACCGAGTACCCTCCGTTGATGGATGCTCCTAGCGCTTCCTGAGGACTCCAAACACTGCAGCAGACACCACAACCACCGCAGACTCCACAACCGCCGTAGCTTAACTGGAGTCTCGCCGTCTTCCTTCCACCCTGGATCAGCTTCTGTCCTCCAGGACCGTGTGGGGAAGACCTCTCCTCCAGGAGAGCGTAACAGGAACAGCTCTTAAAAGAGCTAAGTGATTAAAAGCTCAGGGGAGTATGCAGAGCATAGCAATCCCCAGTGTGATATAGCAGTTCCCTCCAATAACGAGACAAGGCTACGTATAGAGGGATCAAGAAGAACTGTCAAAACCTTTATTTCCCTTGGGACCAGCCAATAGGGTCACCACAATAACATTGTTGTGAAACATCAATAAAATCACAAACAGTCAAACCATATCAAGCAACACACAGTGACTTATCACAACACAATGGCACATTTTTAAAGGGGTGGGGGGAGACAATATTTAACAGTAAATATCTCACCTGCCTGCAGAATTAGCAATATGCAAATCTACCCGAATATGCAAATGAACCAGTCTTGCAATTCAGGTAGTGCATATTGCTGTTGCTACCAACAAAGGGCACTAGACCAGCTCCATAGCCAAACCCACCTAGTTGGTAGCAAACCTCAGCAATACAAGAGAGCAGGCAATACATTACTCAGTACACACACACACACTATAAACAATTACATTACACACACCCTGCACCTATAATGGGTACAGGGTGACTAAAACATAGGATAAATAAAGCAGCCCACATAAATAGTCTGTCTGAAGGTAGACTAGGGGCTTTAAAGCCAGATAGATGAAAGAGTCATAGTCACAGGGGAGGAGACTGGCAAGAAGGCCTCTCCAGGACCAAGTGGCGAAGGGCACTTCGTCACATATCTCCCCTTCGGGGGGAAGACTAACCAGGCACCTGACTTTCTGTCGGTCAGTGCCTAAGTTAGTCGAGTCACCCACCGACCATAAGCAAGTGCCAGAGTAGCCCACCCACAACAAACAGTTATTAGAGCAGCCCACCCACAGCAAACAGTGACTGCACCTGGGTATTCCTCTGGGGTGATGGGGCAACACGCTGTGGGGACTTGCGGGGCAGAGGCCAGCGGCGCTCTGTCCTGATGCCAGCGCTTCTGCTGGGAGGAGGGGGGTGCAGGCCAGTCCTGTGACAAGGGGATCGGTAGGGCAGAGGCCAGAGGCGGTCTGCCCTGATGCCAGCTCTTCTGCTGGTATAGCCTGCAGGACATCAGGCTCTGGACAAGGGACAAAGGGAGGGCAGAGGCCGACTGCACTCTGCCCAGCTGCCAGCTCTTCCGCTGGGGGCTTGGGACATAGTCCGGCTCAGTAGCCAGGGGAACGTGGGGGTCAGTGGGGGTTAACATCTCCCCTGTTAACCCTGGGGCCAAGTTAGGAGTTAGCTGGGGAGGGGAATTCGTACTTACCCCCTCCTCCTGTTGTCCCTGTGAGGGTAGTTGGGGATCTGGACAGGCTGTCCAGCATCCCTGTAGGTCGGGCACAGAGACCACGGTCCCCTCTGCGCCATCTGGGAGATTGGGGTCTCCCCTTGGTAGGGTAAGCTGCCGCTGGGGAGATAGGGTGCTGTGCTCCTCTCCCTGAAACACAGGCTGCCGCTGGAGAGGGAGACCGCCTGTCTCCACTCCCATAACATTGTCCCGCTGCTGGAGAGAGAGACCAACTGTCTCTGCTCCCTGTAGGACACACTGCTGCTGGGGAGGAAGGACGACACCTTCGGCTCCCTGGAATTCGCACTGCCGCTGGGGAGGAAGGACGACACCTTCGGCTCCCTGGAATTCGCACTGCCGCTGGGGAGGAAGGACGACACCTTCGGCTCCCTGGAATTCGCACTGCCGCTGGGGAGGAAGGACGACACCTTCGGCTCCCTGTAACTTGCACTGCCGCTGGGGAGGAAGGACGACACCTTCGGCTCCCTGTAACTTGCACTGCCGCTGGAGACTAGGTGTCCATATCCTCAACCTCCACAGTTGTCGCTCAAAGGCCATTGCCGCACTGTTCTCAGCACTCAACTGGCGCATTACTTGGTGGACCACCTCGTTCGAAAGGTCTGGGCCATAGCAGACCAACCGCCTCTTTACCTCCTCAATGTAAGCGTCGTCCTCGTAGCGACGTATCATGTTGAGGTGCTCTTCGCAGGGCTCTATCCATCCCTGCTCCATGCTGCTGTAGTTAGGGATGCTGCACAGTGGCTAGCGTTGCCCTCAATAACCTCTCATACGATACCAGTGTCTCCGAGCTGCTTCTCCTCGCACTAGGACGCCATCCCACCGCTGCCACCAATGTAACGGAGCTCCTTGTACTCCGACTGAGTACTCTCCGTTGATGGATGCTCCTAGTGCTTCCTGAGGACTCCCAAGCACTGCAGCAGACACCACAACCACCGCAGACTCCGCAACCGCCGTATCTTGACTGGAGTCTCGCCGTCTTCCTTCCACCCTGGATCAGCTTCTGTCCTCCAGGACTGTGTGGTGAAGACCCCTCCTCCAAGGAGAGCATGTCAGGAACAAGCTCTTAAAAGAGCTAAGTGACTCAAGCTCAGGGGAGCATGCAGAGCATAGCAATCCCCAGTGTGATTATAACAGCTCCCTCCAATAACGAGACAAGGCTACGTTTAGAGGGATCAAGAAGAACTGTCAAAACCTTTATTTCCCTTGGGACCAGCCAATAGGGTCACCACAATAACAGGAGAATTTGCAACAACTATACATAAGATTGATAGAAACTTAAAGGCAACACAAGATTAACTTTGATGATAAATTATGACTGGATATAAAGATAATTAGACAACAAATAAACAATAAGACACTAGAGCATATTAATAAAAATATCCAATGTATAAAACAAAAGTGGTATTACAGTAAAAACAGAAATGGTTAATTCTTAACAAATAAATGAAAACATAATTTAACAAAAAATAACAAAAAAGATCATTATAGCCAATCAAAAATATCTATCGCCACAAAGTATTTCTAATGCCTTTCGAAAATAGTATTCTGATGTATATAATATTGCTTCAAATAAACAATCTAGTCAACAAATTAATATTTTCCTCTCAAAGATTAATCTCCCAAAAATAACTAAATAGGATCTAGACATCTTCAATAGACCAATATCGCTAAGGTTTTATCAAATCGGCTTAAGGATCTAATACCATCCTTAATTCACGGAGACCAAGCTGGGTTCGTCAGAAACGGAGGAGCATCTGATAATATCCGTAGAGTCTTTAACCTCATTTCATAAAGTCAACACTAAAATATTAAAGCAGCCTTTTTGGCCTTAGACGCCAAAAAGGCCTTTGATAGCTTAAATTGGCAATTTATGGACCTGGTATTACAAAAATTTGGTATACTAGGCAACTTTAAAGATAGCGTTCTGATCCTATACTCAAATCCAACAGCAAAGATTATTGGCCTGGCTATGGAATCAAAATATTTTTACATTAAAAATGACACCAGGCAGTGATGCCCATTAGCTCCCTTGCTCTATATTTTAGCTATAGAGCCTTTAGCGACCCTAATTAGACAAACCGAAGTAGTGCAGGGAATAATGGTCAGCCAAGTAGATCATAGGGCTATTTTATTCACAGACGACGTCCTTCTGAACCTGTTTAACCCCCATGAATCTATACCAGTAGTGATAGAATTGATAAAGGAATATGGTGAATTCTCTAATCTAAAATTAAATATAATTAAAACAGATTCTGAAATACGGGGTACTTCCTACAGAAATGGCTCAGCTCAAATATATGTACCAATTTAACTGGGACGCTAGAACTATTAACTACTTAGGAGTAAAGATCACTCTATAGATGACCTTTTTGATTCTAACTATTTAAGTCTTTTAGAGGGATTTAGGGATTTTTTTATGAAATGGGGTAAAATTGAATTATCCTGGTTGGGCAAAAATATATCAACTAGAGCATACTTGCTCCCAAAGATGATATATTTGCTCAGAACAATCCAATTTAGAGTGAGTAATAAAATCTTGAGCTCCTTTCAAACTGCCGTTTCTAGGTTTATATGGTTTAACAAGAAACCTAGAGTCTCTCAGAAAAAGCTTTAATAAGTGGGGAAAAATGGGGGCCTGGGATTTCCAGATGTATTTGCCATCCATGACGCCTGTATGTTAGCCCATTTTTTATCATGGGATAAAAATAGTAATTATGTTAACCTATGCATGGATATTGAAGCTTGAGTTCAAATCAGATATACTCTATGAATGCTTCTGGATAGATAACCGATGCCCTTTATATAAAATCACAATGAATCCAATCATTAAATCGACCATGGATACAATCAAAAATACAATCAAGAATATTAGAAAAGAAAATTAAATCTAACAAACAGATTGGCTTTATCCTCTCCCTTAGATGTCTCAGAAATTAACGTTAAAGATTTAAATCTTAAGAATTGGAGAAATTATGGAATCAATCAAGTATTGAATATTTACACTAATGGCAATATAATTCCTTTTCAAGTATTGCAAGCTTATTATTCTCTTGCTCCAAGTGAAGTGTTCACGTACGAGAGTTAAAAATTATCTGGACTCAAAACGAATTATAAAACACAACAATATTATTGACTTCTTAGATATTCATAATTCTTTTGAAGAGAATATCTTGTTCACTCAATTTCCTTCGTAGCACCAAAACTTTCATTAAAGAGCCCCCGATAATAAAGTGGGAATTGGACCTTAATAAATCATTTGATAATCAATCATGGAAACGGAGTCTAAAATGGGTTAAACAAAGTACACATTGTGTAAATCTGATCAAGCTTTATTATACAGTACTATACAGGTGGTACATGGCACCTACAAAATTATACAAAATATATAGTGATCATTTGACAGATGTTGTGTCAAATGATTCGTACGTGAACACTTCACTTGGAGCAAGAGAATAATAAGCTTGCAATACTTGAAAAGGAATTATATTGCCATTAGTGTAAATATTCAATACTTGATTGATTCCATAATTTCTCCATTTCTTAAGGTTTAAATCTTTAACGTTAATTTCTGAGACATCTAAGGGAGAGGATAAAGCCAATCTGTTTGTTAGATTTAATTTTTTTCTAATATTCTTGATTGTATTTTTGATTGTATCCATGGTCGATTTAATGATTGGATTCATTGTGATTTTATATAAAGGGCATCGGTTATCTATCCAGAAGCATTCATAGAGCATTCATACCATTTACAAAAGTATACAAACCAAGGTATTACAAATGAGATATGTCTAGTTTTTTTTAGAAGTCACAGTCACAAACACTGGCCAAAATTTGCGTTCAAACTAGTTTTTTGCATTTTTCGTACACAAAAAAATATGAACGCTAATGTTGGCCAGTGTTTGTGACTAAGTGGCTACTAAAAAAGACTGGACATATCCCATTTGTAATACCTTAGGTTGTCTACTTTTGCAAAATGTATGCTATCATGGGGTAATGATCATTCCTGGGCTACCATTTGGTCTTAAAGGCAACATAACCAGTCTGGCAAATTTCAATGTGTATAAACTGAAAAATGTAACATGCAATATTTGACCATGTAACTTTCCAAAACACCATAGCACCTATACATGGGGGGTACTGTAGAATACTAATATGTGTACTTAATTGCAGTAACAGCTAACAGTATTATGACATTCACAGTTAAAATGCCATGCAAAACTAAAAAAAAAAAAATTTCTTAATTTCTTAAATTGTTTTACATTTTATTCATATTAAATTATGTTTCATATATAAATATTTCATATGAAATAAAAGCCCTATTTCTCCTGAACTATATTACATATAATAAGTGTGGGTGCATTTAATATGAAAGAGGTGAATTACGGTTGAACAGACTTAAAACCCAAATTCAAAGTTTTGTTTACATTTTGTTTTGATCTGAACTTGTATTATTATTTTAATATTTATACAGCACCGACAAATTCCGTAGCACCTTACAATGGATGGACTAACAAAGGTGTAATTGTAATCAGACAAGTTTGACGCACAGAAACAGAGGGGCTGAGGGCCCTGCTCAATGAGCTTACATGCTAGAGGGAGTGGGGTAAAGTTACACAAAAGGTAAGGTAAGTATTAGGGAAGTAGATTGGTAGAATAATATTCAATGAAGACTTAGTGTGTTTTTTTTTGGAGCCATTAACAGTTTAATGATACGTTTTTAAGGATTTTTTGAAGGAGTGGAGACTGGGTGAGCATCTAACAGAACAGGAAGGGAGTTCCACAGGAACGGTGCTGCCCTAGAGAAGTCTTCGATATGAGCATCAGAGGTGGGAGTATGAACAGAGGATAGACGCAGGTCTTCAGCCAAGCGTTGGGGCCTAGACGGGACATAGTTGTGTATTAGGGAGGATAGATAGGTGGGAGTAGCATTATGTAGAGATTGAAAAAGCAAGAACCAGAATTTTATATTGAGCCCTATATCTTACAGGAAGCCAGTGTAGGGGCTGACAGAGGGCGTGGGAGGTGCGGGCGCACAGGAAAACGAACCATGCCACTACATTCATTATAGACTGCAGTGGGGCAAGTTGAGAGCATGTAAGACCGCTGAGAAGTGGATTGCAGTAGTCAAGGCGAGAGAGAACAGTGGCATGGACCAGCACCTTAGCCGCATCTGGCGTTAAGTAGGGGCGGACGCGCTTAATGTTTTTGAGATGAAAGCGGCATGAGGGGTGAAGGAGAGGTTGGAGTCAAAGCAAACAACTAGGCAGTGAGCCTGCATGGTGGAGCTGATGGAAGCACCATTAATGTGGAGGGAGACAGAAACAGGAGTAGCAACACTTGAGGGAGAAAAGACCAGAAGTTCTGTTATGGAAAAGTTGCACTTAAGGAAGTGGGCAGCCATCCAGTTAGTAATAGCATAGTGTGGTTATGAAGGTATTGTAACGGAGTCTTACCTGATAGGGAGTCCAGCTTGCAGAGTTATACGCTCACCCTTGCAAAGTAGACACAGACCAGGGTGACCAGGTAAGACACCACCTGGCCTGTGAGTCTGTGCACGGGGGCTTTCCAGGAAAAGTGCTCCAAGTCTCAGTACAGCAGGGATTAGCAGAAGCGTGGTCAAGGGAAGCCAAAATTAGGGAAGCCAGAGGTCAGAGTAGTCCAGGAGGAAAGCCAAGGTCAAAAGCCAGAATAGACAGGAATCACTGGAACACAGGTACGGAGTAACAGGAACCAAACAAGGGAACCAGCGTCAATGAACTGACACCCCTCCCAGGGTGAGGCAGGCTTTTATATCTTGTTGATTAGGTATCAGATTCAGCTGGAGAGTTACTGACTGATCTGAGCCTTTGGTGAAGTCCAGCCCCCTAGTGCTGCAGGCAATACAAGAATAAACAGGAGTTATTGAAATGTCTCAGAGGGGAAAATAGCAGGATACGGTGTAGAAGAACCACAGTTCAAATCCCCTATCGGGCGCTTCCGGAGCGACCACGTCTGGCAGACTGGATGTCACAGCGTGAACCGTGACAGGTATTGAAGTAATTAACTTTTGCAGAGGAAAGAGCAAAGCTGTAATAGTGCAGCATAAATTTATAGTGGAGAAAATCAGATGCAGAGTTCTCCAGCAGCGTTCAGCAGTTCTGGTGCATTTTTGGAGGTATCGAGTCAGCCTGGTGTGCTAAGGTTGTAGTTGGGGACTCTTGCTGTGTTTAGGTGTAGGAGGTGCCGTGATGTCTTGCTGAGAGGAGAGGGTGGAATTGTAGAAGGAGATTGCAGAGCTAGGGCAGGTGAGGTTCGAGACAGGTAAAAAGGAGAGTTTGGAGGTTAGTGGAGAAGTTCTCTAGGTCAAAACATTTTCTGTGATATTGATGTGCAGAGGGTGGTGTCAGTTGGGTCCTGAGTGTGCTGATATCAAAAGTCAGCAGATGGTGGTCAGATAGAGGAAAAGGAATATTGGTGAGATAAGAGGCAGTACAGAGGTTGGGGAAGGCAAGATCAAGAGTGTTTCCTGCTGTATGGGTTGCTGAATTAGACCATTGCGTGAGGCCAACGGAGGAGGTTACAGAGAGCAGACGAGAGGCATCGGTGCAATTGGGGTTGTTGATTGGGATATTGAAATCCTCAAGTATAAGGGAAGGAGTGCTAGAGGAGAGGAAGTGAGGTAGCCAGGAAGAATAGTGCTCGGGGGGGGGGGGGGGGGCGGTAGATGATAGCAATTCTTAAAGGAGTGGGTTTAAATATGCGGACAGTGTGAACTTCAAAGGAAGTAAAGAATATGGCAGGGGCTGTAGAGATTTGTCGAAAAGTACATTGAGGGGAGAGAACAATGTCTATACCACCTCCTTTACAGTTGTTGGGTCTGGGAGTATGTGAGAATTGTAGCCCACCAAAACATAAAGAGGCAGGAGTAGCACTATCAGAGGGGCAAAGCCAGGTCTCTGTGAGTGCTAGTAGTGTGAGTGAGTTTGAGATGAAAAGGTCGTATATGGCTGTTGATTTCAGATTGCTGCAGACATTCCAGAGTGCACACTGAATGTTGGCAAATGAGGGTAAAAGGCTGGGTATTGTGTTGAGGTTTGTGTGGTATCTGGTTGTCTTAGTGTGTACAACTGCCTTAGTCCTTAAGGGGTTAAGGAAGAAAACCTACCACAACTAGAGGACATAGTGTTAAATTAGAGGGGCAAAGGTTTAAAAATAATATCAGGAAGTATAACTTTACTGAGAGGGTAGTGGGTGCATGGAGTAGCCTTCCAGCTGAAGTGGTAGAGGTTAAAACAGTGAAGCTGTTTAAGCATGCGTGGGATAGGCATAAGGCTATCCTAGCTATAAGATAAGGCCAGGGACTAATGAAAGTATTTAGAAAATTGGGCAGACTAGATGGGCTAAATGGTTCTTATCTGCAGTCACATTCTATGTTTCTCCAGAATATCTCCAAATAAATTTTGTAGCAGTAATTGGAAGCAGCAACCAAGCTAAATTAGCCAAGCTAATTTATTCAACCTTTATGATATTAGACAGGTGATTTTAATGGTGTGGCTGATCAGTATCTAGATATAATCATACTTTTTTAAATGGAGCAACAGGTTTTTATAAATGCAAACGCTGTATTGTGTGTAAGAACACCGATCCCTCCACACACTCAAAAGTTACTAGTTTTAAGTCTAATATAACCAATAAGAATTATACCATAAAAGACTTCATTGGATGTAATACAACTAATGTCATCTATCTATTGGAGTGCCCATGTGGCCTCCAATATGTAGGTATGACTACCAGGTGCCTAAAAACAAGATTAGCAGAACATTGCAGAAATATTAAAAAATGGGTACCCAAATCATTCTGTATCCAAGCATTTCTTGAAACATAATCAAGATCCTACATTTCTTAAATACATTGGAATTAAAAAATGCAAGGTCCCTTGGAGAGGTGGCAATATAAAAAATATTTTAGGTAGATCTGAAATGGAATGGGTATTCAATTTACAAACCCTAGCCCCCCAAGGCTTAAATGCTGATTTCAATTTACACATTTCTTTTATAATTTTTATTAATTTAAAATCTTTTATATTTCATACATTTTTATAATTAATATATGTATTGTCTTTTGCTGTCAGGTTGGGGCTATCCCATCTATAGTTGTTATTTACGGCATTATGGTCTGGGATGCCCCCAGCTTGACCGCAATCTTACCAATATGTGCTTCCATAACGCTTTTCTTTTAAATTTGTTACAGCTGCTATTTTGTCTGAACCATAGTTTTATTTTGGTTTTAATTGTCCAATTCAATTGTTTTTATTATTTTACATGTAATTCAATTTCTCTTTTAACTTATGCCCACAGTTAACATGGCTTATTTCACCTATGCTTTTATTTATATATATATATTTTTTGTATTGGTTTATAAATCATTTCCATGATTAGATGCTTTTAATTAGCATTTTTCTCTAATATTATGGATATATATATATGTTGCCCACAACAATGGCGGACGCACGCCTAATAACTTTAATAACCATGCGGCAATGCGCCGCTATAATTCCCTCGAGTATGCCGATCACGTGACCCGCGCACCATGCCCTCTTACGTGCACGCTACACCCACCCCTTACTTCGTCTTGTTTATTTAGTCTGGTATTCCTATGCCTATGATTTGGGCGGCTGCACAAACTACACTACAGCATACCTCTATGGGTGCCGGTCACGTGACTCGCGCACCACACTTCCCATAGGCTGCGCGAGTCATGTGACGTGTTAAAACTATATTCATCTAATTTTATGTTTGTAAATTTCGTTTTTAACTGATTTCAATTGCAAATGATTATGTCTGTCAATATGTATATTGCTAAAACTTTTCTGTTCAAATTTGCCTCCAATTGTAAATTTTACTGTTATTATGGGTAATACATTACTCTTTTTTGGCGCCATTTTTAAATAATTTATGTACCTATATATACTCCTACCAGCCAGGTTCTAATGTTAATCCATTTTGATAAAGCCCTAGTGGCAAAACGCGTGAATGGTTTTATAATATTGTGTATTTTATAATAAAATATTTTTTTGGCTAGATTTCTGTGCCATTATCTTTTTATGCACATTTTTATTATTATTATTTTTTCCTGGCATTTTATTCAACTAATCCTGAGGTGGGAATTATACCACCAACGCTATTATCAGAGTGCAGTTAGGCTTGCAGTCTACTTGTGAGTATATTTTATTTTATCCACTTTTATATTGTGTCATCAGAGAGCACTATTGGTTGTTTTTATGTTCTTCTTCTCTTGAGAGCTAGACACCATTCCCTTCTGGAGGACAAGCATCTGTATATCCTACAAGCGGGGATTGTTCCGCTATATGCCCATTACACCTAAGCTGGCCATAGCTCATCTAAATGTTAGTGAAAAATTTATATTTTAATTCACCTATATTCATCATATACACTCCGCACGATTGGTCCTCTTTTCTTGTGTCTTCCATATCACGAGACGATCTGCACTTCTATACAGTTCAACCTTATATATATTGGGACTAATTTTATATATTTTTTTTTATAACCTTTTTTTATCATTTCCTTTGGCGCAGCCTTTCTTCTCTTTTATATATATATATATATATAAATATATATATATATATATATATATATATATTACATATTAGACTTGTGCACATTGAAAAAAATAGTTTCAGCTGAACCACTTAATCCGAAAATAACGAATTTATAAATATAGATATATATTATGAGTACACTGATAGGTACATTTTCCACCTTCTAGTTAACAGATCAAAAAATAAAAAGTAACAAATAAAGGGTGACAAAAAAGGAGGAGCATTAAAATATATATCTATTAAACATGTTATATATTGAGATTTAGTTCTCTATTGGTCACTTATCACTTGATTGGTGAATAAAATCAGCATTTAGTGGCTGTCTCCTAGGCATCAGTTATCTTTTTTCCATCTTTTTTCCAATCTTTTTTCCGTGGTCTCTTTTGGCACCATGAATGGAATTCTGAATCATGAATCAAACTAACATTGTGCGATTTGTTGGTTCGTCATTTGGGTACATTAAGGCTCAGAGTTAAGGAACTTACATGATCACTTGCTCGGCCCAAATTTGGACAAATTGCAGTCTGTAACAAAGCTAACCTCCAAGTCTAGTATGTATTCTTATTCTTTACTACACAAAGAGGGCATTCACTACAGGTCAACTTTACATTTTGGACTTCAGCCGAAAAAAAAAAGAAGGAATTTCAAATAAATAATCACTATATTCATTAACAGTCAAATTGAGAAAGAAATAATCTAAATTCATCTGAAATGTCCAGTGGAATGTAGCCCAAATAATTGGCAAATACATCATTTGTCATCCCATTTCAGACAGTTGGGAAATTGAGATCTATTTCACAATTTTTTATGTCCTTCCTTCATTACCCAGAGTAGACACAAATTCTAAAAGTTTGTTTTGGCAAAACTGTAGAGTTCTTCTGGAAAAGAAACATCAGTTCAATACACTGTCCTTTAAACACCAGGTGATAATTTCACCTTTAAATATACTATATCTATCCATCTCTCTGTCACTCTATCTGGCAAACTAAAGTCTAATGAGCATATGCAGTGACAATTGAGAATGGGAAAAAAAGGTAAAGGAGAGGAGAAGGGCTCATTAAAAACCAATGGGGAGAATAGATATCCTCCAGCCAATCAGAAGCAGGTAAGAGGCTTAAAAAGTAAAATGGAGCAAAGTGCACAGGTAGTCACACTCACAAGATAGTGGAGGACAAAGTTAAGACACTCTGATTTATGGACACTGAGAATGTTGGCTTGGTCAGCACCTTCCTGACCAACGAGACACAACAGTTTGACTGTTTTGGCTTAGAATTCCAGATTTCACTTTAGTGACATTAAGTCACACTTTCATTAAACAGAGGAGGCAAGTATGGTATACCTTTCTTTACCACTCTTATTTACATATCAAAATAATGGTTTAACAGTAAAAATTTGAATATCCTATGCAGTTAACATATCCACCAATCACAGCCAAGCCGTGTATATAAAAGGATATGTGTAGAAAGCTCTCCCTATTTTTGGTCTGCGACAGTTCAATAGTTCCTCATATAATTAAAAAAAAAAGGAAAAATACATGCAAAACAATAACACTCAAAACATGTTGAAGAAAAACTGATGAGAGCGATGGTTATGATGAACATATCGAAAAACTCTTGTATCTGTGAAATTTTTTCCAATCATGCAAAAAAAAAATCAAAAAAAAATCAACATAAGTAAAGGAAAACAAAAGAATATTAAAACCATGCAGTGGGTAAGTTAAACATAGAGTGAGGGGTCAATACTCACCTTCTGTCTTTAATAAAATTGTAACCTAACTTGATGGAGGCTTGAATTATGCTAGTTTAGGGCTCAAACAAATTAGGTAAAAGTATTTCTAGCCATATAACCAATAGGTTTAAAATTAAGTTTATTTAAAGTGGATTCTGAAGATCAGTTTACCTCAAACAATGAAAGTTTTTGAGGCCATAGCTAATCTTGAAGAATGAGCACCAAATTTAGAAATATCTATACCAGCCAAATCTAAAATCATTTTAATGCATCTAGCAATAGTAGTAGAAGATATAAGCAAAAAAAAGAAAAGGTTTGCTATATGAAATTAGTAATTAAGAACTTAATCTCAGAGAAAGTATTCTATGCTCACAAGTACTTAAATAGTGAACCACAAAAAATGTAGGATTATGTGGAAAAGATGGATAGAAAACATATCTTAAAAACCAAAGTAAGAAAGTTACATGCACTCTTTTCCAAAATCCCTATGTATGTTTAAACAAATGGAGGTTATTTAGTTACTCTCATGGCGCCTTATCCATAAAGCAGTTTCTCTGCTCCATCTTTGTGAGTATTTACTATTTATAATATTTTACCAATTTTATTGGAATGGAGAGCACTATTATCTGCTTTCTATATTTTTGTCATTTTGGGTCCCACAACACCATCTTCTACAGACACTCCCCAACACATCCTGTAAGTGGGGAATATACGCTATCAAAACTGGAGCTGCTCCCAGCTCCACCAAATGTGAGTTAGCTACCATTGTTTTATTACCTATTACTCATTTAAGTTGACATATTGCACTATTGGATTTCTCGTTTTCTTGTCTTGCATATATGTATGGATTAAACTAAGAAATCTTTTACCCATCACATTCACTGATACAAAGAACGAATTTCTATTGCACTGCAAAATTCATTTTAAATGGGTACTCATCATTATTTCTAGGCTATTTTGGAAGATTTTTAAGATTTTTAAGATTGCTTTGGACTATTTTATTTATCCACACCTACTGTATATTATTGCAAATAGCACTTTATTGTCATGCCTCTACTTTTGTGGTGTAGCCATTTTTTCTTTGTTGTTGTTGATCTCCTGAAGGGTTTACAGCAGTGGTTCCCAAACATTTTAGGTTCAAGGTGCCCTTAACGTTTCAATAATTTTCCAAAGTGCCCAAAGTCAAACCTTTCCCTGTCATGGTTGGATCCAGAACCTAATCTCGGGAGGGCACTTGTAGATCATTTAAAGAAACAATCCAGGCACAATAACCACTACAGTATGCTGTAGAGGTTATGGTGCCAGGAGTGATGTGGTTCCTTCCCAGGGTAAGTAGTTAAACTGTTTAAGAACAGTTGGACAACTTACCTGGGATCTGGGGCTTTAGTAAGGGATAGCGGCAGTGGTGTGTGTGAGGGGTGCAATGTGTGTGGGGTTAAGTGTGTATGAGGGGTGCAGTGTGTGTGTGGGGGGGTGCAGTGTGTGCACGGGGGTACGTTGTGTTTGTGAAGGATGCTGTGTGTGTAGGGTGCATTGTGTCTGTGTGTTTGAAGGGTGCAGTGGATGTGAGAGTGAATTCTAGCAGCCTCAGGAGCTGTTATAGTTCACTCTCACAAGATTTGGAGAGTTGTCATGGTAACCGTGGCAACGCTCCGAGCTCGTGAAAGGAGAACTCGGCAGAGCTGCAGGTTAGAGCTCCCCCGGGTCCTTCCTCCCTGCTGGCTGTCAGCATTACAGTGCTAGCGTGCCGGAGAGGGAGATCTCTGATCTCCCCTCCGGTCCTGCACAGCGGGCAGGGGAGAGGGAGGCACAAGTCCCGGTGCTATGATCATATCATCATAGCACTAGGGAAATATTTCACAGTTCCCTTGTGTAACCGACACACAGTTTGGGAACCGCTGGTTTAGAGGGATCCCCTTCTTTTGGTTAGCTGCCTTCATATTGATTAATTAACGCTAATCCTGCTCCCTTTTTTCCTCTATTCAATTAGCATACAACACAACACTACAAGACTAAGCAATGCATGAAACAAACCCTGAACAATCAGCATTCTAAGTAAAATATATATCGAGCAAAGAAACTGAAACACCATGAAAAGAAGACACTAATCAAGGGAAGGGAAATCAGTCAATAACAAACAGGGGAAGATATTCGCCTCTTGTCATCATTAAACTTAAGATTAGTACATTAAAGCTAGCATTATTTTCAATTTTCCAACATGACATATTTTGCAATTTCAACACTGTACAATAAGAAAGCATGCAGCATTCGTTGACCGACAGAGGTAGAAATTCTGAAATGTAAACCCACATGACCAGTCTGCCACCTGTAAAATATCATATAGGGAGGCACGCACAAAGAGAGCGGAGGATGCCGCTGCCCCTCTCACGGACTAGCTTTCAGGACCATGAGGCCAAACATAAGAAACGAGAAGTTGACGAAAGGAGGAGACTGCAACATTGCAGTAGCCTCCATAAAAGAATGCAACGCCAACATGATGCAACGCCTCGGTTGAAGAATCCGACTTTGTGTGACAGGAAATCTGAAAGGTAACACCTTCAGGGGAAATGGTAAATGCATCTGCGCCAAACGCGTGTATGTCTGAAACACATTGAAAAGATACCAAACAAAGTATATAGGTAAACTTGGCTGTGAGTTGGCGTAGAGAAAGTATTTTGTTGGTAGGCCAATCACATAGGAATTAGAGAACAGTGTCAATGTCCGAGAGCCTAGTATACTTAGGACCCGGGGGATGCTGAAGTCGTATACTTGGGCGTAAATGCCAAATGAGAGGATCCTGTCCTACTGGTTACCCCTGCTGAGGTACATGGGTCGCTGATGTAGCCTACTGCACCACATTAAAAGAGTGGTAGGATTTTACGGACAAAACAATGAAGACAAAAAAGTTAGGATAGAGTACACAGGAGCCAAAAAGGGATCAAGGACCCATTCCATACCCCAGCTAGACCAGTATTTCCAGGCGAGAGGTAGCACCTTTTCGTCCCTGGGGGATAGGAATCCCACAGGTCCCTAGGTGTTTGTGAGAACCGTCATCAGGATGAAATTAGGGTGAGTGCCGAATATAGCATGTCCGTTTTCCGCCTGCATGTTGTCCAGCCATTCTGTTTTGTGTGTTTGTCCAGTTCTGGAAAAAAAGAGAAACATGACCAGCAGTCTTTTGAACAGTGGCAAAAGTAAATCTGGACTGGGCACATTCTCTGCCTCCTCGGCCATGATCAGATCTTCTGGAGTACTGGAACCACTGACGGTTCCCAACTTCTGGACAGAGGGCATGCGGCTGTGCATTGGTGCGGGGCCTGTTGGCCATAAGCGGCTTGTTGCACGGCCCCATTGCCGACCAGCCCTGCCAAAAACACCTCTGGAGGTGTTGCCACAAAATACTCTCCGCATGGACAATTGGGCCTTGTTAAGTGAGGTAAATACATTGACATACTTATTAAGCTCGCTTAGGAATGCCTTTCAAAATAATTTGCCCTGTACTTGGGGACTAGCTTTCCGTCAATTCAGAACAGTGCTGCCTGGCATCTCTCCAAAGAGAGGGCCACATCTTAGGAAACAAAAACATCACTGTGCCCATTCTCTGATGTCATGTACCTACTCACGCATGTAGAATAAGTCAGTAGCCCAAATGTAGGCGTCATCCATCATGGACATAACCCTTGCCAATGGGCCAATGGCATCCAGGAGTTTATCCTGAGCACCCTTGAATCCAGGGCTTCCAGAACCAGAAGTGCATAAAGCTGGCTCTTTGGTCTGGAGGCATCCACATGCTAGGAACATGTTGAATGCATGGTGGCGTCCCCATCCGCTAATTCATTCAACACACCTGGGACTCACCCAGGATAGTATCTTTAGTAAATACAGGATCCGATTTATAGGCGTAGTTCCATGCCTCGTCCTCTGAGTCAGAGGGGGCGCCCTGCTACTCGTCGAGCACCGAGAGAGAGTGGGGGCATTTCTTCCATGAAGGCAGCCACAGCTGCTGATATCATTGACTAGAGGTCCAGAGGGTACTGGGATGCTTCTACGGCAATAATAGGCAATTGGGGTTACCCAAATGACACTGTTCAATGTATGAAAATGTGGTCCCGCAATATTGAAAGGAGGCACTTAGGGCAGAGGGAATAGGGCAGAGTTCCCCACAGATCTATTTTATTGTTGAGGGAATTAACATGATCCTTAACAATATTTTTTTGGGTTTGAAGACCATTTTTATCTTCAGACGAAAGGGACAGCCATAGGGACCAGATTTGCCCCAAGTTACGCTAATTTATTTATTTATGTCTTACCCCAGTAACTCTATGTTTTTTCCAGATCTGACATTGGGGAAAATCTGGTCCTCTATAAGCGCTATATTGACGATATTTTTATTATATGGAAAGGCAGTTCAGAATCTTTGTTGAGTTTTATCGATTCCCTTAATGATAATTCATGGAATATTAAATGAACACATGTAATTTAACTTCAAACTTCGATTTTTTAAATCTTGAGATTTTTATAGAAAATGGTTTAATAAACAGTCAGACTTTTTTTAAAACTGTTGATGTTAACAGTTTTATCGATTTTAGTAGTTGCCATTTTTTTTTTGTAAATTTCTTTTTACTCAAAATTTTTAGTCATTACAAAACGAAGAAAGGCAAGTGGTTAGTTTAGAGAAACACGCAGGTTTCAGTTCTGGAATCCAGTGCAGGTCAACTCGAGATACGCAGATCTCAGAATGTGATCTAGTTAACAATGTGGATTTAAAAAAAAAAAATCAACCAATCAGAATGTATATCAATAACACATAGACTCCTCCCACTTCCTCTTTCTTTGCTGCTTGCCACCCAGGTGAGTCTATTCTAATAATATTGCCTTACAATTTTTAATTAAAATACCTTTTAACTTATTATAGTTGCATTTTAATATATATTTTTTTGTTACAGGTTTCTTTGATTTCTATTCCTTAGGGTTGTGCATGGGCAAAAATGTGGTTCAGAAATTTGGGAAAGTAAAAAGAGTTGTCTACTTCGACAATTTGGTTTGGCAATTCGGACATTAGGAAGCATCCGCATGTCTCAATGGGTCATGTCCCTGAGCAGGTCAGCAGATAGGAGACGATTGCCAGGGTTATTGGTTGAAACTTTATTGGTGCTTTTAGACATAGCAAATAACTTGAGAAAAAGAAGAATTAAGGCAATATGCCACAAAATAGGATACTTGTAAATTAAATAAATACAGTCTTTGATATCAAAGTAGGATTGAAGTTATTCAAGTAGATAAGTACCTTGTGGAATGTTACAATGTAGCCAAGTTCAAGATAATGCAGGGTTGAAGTATAATAAGGCAGGTAAGTACTTTCAGTATGATGCAATTCAGGTAAGTACAGGATGATACAGAGTTGAAGTAGTTAAAGCAGGTAAGTACCTTTCGGTATTAGGCGATGCAAGTAAGTACTGGATGATGTAGGGTTGAAGTAGTTGAAGGCAGGTTAGTATCTTCAGTATGGTAGATAGAGCAGGTAAGTATCTTCAGAATGGTACAATGCAGGTAAGCACAGGATGATGCAAATCAGGTTGCTTTCAGGAGCCAGGATCAGAAGTTCTTTGTTGGAACACTAATTTCAATGTCAAGGTGACTTGGATTATAGGGTGTGGCCTTTTATGGCAGACTTAATTGTAAGTTTATCCAGGTGGGAGCCTGAGATGACTAGTGCCTAGGGAGGCCACTAGAGGCGAAGATCAGGAATTGCAATTAAAGGGCCAGTAATAAATGAAAAAGTCTTGCTTGTCAGATTGGAATCTGACAGAATGTCATAAAATTCATAAGAATGTACATTCGGAACAAAATGAATTGCAAGTGTCTACTGGTCACATGAATGCAAGCCAACACCCTGACAGTCTGATTTATATATTATCCCACCTTAATGACTATGTGTGCCCTCATTGGCCAAGTATCAGTGACAAAATCACCAATATTGTAAAGCGCTACGGAATCTGTTGGTGCTATATAAATGGCAATAATGATAATAATTGGCTGTCCTCTAACATCAATCAAAAAAATGTGCTCATTTCATTGGACAGGGAATATTGAAACCGGATTGGGCAAACAAGCATTACATTGCACAAAAGGAATTCGCTTATTGGTCAAAATTCCTGTCATCATTCACGTAATTTTCCCTCCCTCCCTCTCTCTTGTTTTGCCACTTTTCAGAAATCCATATCACTTCGGCACTTCAGAGCTTCGGCGCTATGGTGCTTCGGCACTTTCGAACTACCAAACTTCGGCACTTCAGAACGTTGTCGCTTCGGGACATCGGCACTTCGGACATTCGTAAGCATCTGAATGTCTCAATGTGATGAAATTCGAACAAATATACATTCGGAATGAAACTAATCGCACATGTCTACTATTCCTTGCCTTACTTGTCTAAAGGGATTTGCTTTCCTATCCTTTAGCTTTCAATAAGTACTTTCAGCCTCTCCATTTTCCCACCTTTTTTATCACCTCACACAGCATTTTTTTCCTTTCAGGTTATTTTCCTTTTCAGGTTATTGTATAACCTTTGCACTAGCTATATCAATACCTTAGCCTTTTACACTAGTTCCCCATATGGTTTTCCCAATAATTAACTGTGGTAATTTTAAAAATCACGTGTTTGCATCAAATTATTATTGTGGGTGACCCCCACTTCACTGTTTTTGCCTCTGCATTGTGGGTGACCCCCAGTTTTGTCTGCATTATTTAACTTGTGTGGCTGACACCACTTAGAATTTGTGAATGACTCCCAACTCATTATTTATTGCTTACTCACATATTTTATGTATGGGTAACCACTTTTTATAAAAACGTCAGCTTTATCTATATAGTATTTCTACTTTATATATATATTGCAAGGGTGAACCCCTTTGATTGCTTACATCGTGGGCAACCCCCACTATACTGCTTATTCCGTGGGTGACCCCCACTATATTTCTGAGTGACCCTCAGACATTACTGGCCTTATTTTTTCAATACTTGGGTGAACCCCAAATAACTTTTAAATAACAGCCTTTTGCCTTAATTTAGAGAATCAACATTCCTATTATTATTTAATATTGTGTATAGCAGTACATATTTCTCCATTCACTTTTAGTTTGATAAAAGTGAAAGTTTAGTGAATAACTGATCAGACAGACCCTGCAATCTCTACTGAGTTGTGTGCTTGGCTCTATTCCACTATCACAGAGTCTATAGCAAAAGCTCTGGCAGCTTTCCATGAACAATCTTTCACTGACATTAATCATCCTGCTCACCATGACTCTGACTCCGAGGACTCACATCTCTCGGATCTAGAGGGACCTCCATACAAACGTCCCTTGAAATACATGCTCTCTCAGGACCAATGATTCCTACACACTGTTAAGGGATTCTGAATAGATTTTGTCACCTTTTTCCAGTCAAAAGGCCTCCCCAATGGCACTTAACACTAAACACTAACACTAAACTACTGGAGAGGACAGCGATCGAATGATCACCCTTCCCACATACATTTCTCAGCAACATGTTTCTGGTCTGCATAAAGACAGGAGATCTCCGTCCGGTAATCAATCTCAGAGACCTAAACCACGTCTTGTACCATCATTTCAAGATGGAGAGATCCATCTTCTACGAAACCTCCTGTGCGTGGTAGACTGGTTCTCTTGCTTTACGTTCGTATCTCACGGTTCTGGTCACACAAAGCCATCACACATTTTTTCAATCCCAATGGCAAAGACATTTGGCAGTTCACCTGCGTTCCCTTTGGCCTTTGTTCCGTGCCATGGTGCTTCACCAAGTTAATAAAGCTAGTCATAGTGTTAGTTTGCTCTCAAAATAATTGCTCCATTATATATTTGGATGGCATTCTGATTATGGCTCAAGATCCACACACACTTCGTCATCACATGGATATGACCTCAGCACTATTACAAAACCTAGGTTTTGTTATCAATTTCCTGAAATCAGTTCTGGAACCTTTGCAGACCATTCAGTTTCTGCAATTACAAATAGATTATGTGCAAGCAATTCTACAATTGCCCTCCACAAAATCAAAACCATTAAAAAAGACATTTGAACATTATTGTCTACTCAACTGATATGCCTAAGAGACTTGACACACATAATAGGCTTCCTTTCCACATACATCCAAGCTATATTTCTGGGACCTTTGCACTATTAAGCAATGCAGCATTTGAAAACATTTTATCTACAGCGATCCATGTCTTATGACCAGCTAATATCTCTGACAGAAGTCCATCTAGAACTCCATTGGTGGCTTCACAATATTGATGCATAGAATAAGACGGCCATCTTTGGCTCACAATTGGACTTTGTTCTGGAGTCAGATGCCAGCTTTCTCGAATAAGGTGCCACTTGCTCCAATCTTTTGATTGTTGGTCTTTGGTCCACAGTGGAACAACCCCTTCATATAAATTGCCTGGAACTGATTGCAGGCTCTCTTGCAATCCGAAGTATTGCAAAGGACGCTTTCAATTGTTCCCTAGAGCTGCGAATAGACACCTCTGCAGTCCGATACATTAATTGTCTAGGTGGAATCGCAATCCAAACTGTTCTCCAACCTCATGAAAGACCTCAATCAGTTCTGTCTGGACAGAACTCTTTCTATTTGAGCAGAATACCAACCAGGCTCAGACAATTTTTTTACAGATTGGTTTTCCCATCACTGGAGCCGCTAAATCCTCAACTGTTTTACCACATTCATCTCCTCTGAGGGCACCTCACACTGAATCTATTTGCATCTCGGCTGAAACTTCCAACAGATGCTTTCTTCAGCTGGTTGCCGGACCCTGTCTCCCTGACAACCGATGCGTTCCTTTAGAAGTGGCAATGAAGTTTTTAGTGTTTTTGCAAATGATATATGGCAGGTTGCTTCCACACTGTCATTCTCTGAAGTTCTGCCTGTGCATAATACTCAGAACGACAGGCGGATGCGTATTAGGGACTTTAATTTGTGGCTTGGTGAATGGTGTCGGGAGCAAGGATTTGGCTTTATTTCTCATGGTAGCTCTGTTTGGAATGGAGATAAGCTGTACAAAAAAGATGGTTTGCATCTTTCTCAAAAGGGAACAAATGTTCTCAGTGAGCAGTTCAGAGGTTTTGCTAGGATGTATTTAAACTAGGAGGGGGGGCAAAAGGGTGATAAAACATCAATCCAATTGTCCCCCAAAACAAGGACAGAAGGTGCCTGTAGCAAGTGTGTTAAAAAATGATAAGCTTAGAGTCATGTCTACAAATGCTCGCAGTTTAGGGAATAAGATCCATGAACTTGTGGCAATAATGGCAACTGATAGTGTAGATTTAGTCGCTGTTACTGAGACATGGTACAATGAGAAAAATGACTGGGACATAGCAATACCAGGGTACTCTTTATATAGGAAAGATAGGGAAGGCAAGAAAGGGGGAGGGGTGGCCTTGTATGTGAAGGATAGCATAAAATCTAGCCTAATAAAAGTTAGTGAGGCAAACATAGAGTCCGTTTGGGCTACGTTAGAATTTGGTAATCACACAGTAACTCGTGTAGGTGTGATTTATAGGCCCCCAGGACAAATTGAAGAGTTAGATAATCTACTAGTTGAGGAAATAGCTAAAATGACAATGCAGATGTGGCCAAAATAGTTAAAAACAAAAAGTTAGCATTTAGGAATTATAAAAAAACCCAGAGTGAGGAAGACAAAATGATCTATAAGATTAGGCAGAAAGAGGCTAAGCAAGTTATAAGAGCTTCCAAATCACACACAGAAGAGAAAATAGCACAGTCAGTAAAAAAGGGGGATAAAACATTTTTTAGATACATAAATGAGAAAAGAAAAGTAAAACAAGGATTAGTTAGATTAAAAACAAAAGAAGGAAGGTATGTAGAAGAGGATAAAGGTCTAGCTGACTGCCTCAATGAATATTTTTGTTCTGTATTTACAGATGAAAATGAAGGAAAGGGACCTCAGTTGAGAAAAAGGATAAATGAGTCATTTATTACACGTGAGTTTACAGAGGAAAGGTTCTATTTCAACTGTCAAAAGTAAAGACAAATAAGTCAATGGGACCTGATGGAATACACCCAAAGCTATTAAAAGAGCTTAGTGGTGTACTAGCAAAACCATTAACAGATTTATTTAACCAATCATTGTTAACAGGAGTAGTCCCAGAAGATTGGAAGTTAGCGAATGTTGTGCCCATTTACAAGAAAGGTAATAGGGAGGAGTCGGGCAACTATAGGCCAGTAAGCCTTACTTCAGTAGTGGGGAAAGTGATGGAAACCATGTTAAAAGATAGGATTGATGAACATCTAAAAACACATGGATTTCAAGATCAGAGACAACATGGGTTTACTTCAGGGAGATCATGCCAAACTAATCTTATTGATTTTTTTGATTGGGTAACTAAAATTATAGATCAGGGTGGTGCAGTAGACATTGCTTACCTAGATTTCAGTAAGGCTTTTGACACTGTTGCACATAGAAGGCTTATCAATAAACTGCAATCTTTAAGTTTGGATTCCAATATTGTTGAATGGGTAAGGCAGTGGCTGAGTGACAGGCAACAGAGGGTTGTAGTTAATGGAATATATTCGAAGCTTGGACTTGTCACCAATGGGGTACCTCAGGGATCTGTACTTGGACCTATTCTCTTTAATATTTTTATTAGTGATATTGCAGAAGGTCTTGATGGTAAGGTATGTCTTTTTGCTGATGATACTAAGATATGTAACAGGGTTGATGTTCCAGGAGGGATAAGCCAAATTACAAATGATTTAGGTAAACTAGAAAAATGGTCAGAATTGTGGCAACTGACATTTAATGTGGATAAGTGCAAGATAATGCATCTTGGACGTAAAAACCCAAGGGCAGAGTACAGAATATTTGATAGAGTCTAACCTCAACATATGAGGAAAGGGATTTAGGGGTGATTATTTCTGATGACTTAAAGGTAGGCAGACAATGTAATAGAGCATCAGGAAATGCTAGCAGAATGCTTGGTTGTATAGGGAGAGGTATTAGCAGTAGAAAGAGGGAAGTGCTCATGCCATTGTACAGAACACTGGTGAGACCTCACTTGGAGTATTGTACACAATACTGGAGACCGTATCTTCAGAAGGATATTGATACCTTAGAGAGGGTTCAGAGAAGGGCTACTAAACTGGTTCATGGATTGCGGGATAAAACTTACCAGGAAAGATTAAAGGATCTTAACATGTATAGCTTGGAGAAAAGACGAGACAAGGGGGATATGATAGAAACATTTAAATATATAAAGGGAATGAACACAGTAAAGGAGGAGACTATATTTAAAAGAAGAAAAACTACCACAACAAGAGGACATTAAATTAGAGGGACAAAGGTTTAAAAATAATATCAGGAAGTATTACTTTACTGAGAGGGTAGTGGATGCATGGAATACCCTTCCAGCTGAAGTGGTAGAGGTTAACACAGTAAAGGAGTTTAAGCATGCGTGGGATAGGCATAAGGCTATCCTAACTATAAGATAAGACTAGGGACTAATGAAAGTATTTAGAAAATTGGGCAGACTAGATGGGCCGAATGGTTCTTATCTGCCGACACATTCTATGTTTCTATGTTTCTATAATTATAAAAAGTGCCACAAGTGCAAACAATGTAATAAAGTGCAAAGTGATACAAAGTGCACATAAAGTGTATAGTGATAATATCATATAAATAATTTTATACATACATATGTCCTCTCAAATAGCAATGTACATAAAAGAAAAAGAGACACAGAAAAAAACAAATAGTGTAAATCTGTTATGGAAAAAATATAAAATATAAATGCCAAATATTGCACTCACAAAGGTAGAGCAGAATAAGCCTGCTCTAACTGTAACAGCTTCTTCGAATATTTTCTTCAAATCAAGGACTGCGCAGACGAAATATTCCAATAGATATATTTATTGCCCAGCACAGCACAAATATGTCACCTTCCTCCACATTCAGTGTAGGGTTACAAAGTGGTCAACTGTATGCAGCTTATGGTGTTGACTATTCCCTCTGTTCGTTCGTCGCCGCTGTTGCCGTCGCCACTGCTGCTTCCTCACACTTCCGAAATGGTGAGAAGGTGACAACAGTTGGTGCGATTATTCGCAAATGGAAGAAACACAAAATAACTGTCAGTCTCACTTGGTCTGGTGCTTCATGCAAGATCTCACTTTGTGGAGTTTCAATGATCATGAGAACGGTGAGGAACAGCCCAGCACTACATGGGGGGATCTTGTTAATGATCTCAAGGCAGCTGGGACCATAGTCATCAAGAAATCAATTGGTAACTCACTACGCCGTGAAGGACTGAAATCCTGCAGCGCCCCCAAGGTCCCATTGAGAGAACTGGGTGAAAGTGTTGCAGTCAGATGAGACTAAAATCAAGCTCTTTAGCATCAACTTAACTCACCATATTTGCAGGAGGAGGAATGCTGCCTATGACCCCAAGAACACCAGACTCACCGTCAAACATGGAGGTGGAAACATTATGCTTTGGCGGTGTTTTTCTGCTAAAGGGACAGGTCAGCTGCAGCACATCAAATGGACGGGGCCATGTACCATCAAATCTTGGGGGATAACCCCCAAAAATCCCACATGTTTTTACTTCCTCAAAAGGAAAGTCCTTAAAATCTGTGTTTAGTGAACAGTGAACATAACACTACAGATGAAAAAGGAAGGAGAAACTGCGCCCAAAAATACATATACAGAAATGTATACGTACACAGGTCTTTTAGAGTTGTACACACATTTGGCCTCAAAGATTAAAAAAAAAGTAATAATAGTGCAGTACAGTATGTAGAGTAAATAAGTGGTGAATAATAATAATTGTGTGATTTTCATTCACATTTTCTTGAGCTAACTTAGAGCTCAACTGCACATGAACAGAACAATCCCATCTAAGGATATATGATGATATGGATGTCCTGGGTGCCTCAGATAAAGTGCAGTATGCAGGACATATGTAGGAGTGAGTACAAGAAAGAGATATTCCACTGGTGAAGTAAGTACTGGTAGAGGGCCGGCGCAAGGATTTTTTACTACACAGGCGAAGAGGCATTTTGACGCCCTCCCCCCCCCCCAAAAAAAAAATGCATCTTCACCTCTGTGTCTCGTAGCCCCCCTTTTGAATTTCTTACCCCCCAAGAAACTAGGTTTTTCATATCCACTCTCTTGAATGTATTACCCCTTTGTGCCTTACACCCCCCTTTAGTGTGTCTCCTACAACCACTCTTATGTATTTCCTACTTCCCTGCCAGACCCTTTCTGCTTCTTTCTCCCACCTATCTATATCTCTTTTTTTCCCATATAGACATAGATACAGGCAAAAATACATATATGCACAAATACACAAATATACAGACACACAACCATACATGCACACAGACATAGTTATTTAGGCACACAGTCACAAAGATATACAGACACACAGTCATAAAAGGCAAACACAGTCATACAATCTACACATACAGGTACACACACACACACAGACACACAGACAGACATACACACACACATACACAGACACACTGACAGAGACTTATACACACACACAAACACACTGACAGACATACACTTACACACACACACACACACACACACTGACAGACATACAGATACACACTGACAGACATATACACACACACACACACAGATACACACACATGCTGGTCAAAATATACACTTTTCTAGCCACTCTCCTGTTTCCTACTTTGTGGGTTCAGGAGGGTGGCTTACTTGGGATCCAGAGTGCTGCCTGAGGTAGTTGGGCGTTGGAGAAGCTGGTCCTGCCCAGCCCCCTCCTCTCTTCCTTCTCCTGCTCTCACTGCTCTAGTCTTGTTGGGAGGAAGTCCTCCCATGCTGATGATAAGGGGGCCGGCGGTAGCTCTGCCCCTGCTGGGCGCAAGCCTCACTGTGTGCTACAGGTGGAGCAGAGATATGACGTGTTCATATCCCCGCCCCCTCCACAAAGTTTTTCATATATTTTATATATATAAATAATATACTATACTTAATATACTTTTTATTAACCATACAAAAACCATTTATATTTTATTTATATATACGGAGGAAGTTAACCACACTTCTGAAGAAGGCTTGGAGAGGCGAAACGCGTGGGACTCCTTAAAGCTATTTTATATTGCTTTTATTGTTTTTGTATGGTTAATAAAATATACTTGTGTTGTTTCGCCTCTCCATGCCTTCTTCAGAAGTGTGGTTAACTTCCTCCGTGACGCCACGCCCATCCCAGAACAACACTAGCCTATCCAGATGATAAAATTATACTAAGTGTCAAAATAGACACAAAACTTACCTCTATTCCCCTGAAAGAAGGGATACTTATTATATCAGCTGGAAGGCAACGGCGCAATTTTGGTTCCGTATGCATTCCAAGATGGAATGCATGAAACACCATACTGGGAGAACGCTGCCTCACTTCCGGTATGACACGTGCGTTCCAGAATGTTTACAGGAAATCAACAATCAACACACCAAGAGGCAATTACAAAATGCCTATTTAGATGAATTTTATGAGGACTTAACCACACTTATGAAGAAGACTTGGAGAGGTGAAACGCATAAAGTGTAACTCCTTAAAGCTATTTTATATTGCTTTTATTGTTTTTATATGGTTAATAAATAGTATATTTTATATTTATATATATCGTATTTATCCATCCATTGCTTCCTGGTACAACCACACTCCTAGGTGGGTGTTATATCACCCATGCTATGTACACTAGAGCAAGTTCTGCTCTGGTAAATGTAAGTGCATTACTTTATTTTTCATTTAAATATCTACGAGTACTTCACCATTGGAATATCTCTTTCTTGTACTCACTCCTATATATGTCCTGCATACTACACTTTATCTGAGGCACCCGGGACGTCCATATCATCAAATATCCTTAGATGGGGATTGTTCCGTCCATGTGAAATACAGCTGAGCTCTAAGTTAGCTCAATAAAATGTGAGTGAAAAACACACAAGATTATTCACCACTTATTCACTGTACATACATACTATCTTTGAGGCCAAATGTGTGTACAACGCTAAAAGGCCTATGTACATATACATTTCTGTACATATATTTTTGGGCACGGTTTCTCCTTCCTTTTCCATACTTCACCATCTACAAGGTTTGAGAATCCTTGAACAGATTACTGCAGCCCATATCCATCCTGTGTTAATAATATAGTGAGTGCCTATTCCCTGCCTTTTTTTTACATTTTGTACTCATTCCTATATAGGCAACCCAATAGAATTACAAGGATGACACTATTCAAATATTGAGACAATTACAGTATTAATATTAATGAGATCTTTAAAAAAATAGAAGGTCTGGGAGATCTAAATACCAATGAACCTTTAATCATATTTGACAATCTACAAGAATTACTTAAAGAACTAGAATTATCCCTAACTAAAGAAATGAAGCTTAGATGGGAGATAGCTACTCTTACTAAATACATTGAAGATAAAGAGATTTAAGGCTATTCAAAATGCCCACATCCGACACAGATAACAAAATCTTTATGGATGAATGGTACAATTATTTACAATTTTGCACATCTGGTCTGATGAAAAGCCTTATTAAAGTAAAAAGCGACAAATTATTAGCTTTGGGCAAAAAAATGCTGATACGGAAGAGTATTTTAATTCTACACAAAGGAAAATAAATGTAGAATAAAATAAATGTAGAATAAATGTAGAAAAGACAGAAACAGATGAAAAATGAATCTATGAAAAAGATCAAAATCAACTAATACAATACAGACAAACATGATTATGCACAGAACCAAGTACGCACATACAAAATAAAAAAAAACACAAAATCAAAACAGATGGAAAAATACAACACACCAATACAATCCAAATACAACTTTTGAGAAAGACCTAGACGACTCCAAAGCAAAGACTTCAATAAGAGATATGACCGACCACATAGAGCACAAAACTGGAACAGATCTCCAAGAAAATTCACAGAAAGATATACCACTAATAGCAAACAACCACATGCTAAATATAACGATAAACACAAAGAAGATTCATGTATGCATACCAAACCTTTAGAAATTAGAAAGAATACACACACAACATACCACACAGAAAAAGATAGAGGACAACGTAAGGATAGACACTATACTCAACATGAATCACCTCTAGTAGTCAGACCCAAAACGCACAGATTCACATATGCACCAGCATCCCCACAACAGAGACCAAAAGAAAGAAAATATTATTGGGAAAATGTATGCACTAAAACCCACAAAATACATGAGGACAACGGACTTAACTCACCCAATGAATTAACAAAAAACAGTTACCATGATTTGTCATTTTGTGAACCATTTGACAAAACCTCTTTTTTTAGAGACTCCATCCAATCGAGAAAGACATACCAACCACTTAACTATAACACCTATAAAGAGCTGCAAAATAGATTTAGAGGAAGAAGATCAGGCAGAAGAAAACAAGAAAGGAAGACTAGAGAGTAGAGTTGAGCGAACCCGGACTGTAAAGTTCGGGTTCATACTGAACATTAAGTTTTTTGAACCCCGGACCCGAACACGGACATATCACTGTATGTTCAGGTTGGAGTTCGGTGTTTGGCGATTTAATGATGCGACTTAATGGTGCGTTTTCAAATGCTGCAATCAACAAGCGTTTGACTCATGTGCCCTTAGAAGCCATCACAGCCATGTCTACTAATGGCATGGCTGTGATTGGCCAGTGCAGCATGTGACCCAGGCTCTATATATAAGCTGTAGTCGCATAGCGCCGCACGCACATGAGTTCTTATTAGTGTAGGGTGAGGATACTGCCGCTTTCAGGGACAGATTAGGAAAGAATTCTGCAAACTAGTACATTAGTGGGGTGCGCTTCATATCTGAGAGTCAAATAGAAGTGTCAAATACTGCGGTTACATCGGAGTTTTAAAAAGTAAATTTTTGGGTGCTAAATAGTACATTTGGGGTGTGCACTTCATATCTGAGAGTCAAATAGAAGCGTCAAATACTGAGGCTCAGCAGTAGAACATAAAAATGAGATGGTGAAAAATAATGCAGAATATCAAATAATAAAATTTTTCTAAAATTGGTGTGTAGACTGTGTCTTTAAAAATTAAATTGCAGCAGATGTATGCGGTGTTAATATACTTAAATCTGCTATATGCAGGATATGTTGTACTCAGAACTAAAATAGAATATAAGAAAGATGTAAAGCATTATGGCCTGAAAGAACAGTATGTGGAACTGTTTCCTGCAGTGCAATACAAATTATGTATTGCTAAAAACCACTTAAGAACGATAGATAACTGGGTAAAATTAAAAACCAGTTTATTAACACAATGTCTTAAAAATATAAAAAATATAATCCAGGAACAATTCACAGGAATATTACCAGCATAGTAGTTGCAGTTAGTCTATAGACCTGACTGGGATGGATGCAGATGTTTTTTTGCACACTCGTTTTCTGGGTGCCAGCTGCCTGGTCGGACGGCGTGCGTCTCAGACCTCACTCTGAGAGACGAACACTGCGGGCTGTGTTGATCCCAGATATGTCAAAGGTCCTGTGCGTGTGTGATCCTTTGCTGGCTGGAAATTAGACCGTGTTAGATCTGTCTTACTCGTTTCGTGGGTGTCGGCCCCACTTCTTCAGAGACTGAATAATGTCCAAAGCTTAAGTGGTTTCTTATATATACATACAGCTGATTGTCAATTAAAAAATAAACATTTAAAAGTACTGACTTGCATAGTATATCCAAATACAGGAGTTTATAACATACATTTAATACAGTGACATGATACTTAAATGGTGGTTGAATAATACAATAATTAAATAGTGATTGCTGGTTCAATGGTATAAGACAGGTAGGGTCGTAAAATCACTGCTACAACAGTTCGTGGTTGGTTTCTTAAGAGTTAATATTCTGCTGTGCATTACAGTGACAGCATCCAAAATAAAATTACATTAATACTTGGATGTGTTTTAGAAGGCGAATAACTCTGTAAATGAATGGGAGAACGATAGAACAGAGTGAACACTTAGATTAAATAGATGAGTGAATAAAAGAATGAATAAAAGAATGTATGAGTGGATTATAGGAATATAAAATACAACTAGTGAGTTGTATTTGTTATGGATGATGAAATCCAGTGCATATATATTGCAAAAAAAAATTCTGTAAGTCGGAATAAGAGTGTTCTGACAATGTATCTATGTTGTTTGATAGCATGGCAAAAAAAACAGAACAACAGAAGTGCATTAGATATTGTTATTCTTGATTAGAAATGACATAGCACTTATTAGATGAACATGTGTGCTCATTGTCTTAACAATTTCCATTCTGAAATATAAACACATGTGTTAGTACAATTCCTCTATGGATGTTATGCCCGGCACCCCGGGCATAAAAGGGGTTAAACCGCCGTTTAGTAGATCTTCCAGAGACACAGACAGCTACTGTAGACAACAATCCACCGAACCGGAGAAGCATAGAATGCCGTAAACAGCTGAACCGGAACCACACGAATGCTGTAAACTGCCGAATAGGAAAATCCATACAAATAGGTTTACACTCCTAGCAGTCAAACTGGAACAGCATACAATAAATCCCCCCAAGAACGAGACAAAGCTCCGTGTTGAGGGTCAAGCACTGAACAGTCAGAGCTGTGGGTTTATTGTTCTTATATACACTTTAGTACCACCCACAGGGTTTTGGAAAACAACCAATAAACACATACAATACACTCAGACACTCCCACACAAAATCCTCCCCTCTGCCTGTGATACAATTACCTTACAAAATGGGTAATGTAATTATCACCGGCAGAGAAATACAGTTTTTCCACATTATTCATAACTTGAAAAGTATGCATCACATTCACATAAAACTTAAATTTTCAGAATCAGCATACTCCAAATACAAACATATGTCAAAATCATCCAAATTCAAAAGATAGATCGAAGTCCTTTGTGACCAAATGAAGCATGGCTTTTCTGCCCCAAACCAGTTCCACAGAGTCTTCTATCCTGGAGATAATTGGGAAGTAATCCAATTATCTCCAAGGACAGAGGCAAAACTCCATTGAACACATGGCAGCAAAAGACAATAAAACACATAAAAATATATAACTGTGCCATTGCACAAAACAGGTACATTCAACATATCCCCAGATAGCTCAGATCTGAGCGCACATTATTACTGAATGGCGCTCGGAGCACACACATACAGTTCAATTGCCATGGAGCCAAAGTCTTTCCCATAGTCTTTCATTATACGAATGGGCTCCATGGCACATATCCGGGGTATCACCGCTCAAACAGGGCCAGCACCAAATGACCCGGCTTTAGTGTCTTCGCAGGGGAAAATCAAGCGTTTCAACATGGAGCCATAGTCTAAAGGCAGCAGGCGGGCAACCAGGCTCCTCCAATGCACAGTGGCGAGATTGGTCTCGTCACAGATGTAATATAAAAAGTAATGGACATATAATACTTAATATATATTTACGTGAAAGTATCAGGTGAAGATACAAGTAGTGGTGGTATAAAACATATTGGTATAATGTTGGTGGGGAATAGTGACAAGAATAGACATGAAGGTAAATTTTGGAGTCTAAGGGGCAGTACTAGGTGATATCAAGGGAAGACTGCTGGTGACAGGAAACTGTCTAAGAGAACCACTGTGGATATTTGAGTGGCGATACTAAGAGTATTGTACTATAATAGTATAGTCTATGATAGAAAAATTAGAAATTAGATAATGAGTGATAAAATCCAGGATGTAGAATGAGATGTTAACAATAGGGGGAGACATAAGTGAAGCGGCTAGTAAGGAGCATAAATCTTCATAATATAAGTCTGGTGATAGAAGATGTAGGGAAATGTAAAAAATTATAATGATGGAAGAGAATGAATTGTATACTAGATGTAATATACATAACATTAAAGTCCAAATAAAGTACAAAGAATCCGCCTGGAAATAAAAGATTGACTGTATAGTGGACATGAATGGTAATCTAAAACCAACTGCATAGTCGGTATAATAGGTAGTATAGAGCTCTAGTGGGACCATTAAACATCTAATTAAAACACAAGAGAATAAATACATAAAAAAAGTTGTACATATAAAAACAAATGAAAAATATGTGAAAATAAATGAAAATAAAAATGAAAATTAAAAATAAAAATGGAAATAAAACATGGAGAATATAGGATGATCCAAAAATTGAAAAATGGTTAAAAATGATGTAAGCTATGCCAATAAAAAATGGAAAATAAAAAATGGACTCTTGCAATTCAAAAACAGGAATGACGAATTAAAAATTGGGAGAAATATTGGTGGAGCAGTCTATAAAAAGGCGTTCAACTCAAAGTTTACGTTAAGTCCCTTAGGGACCAGAGTCTCCAGATGGAATATCCATTTTGCTTCAATTTGATCCAAATTTCTTTCTATGTTGCCTCCTCTCCAGTGTACATTCACTTTTTCTATGGGTAGAAACTTTAGTCCCGTGGGGTCTCCCACATGAAATTCCTGAAAATGCTTGGAGAGATTATGTGTTGGGAGTCCTTTTCTGATATTTCGGATATGCTTTGCAATTCTAATTTTCAGGGGTCTTTTGGTTCGCCCCACATACTGTTTGGGACAAGGACATGTAATAAGATAGATGACTCCTAATGTGTTACAATTCATATTAGTTTTAAGATCATGTTCCTCCATGTTGTTCAAAGATGAAAATCCTGTGATCACTGTTTCCAAAGATGGATTGTTCTTGCAAGCTATACATTTCTTGCACCTGAAAAAAACCTTTAGAGGGTTCTTGATCATGGGTGCTGTCAGAAGATTCAATGGTGGGAGCCAACATAAGTTGTAGATTAGATGCCTTGGTAAAAATTATTTGGGGTTTGGTACCAAGAAAGTTAGAAATACTGGGGTCATTTCTGAGAATTCCCCAGTGTTTCTTCAGGATTTTCTCTATGATGTGGGATTGATGGTTAAACTCGGTTATGAAAGTAGGTGCCGAGTTGTATGGTTCTATAGTCTTGATTTTGCTTCATAGAGTGTCTGCTCTTGGAACAGCCAGGGCTGTTTTCTTGGCTTCTACTAGTAGTGGCGTAGGATATCCTTTATCTGTAAATCTGTTGCATTTCTTCCATTTGTTCTTTAGACACTTATATATTCGAACAATTTCGTCTGATCCTCCTGAATTGGTTCTGGGGTATGTTCTTGAGCCATGTTGGTTTGTGATGACTATTAAAAGGGATAAAACTGCTACAATCGACACTTTTCTTAAAAGTTTTGGTGTGTAGCTTGCCTTCTTCGATGTAAATGTTGAGATGTAAAAATGAAATCAAGTTAAAAGTGAACTTTAGGTGATACGGGTTGTTGTTGAGGTAGATCATGAATTTTTCTAGGGTTTCAAGGTCCCCTTTCCAGATGAAGAAGCAGTCATCTATATCCCTACGCCATAGGGACAGATTTGCGCCAAAAGGGCAATGGTCCCAGATGAATACCTCTTCCCACTTGCCCATAAAAATACCTCTTCCCACTTGATGCAAATCGTGTCCCCATGGCTGTACCTTCTGTTTGTAGATAAAACTGATCATCACACCAAAAATAATTATAAGTGAGGATAAAAGCGATACATTGTATTAAGAAGTCAATTTGATCATTTTTAAGTTCTGAATAAACCGCTAGGGAGTATTGTATAGCTTTGCATCCTTGAAGATGTTCTATCATGGTATAACGTGAAGTCACGTCAGCTGTCACTAAAAACATATAATCTTCCCAGTTAAAATTAGATAAAAGATTTAAAATCTGAGTAGAGTCTCTCAAATAAGATTTGAGGCATGAAACCATATCTTGTAAGAAATAGTCAACATATTCGGAAAGATTGGCAGTGAGGGATCCAATTCCAGATATGATAGGCCTCCTTGGAGGTTTTGTCAGTTGTTTGTGAATTTTAGGCAGGTGATAAAACACCGGTATCCTTGGAAATTGTGTATATAAATACTTAAATTCTCTTTCGTTGATAATTCCTCTGTCTTTCCCATGGTCAAGTATTTCTTTGAGTCTGTCCTTGAATTGAGAAGTAGGATCATAGTCTAGTTTGAGGAAAGTGTGAGTGTCTCCCAACAATCTCGAGTTCTCTTCTATGTAATCGTCAGTGTTTAAGATAACAAGTCCACCTCCCTTGTTTGCTGATTTGATTGTTATGTCTCCTGATTTCATCAGTTGCTTCAGTGAACTCCTTTCACTTTTAGTTAGATTGTCCTTTTTGATCTTGTTGGTGATCTTCTGCCTGAAGTCTTTTTCCACCATCTTTAATTGAGTCGGTCTTTACATGCTGTGGATAAAACGTTGAGGTAGGGTGCAATCCTGTATGTACATATTCATGTACTGTATCATGTTGGGTGTTGTCTTTATCCATGAAGAATTTTTTGATTGATATCTTGCATATAAACTTGTGTAGATCTATACATACATTGAAATTAGAGTTATTCGATGTGGGTGCAAATGTTAAGCCTTTTCTTAGAAGGGATATTTCATCTAGGTTTAAGATTCTATTGGATAAATTAAAAATGTTTACTTCTTCCTTTTCTGCTGTATTGGATCTTCTTGTGGTTCTGTTTCTTCCTCTGTGGTAGTTGGTTTGATAATGTTGTTCCTCTCTTGTCTCCTATTCTGGGTTGGTCTGTTCCGTGTCCAATTATTTGAAGAGTTCTCTGTAAGAGTTCTTTAGGAGACTAGAGCATCTCTGTAAGTTCTTTTGTATTGGGGTCTATGTTCCATTTCATACTTAATAGGGGAATGGTGCCTTGGTCTGATGTCTTTTTTCCAATTCCTTTGTGTCTGTGTTCTATAATCATCCTGATCTCTCATGATCTTTTTCCATTTGATTTCTCTAATATTTTCCTCTATGTCTTTCACTCGTTTCTCCAGCTTCTCTAGTAGTTCCACATATTCCCCATTTTCCACCAGGGGCAGATAGAGGTTTTCATTTCTGTTATTTCTTGATCTAATTGTGTGAGATCTTTCTTTTTCTCGTTGATGAGGAACACCATGAGTAGTAAGGAACCTTTGTCTAGGAGTTGGTCCCATTTCTTCAGTAATGTCAGGTCATGGTGCTTGTAGGTGGATCGTTTGAACAATCTTAGACCCCTTGGTACAATATTGTTATTCACATAGAAATCCAAGGCTGCTATGTCCCACCACACATTTACTTCCCTTTCCATTAGTTTACCTAATTGGTAAATCAAGGATCTTATCTCCCTCTGTTGATTGGGAGGTTGTGTGGTGGATTCATTATTGCTCTGGTCATCCTCTTTGGAGGACCAGGTGTCCAAGAATGATTTTCTATCTATTCTGATGGAACCAAGGTTTCTTGATAGTGGAGTTTCAGCTGCAGCACGCACGGGTCAGTCGCTCTGCGTAATAGAGTTTTCTTTTTTTATATGTCCCAATATTTTGGGGGCTAACCCAATTAAAAAAATAACTAAATAATAATAATAAAAAAAAAAAGAAAACCACCTTCTCAACCTATGATCACTTAGTATAAACTATGTACACAATAGCAGAGGCTTGTGAAGGCCTTTCTCCATGCATCAGGAGTTGAGCTCAGTTTGAACAATGAAAGAGAATACCCTGCACTCCAACCCTCTCTCAAATGGATAATTCTGGTGATCCTCCTGACAGCCATGCTTTAGATTTTGATTTATGTTCTTCCAAAGCTAAAATCAAAGATTCCATCTAGTGCTGTATTTTTAATTTTTATGTTTTTTTAAGTGATTTCCCTATCCACATTTGTTTGCAGGGCACTTGTCCTACTCTTACCCCCATTTTACTTCATTTTGCAGCCCTCTAGTCCTTTCCAGGACTTTTTTAGAGGCATTTTTGTGCCCAAAAGTTCGGGTCCCCATTGACTTCAATGGGGTTCGGGGTTAAGTTCGAGCCCGAACCCGGACTTTTTTTCAAAGTTAGGCTGAACCCGCCGGACCCAAACATCCAGGTGTC
This sequence comes from Pelobates cultripes, assembly GCA_933207985.1. Taxonomy (NCBI): domain Eukaryota; kingdom Metazoa; phylum Chordata; class Amphibia; order Anura; family Pelobatidae; genus Pelobates; species Pelobates cultripes. Next base: position 204,869,745 of record OW240917.1, on the reverse strand, counting down.
CGCTCAACTCTACTAGAGAGTTGAACTTAATGATTCACTCACAGGCATTTTTAACTTATCACAAAAAACCTTTAAACAAAATCCAGATAGGTGTCCTCAAACGAGGCTTAAAGTTTGCCCCCACTAAACAGCATTATAACTCTTTTCTATCATATGTAGATATTAATAAATTTGTAAGAAATTCCACTCTAAAAGTTTTTTCATCTCTAAACAAAATAATGCACAAAAGAACATAGAAAAGGCTCCAAACACTAATATAGACAGAGAATATAAAAGAAGCTGTTTAAAAAATAAATCCACGTTTTACCTAGCACACTAAAAATCCAGTGCTCTAGACATTTTCGAGAAAGAAGTTTGTAAAGAGCCTAAAATCAAATTTAAATAGAAGGGAAAGACAGATATTAAAAGATCTATATAATGATACATCAATAATAATGAAACCCGCCGACAATGGCAGAGGCCTTGTAATCCTATCTAAAGAACAATATGAGGAAGAGGCCTATAAGCAGCTAAATGATATAAACACATATACCAAATTGATTAACAACCCCACATCAGACATTAAAAGTAGATCTAAAAATTACTTGGACAAGGTAATGGATACGGATATCCTGGACCAAAAAGAATATTAATACATCAATGTTTTACACCTTAGGATCCCCGTTATCTATTTCCTGCCCTAAATACATAAAAACTTAACAAACCCCCCAGGTTGACCCATCGTTTCCAGCATTGGATCCCTTCTTTCCAATTTATCAGAATACATTGATATTTTATCGCAACCCTATGTCACCAAAACAAAATCATACCTCAAAGACACCATGGATCTACTCAAAAGATTAGAAAATATTGTTTGGGAAGAGAACTTTTTATTAATCACCTGTGATGTACAGTCACTGTACACCATAATTCAACATGACAAAGGATGCCAAGCAGTTAGGTCCATATTAGAAAAGGACAGCTCCATGATGCAGGACCAAATTAACTTTTTAATTGAAGGCATAGATGTGATCTTTAAAAAATAATTGTTTCTGGTTTAAAGATAGTTTTTATTTGCAGAAAAGGGGTGCAGATATGGGCACCAGGTTTGCGCCCAGCTATGCCAACCTCTTTATGGCAGAATGGAAAGAAAGATACGTTTGGAGGCGGCATGGCTGGGTGAAAAAACTGGTGTCCTATTCAAAATACATAGAGCCCTTCTCTTTATTTGGAGAGGATCTGTCACATCAGCACACAATTTTATTTTTATTTTTTTATTTAATATTTTTCTTGTGCATGCTAGGTGGTACATACAGGCTCGTGATGCCCCAAGGGCAGTCCTTGAGTGCATTTTCATAGTTAACAATTGGAGCATGTGTTAGACAGGCACATTTTTAAGATATATATATATATATATGAGTTTACAGAAGTGTTTACAGGCTGTATGTGCATGGGTGTCAAGTAGCTTAGGAGTCAGTTGGGCTTCATGGTTGGGCTATGTGCTTGTGTTTCCACGGGCACCCACGTTTGCTGTGGGAGGCTATGCAGGGACGTTCAACTTTTGTTCACCAATACAGGTCTAGGAATGGGTGCAGCAGGTGTGGGGGTGTCTGTTAGAGCTTAAGTGTGTTTTTGCCAGGTAAACGTTGTGGTGTATGTCTGTCAGGTGCTGTCTTGTAGCGATTAGATGGAGCTTAGTGTAAGGTTGTCAGGTAGGTTGGGTCTTGTGTGTGGCCGTGTGTGCTGGCTGATATTACTGTGTTTGCGGGTGTAGTCAAGTGTTTCAGGATAGGTGCAAAGTAGTAAGTTAGCCAATGCCCCGGCGTGGTGATAAGCTTGAGGGTTGCAAGAGATCTGGGGGCAGTTCCAGCAGGTCCTCCCCAAAGCCCTGGGCCGTCTTGGAGACCTGCATCTGCGTACCACAAACTCGGGTGCCCTCAGTGGAGGCCGCGTTCTTCCTTAATCAGGGGCTGTCATGGATCCTGGTGGAGGGTCGCCATTTGTGGCGTCGGATCCTCTGCGCCAGTGGTCGATGCTTTGAGCGTTGTTTTCAGCCCTAGTGGGCCTATCTGGTCAGACTGTGTGCTTGTTCCGACGGGAGTGCCCAGGGGGGACCCATTCTTTTCCCACCCCTCCTCTCTCCGCTTGTTTCCCACTGCCGATGCTTTTGGCTGCTTGGAGTGGTCAGCCTGCCTGTCACGATGTCCATCATGTTTTACAGACTGGTTCCTTCGTTTGGGCTTGTGTGTTTGCTGTGGCTCGGATGTTGCCTGCACACATGGCTGTGGGAGGTCCCCCATCATGGGGTGATCCGTCTGGCCAGTACTCTGCGGCTTGATTAATGCCCCGGCCTTGCGGTAGTTAATTGTGGTCGCCCGTGTGAACCGGGATAACACCCACCAGTCCTAAGGGGGCGGGGGTCTGCAAGACGCGTATGGAGAATTGGGTTAGCAAGCCGTCTCTCCTTAGCTCAAGCTCGGGTAGGCCTCAGGCCTCGATTGGGTTACTCCGAAGCCGTGCTGGGTCGTTAATGGTACCTCTGCGTTCGCCTGTAGCTTGTGGGTATTTTGAACACCAAAGTGAGTCGGTGGCTGTTATAGGCATGGAGTTGGCTCTGATATTCCGGTCCACGTCTGATCCGTTCAACGGTCAGGCTCCGCCCCCCTCATTTATTTTTTAAACTCTAATGAAGAAGGTATAGTTTTAACCGCAGATTTTTAGCAACACTGATGTCACTTATGTGGATTTCAATATCTACATAAAAGAAAGGAAAATAAATACAAAGACACATTTCAAAGATGTACATGTTAACAACTACATAGACACCAAAAGTTGCCGCAACAAAGTATGGCTAGACAGTATACCCAAAAGCCAAATAACAAGACTAAGAAGAAACTGTTTAGAGACCACTATTTTCAAAAAACGAGCAGATGACATAAAACAGTGATTCACACAAAAAGGATATGAGAATAAAGCCACAGAGTCCACTATAAATCCAACATTATTATTAAACCAAAAAGATCTTATATACAAAGTAAAAACTCAAAGAAAACTAAATTTCTCACCCATAGTGTTGGACTACAATAACAAAAACAGACAACTTAAAAAGATTCTGAACTAACATTGGCACCTATTGAAAGTAGATGAGATACTTACAAATGTAATCACATAAAGACTTAAATAGTATCTAGAGGTGCACCAAATTTGAAATGCACCTCACAAAAAACTACACCAAAGACAGTCCAAATAAGATCCACAATTTTATGATAGAGAAAAAGGTTTTTATAACTGTAACTGCTGCCTAGCCTGCAGAAGACCTAACCCAACAGAGAAATTGAGAACCACATTTAAATCAAGTAACAGTGGTAAAACATACAATATTAAAGACGTAATTACCCGCAACAGCAGAAATGTAATCAACTTATTGGAGTGCCCATGCGGACATTGGACGTACAACCAGGCCATTAAAAACAAGAATAGCAGAGCACTGCAGAAATACAGACAAATGATTTAAAAACCACTCTGTATCATCCCACTTCTGCATACACGAAACAAATCCCAAATATCTAACCCTCACGGGTATTACTATGGTAAAGAACCATTGGAGAGGGGGAGATTTTATTAAAAAGATTTGGAAAAACAGAAACAGAATGGGTTTACTATATGGACACTCTACACCCAAATGGTGTAGAGTGTCCATATAGTATTTGATTTATTTAATTTTTTATAACATTTTTCTACATACCATTCTTATATATAAACATTATTATTTTTTCCTTTCTGATTAGAAACAGTCGCTGCCATAACACCCATTCCTATTTCTGGTTACCAGCTTTTTGAACCCCACCTATATAAGTTTGTGCAAGGTGACAAGCTATTTGTTAACATCACTATACTTATGTATTTGTTTTTTATGTACATCCTAAGATCTACACAATCTTAGGGTTATTTTTAGTGTTAAACCATTTTATTGAATTATTTTTATTTTTAATTATTTTATCTTATTGTGTTTTTAAATTGATTTTTTTTTACACTATGTCAATGTAAATACTCTTATTAATAATATAGTCATAGAACAGATATCCTGCTATTTGCTGCAACCTAGATATTGTATTTAGCAATACAACTATATGTCTTTTTTCTCTCACACACCTTCCTTTCTCCCATATATTGCCTTTCTCAAACATGGCCAAAAATACACTTCCGGGATTCAAAGTACACAAGAGGTGGGTGCGTGACATTACTTCCTCTGTGACGCCACGCCTACCCCTCCGTAACAACACTAGCCTATTCAGATGATAAAATTATACAATGTATCAAACTAGACACAAAACTGCCTAATTCAACTTACCTCTATTCCCCTTACAAGAAGGGATAGTTATTACATTAATTGGAACCCGACAGCGCCATTTTGGTTGCGTATGTGTTCCAAGCTGGAACACATGAAACACCATACTGGTAGAACGTCATGTCACTTCCGGTATGACGCATGCATTCCAGAATGGTTACAACATTTTAAAATCTAATATAACTTGACAATTATTTTTTTTTTATTTTTTTTTCCTTCTTATACTTTCTTTTCAAAAACTTTTTAGTTACCCAAAAGAAAGAATTTACTTTTACACTCCATGAGTAAAAATCCAAGATCCATGTTATACATTTATTTGATGCTCTCTTTGTCAGGGTTATTCACTAAACTCCAAAGTAAAGCAAATTTAATCCAAATGGCTCTGACTATAACTGAGATTGAGATATATTCCAAATCCTTCATTTTTTGTTTCTATTGTTGACTTAATTTTGCCATTCAGATTTAATTTGTTCGGAGCTTAGTGAAAAACCCTGTGTATGTGTATATGTGTGTGTTGTTGTTTTCCTTAAGCACAGTGTTAATATAATTGATGTATATTATGGGTTATATTGGACCATGTCTTGTGCCACACTTCTCTGAACAGTAAAGAAACCACCAAGTAAGAGTCTTACACAGGCCTTGTATAAAAGATGTTTATACAGTTTGATACTCTGCAGTACAGAATATTTGTTATACACAGGATGGAGCCAAGGTTAGCAATTGCCACCACAACCCTGAAAACAGCAAAACAGAAGGGAGCTTTGTGATGTTTGTGCTTCACTCCCACCCAAAACATCTTTGATGTCTGTGCTTAAAAGGCTGAGAACATTCTTGCTCCCAATGTCAATTACACGTTTTCTGAAAACACTGCAATCTGTTTACATGTTCTTAGTTTAAATGCTTTATTTATGTTCCACCTACCCTCAAGGGGCCCTGCTAATGAAAGCCAAACAGCACTTCATACTTAATTTTATGCTGAATGTAAATATGTAATATGTGTGAGACCATCATTAAGTATGTGCATGAGGTCTTCTGTAATGTCTCTTTAGGGTGTGTTCATTCTCCTAGCGTGAGACCAGGAGGTGTTATCGTACCAGTTTATAGGTGTGTACAAGGGGTGCTCTTGGTTTGCCTAGGCATATCATAATAATAGCTATCCTCCCTCATTCCATATAGGGCTTTAGGGGAACACTCTATTTAGGCAACTTTAATAACTTCATTGAGATTAAGTTGTTATTGTGCCCAGCCTGGTCCTTGTCCTTTAATGTAGTTGTTGTGACAGTTTGGATGACCTATTTATCTAAAAAAATTTAATTTCTGCATGTACAAATTAATTAGCTATTCTAAAGAGTACATTGTTAAGTTAGTGTATTTGATAAATGAAAATAAACATGCCTTGAGGCCTACAGATTAAATTGCATACCTCCTAACAGTACAGCATCCAGCTGGATCATCTCAATTGTGGGGTTCTGTCACATTGTCCTAGTTTAGTTTCCTGATCTCTCACATCTGTGGTCATCAGGGAAATGTCCACAGTCACCATAGTGTGACTGCATCAAAATACTTGCTTGCGCTCTGCAAGTGGACGTCAGGGCATTAAGCCCATGGCCAATGGTCTTTCAAAAGCACTCTGGTTATGTACTGCCATGAGTGACATGGATTTTTTCCAGCCTGGCTATGCCCCGTTTGAAAACAGGATCACCCATTTTTAATATTGCCAGTAACACAAGTGGCATCACTGGCACACGGCCACAGTCCCATCCCTCTGTTCTGATCCATGGCGCACAGCTGGCACACCCCTAAGGCCGGCCCTGCCCATAATGCTAATCTAGTCAAGAGCCTAGCTAAGTAAAATTTCACTGCCTTATATTGTTTAATTTGAAAGTGTTAGGTGTCACCCGGAATCGTTTTCAATATATTTTCATCACTAGCAAATTTTGTAAACACAGAAATGAATGTGTTATGAATGTCAGGCGTACTGTCACCTTGCAATTACTTGCAAATACCCCCAGACACATCCCAGACCTGGAGAAAACAGAAATTTAGGGTCAGCAGCCTTTAACAAACCCACATAGTACTGACCTATCAAAGGACAGGCTTGAAATATGCCTCTTTTATACCTAGTAAACATATGTCCCGGGGACCTGCCACACATTTTAAAATCAAAATTTCAAAATGCAAGAGAAAACAGGGCTCTCAGACTTTGATCGGTTAGGCCTGAAATAAAAGAGGGCCCACCTAAGAAATATTTGCTAAGGGATGTGGTGGGCGGGGAGTCTGAGTCGAGTCTGAGTCTAGGTTTAAATAGGCTGGTTAACCCCTCCCACAACTCCAGGCTCCACCTTAACATTTGTAGTTGGGGACATTAAGCCATTTTTGATGTCATGGTTGTGATTGATAGTCGGTTGTGGTGTGCCTAAACCGACAATCGGGTAGGCCTGAAATAAATGAGGGCAAAAAGGTTTAAACATAATGCTTTTAATGCTTTGTTATTCACCTGACCAATTCTTTGAAATCTTTCCTGAGTTCTCTTTCTGGCTGTGGAATGTATTTGCTGTAAGCTGCTGATTTCCACCTGCCTAATTTCTTAATGATATGTACGGGAAAGTTTTTGCTGGATGCGGCTGAAGCAGCGCCGATCCTAAAGGAGTGCCCTGAGATGGACATTGGGTCATAACCTAGTCTAACGGCCATGGCTCTCACATAGTATAACATTTTGCAGTGGTAAGGGGTTTATCGTATATTGTGAACAGAGGTGAGTTTCCGACCCACAACAAATGGTGTCCGGTATCCGTATTGGATACCTTTTGCCTCTCTGTTGTTCTGTGAGGGAAAGGCAAAAGGGATCCAATATGGATACCAGACACAATTTGTTGTGGGTCAGAAAGTATTGGGCCTCTGTCAGGGGGCCCAACTGGTTCGTCTTCGATTGTCTCAGTTGTAGTACATAGTGGTCCCCTCATTTATGTAGATCCCTTATTCCGATATAACTTGGATTCCTAGACAGTCTACTCACCATGAATTCATTGGGTATTAAGAACGCGTAAAATGCTATGTACATTGCTGCCTTGAATATGCAGTTAGTACTGGGTTCGAACGGGTGGGTGTCTAACAAGTCTGATAGTGCCTTGAATTTATCCCTGTCTATTGGTTGTCTTTTTGCGGTAGGGGGGCAGTCTGTGCGCTGTATGCCTTTGAGAACGTTTTTCAGATGATAGGATGACATGAATGGTCTGTGATGGGGAAATAAGGTGAGTAGGTGGTGTTGTACCACTGTCAGGTACAGCTTGATGGTGTTGTGTTCCAGCTTTAGGTGTAAGTGGCAGTGAGCAGTGAAGGCAACTATCGTGTCAATAGAGAAGGTGTTGGTGATGTGATGTTCGGACATGAACCTGGTAAAGATAGTAAGTGCTCTGTCGTAGGACTTCCTAGTGTTGTCTGACAAAGCGGATTTCGCCAGAATTGGGCGTGTTGTTTTAGGAGACTCAGTCCATTATCAGGTCCTGGAATGTTGGAGTCACCTTGGGTGTGCTGGCCGCTGTGGGGTGGTGTTTTAAAATGGCCTGAAAGTTGGAACGAGAGCGTCAGCTGCGATGTTTTCCCGACCAGTTACGTGTATCCAAATCAAATGAAAGTTATGTGATGCTGCCAACCACGGGAGTCTACTTATGAGTCTAATGATGGCTCGGATCTCCCAATGTTTATGATTTCACATGTGGCTTCGTTTTCGGAGAGGCATTTTACTGCTTTGCCTTCCCATAACGAACCCCCAAGTGTGGGCTGCTGCTACTATTGGATAAAGTTTGACCAGAGAGGACGTGGAATTGAAGGCCTGTAACGTTGAGGTTTCGGAGGGCCATGAGTCACAGAACCATTGGTTTTGGTATATGGCAGCGAATCCTGTGTGGGCTGCTGCGTCGGTCCATATGACCGGAGATAAAGAATGGTAGTATTGATGTGAGGGGCCTCAGTTAGGAGGTGTAGTAGGCGTGAAATGAATGCATGGCCTTGTGGTATTATGCGAATTGTGAAATTCAGAGAGCCTAGAAGTGACTGTAGCTCTTTGCGGGAGCAATTGCTCTTGTGCAGGAATGCAGTTATTTTGTTTCTGATGCAGTTAATTTTCTCCTCTGGCAGACTGGCTATCATGGTTGTCGAATCTAGGTGGATACCTAGAAAGGTTAGAGTGGTAGAGGGACCTATTGTTTTCTCTGCTGATAGGGGGACTCCCAATGTGGAGAATAGTGCCGCTGTTTTGTTAATGCTGTGGGGAATTTTATTAGGTTCCTCGACCGTAAGGAAGTAGTCCAGGTAGTGTATTGCTACTGGGCAGCAGCACACATTTAGTAGCAGCCAGCACAGTGTTTTGGCAAATGTGTTGAAGAGTTTGTGGCTGCTCTTGGCCCCAAACGTCAGACGCGTGGCAAAGTAGTACTGGCCCCTCCATTTGACGCCATGTACATGCCACAGTGATGGATGTGTGGGTAGCAACTTGAAAGCATTTGCGATATCAGTTTTCCCTAGCCAGGCGCCCTGCCCTGCTTTCAAGATCTCTCCCATAGCATTGTGCACTGTGGCATACTGTAGCAAAAATTCACCTGATGCTATGAGTGGATTAATACTAGGAACAATAGAGGAATGAGGTGCGGAGAGGTCGGTGATCAAACGTTTTTTATTGTTAAATTTGACAGTCCCAATGCCAATTGGGTTTGTTCTAAAATTGGAATACGGGGGTTGTTTGAAGGGACCTATCATGAACCCGTGGTTGAGTTCTGCTGTGAGTAGTGTGTCCGTGGTGTCAGCGTCTAAGGTGGCTGATTTAAGGTTTCTGCACTCTAGAGTGCCCCCTGGGAGTGCCACTAGCCTAGTGTGGAATCCTTCCGTGAATCCCGTGGTGAGGAAATTGACCAAGTGTGGGGAGGGGTGGCTGGAGAGATAATAGGTGAGGTTGCCAATATTAATTTTGGTGAGTCATTGCTTAGGGAAAAGCCAGTTGGGGGACATGGTCTTTGCGTGTGCCCTGAAGCAAAGGGAACAGACATGCAACAATCGACAAGCGCTGAAGCTGCAACCTCCAGCGTTGAAATTGTTGCATAGCTGTGCCTTGCCTAGAAAGACGATGGGTCTGCCCAGTTTGTCCTTGAGTACCCTGTCTGATTTGTTGGGAGTGAACTCTGCATGGCTGGTAGAAGGCGGGCTAAGTTCGGTGGGGCACAGATTGGTAGCATGTGCAGAAGACGCTGAGGCCAGCGAAGTGGTGACAGAACAGCTCCGTGCCAAGTTGGCTTCAGTCTGAGCATAAGTTGAATTGAATCAATGCTGCCGCTGCCTTCGCTAAGAATGAGACTGAGACTGAACAAATAACGTCACTGTACAGGCCGAACGCTATCACAAAGTCGGGAATGGACAGCTTCTTATTGAGTCTGGGGTACCTGGCCTTGATTACTACAAACACGTCCCCATAGCAGTAAGCCTTGTTCTCAACCAAATCTTGGGAGGCTATCAGAAGGGAGACTAAGTTTACATCTTTCTCTTCTAGTATGTCTTTTTTTGATGGACTGGGGTACTAAGTGGGCAGGTGTGATTATGTGTGAGGTTGTTGGTGTCGGGTTACAATTTGTGCTGTTACCCAGGGTTGGGGATGTCTGTGGAAGTGTGGCAGGGATAGCTGCCAGGGTGATAATGGCAACTTGGTTCTCTAGTTTCTCCAGTCTCTCATTGATGAGGTTAATGTAGGATAGAAGTGCTGGCATGGTAGCCTGGATTCCTGATGTGTTTCTGTTGTTTCCCTGTGTGCTAGTCAGGTGGTATAATTCTGCTTTACGAGCCATGGCCAGGTATGGTACGCCTCTTCTCCTGAGTTCAGCTGCGATCTCTATGTTCTCGACAGGGGTGCCTGGTCTGGCTGGAGATTCTGGCGTGGGTGCTATGTCAGAAGAGTGTGACATTCAGGAACATGAATACACACGAGTTAGGTGTAATAATTCTTTAAGGAAAAGAGCATTATCTGACGTATATTCGGCTCTTTCATGGAGGGTGAGATCCCTATATTACGTTAAGAGGGATGGAGGTGATCGTTTGGTGACAAGTGATCGTTTTACCCGTGAGCGGAGCGGTATCCGCCTGTGAGGACGGAATAAGCGGAGTGTCGTGAAACCATAGTTTTATCTATGATACGATGTGAGGAGGCCGTTGCCTCTGTGGAGTGTCCTGGATGGAGCTATGCGAGGGGCAGGGGCGTGACCTTGAACTGTAATTAAATAGTCCCACCGTGCTGGCCCTAATACCTGTTGGCCCGTCAGGTGCGTGGTCTGACTGGGGGTGGGTGCTAGCGGGAAATAATGGAAAGAAGGAAAGAAAAATACCTGTGGCCGGTGAGGTTGTGCGTGTTCTATGGCCTAATGGTTGGTCATGACAGTCTTGTCTGGAATGGTACGGCAATCAAAGTTACCTGGGACGGACTTTGGAGACCTAAGATTAGGTAAAGTCAATATTTGCTGGTACAGGTACATGTGAGCATGCCCGCGTGGGGAATGTTTTACCTGAGTTTTAGATGACTGGTAGTAGTGGAGCCAATGTTTGTGGATTATGCGTTACGACAGGAGGCCTAGGTAATGATGATGGTGAGTAATGAAACCAAAATCCCCCCCCCTTTTTTTTTTTTTATATAGTGGGGAGGTATTCAACGAAGTGGCAAGCCTAGATTCGGTAGTGCCGCAGAAATATATAGGATGGATAGAATGAGTGTATAATAACGTCTGGTGATGACCCCACGTGTTACTGCCTTCAAGTGTGTGTTCCTTTAAGTGTGACAAACCCCCCCCCCCGCCTCCCTTCCCCTTCTTCTTATTACTGTCTCTCAGTTGTGTGCCTCCTCCCCCCACCCCCCTGAGCCAGGTGTTCATGTCGGTATGGACCTTAAGGAATGAATGTGAGGATAATGGGAGTGAATGGTTGTTTGTCTGCTGACATAGCATAAGCTTGCATTTGTATCGTGATTCCCCGGCGGTACCTTTGCGTATGAGTAGTATTATATTGAGAGGTAAGAAGGTCGAGACCTACCCTCCCTCCCACACTGAAGGAAGCCCTCCCTATCCCTTCCACAATTTGTTTTAATAAATCTCCACCCTCCCTCCTCTTCCATTGTCTCACCCCCACTACCCTCCCTTCTCCATTTCTAATTGCCCGCATGTGGCCTGAGCTAGTGAATTGACCTTATAAGAAGTCTTTGATTGGACCTCGGGGTGTGCCTTGCAAGGAGGTTTACCTGGCGCTGGATTAACCCCTCATTGCCCCTCCCTATAAAAGACAGGCTTTAAGGCCACAGGGCAGCAAAGAATGCCTGGTGGTTCGGTGGCCCCAGTTACTACCGATCACTGCAATCCTGGTCGGGGTGACTGTCCACCTGGGGCACCTCCATTGCCTCTAAGGCCCCTGCGGGCCATGTCATTGAGCTTTATATTGTGAGAATCACAAGACCCAGACCTTTTTTTATGCATAGTATGTAAAAATGAAGGCACAGTCGCAGTTTAGATATTGCCCTTCAAATTTGAGGTGGCTAGAGTCAGGGCCGGACTGGCCCACCGGGATACCGGGAAATTTCCCGGTGGGCCGCGGCACCTGGGGCTGGGCTGACAGCCCTAATCATTGCTCAGGTTCCTGTGATCCCGGCCGGCTATGTGAGCATGTGAGCAGGGGGAGCCAGGCAGCCGGCACAGCTCACACATCACACATGGCCGGCTGGGATCATAAAAAAAAAAAAATGCGGAGGGAGCGGAGTTACCGTGCGGCGGAGGCAGGGCTTAGTGTGTGGTGAGGGCGGAGCTTACTGTGCGGCGGGGGCCTGGCTAACTGCAGCATGGGAAGCAGGAAGGAGTCCCTGCTTCCCCAACAACCAGCCTCCAAGAGCTCCAAGCAGGAGGTAAGAAGGAGGTCAGTGTGTCTGTGTGTGACTGCCTGTGAGTGTGTGACTGTCTGTGTGTGTGTGTGACTGTCTGTGTATGTCTGTCTGTGTGTGTGACTGTCTGTGTGTGTGTGTGACTGTCTGTCTGTGTGTGTGACTGTCTGTGTGTGTGTGTGACTGTCTGTGTGTGTGTGTCTGTCTGTGTGTGTGTGTGACTGTCTGCCTGTGTGTGACTGTCTGTGTGTGTGACTGTCTGTGTGTGTGACTGTCTGTGAGTGTGTGACTGTCTGTGTGTGTAACTGTCTGTGTGTGTGTCTGTCTGTGTGTGTGACTGTCTGTGTGTGTGTGTGACTGTGTGTGTGTGTGTGTGTGTGTGTGACCATGGGTGTCCGCAGGGGGGGGCAAGGGGAGGCACTTGCCCCACCCTGGATTTTTCAGCTTGTTCTGATATTTTTCGTGTGAAATTTAAAATGAACTGCAATACCGGCGCCGGCCAGTAGGTGGTGCTGTGTATGGAGAGAGACAGGGATAGGAAGCTGCATCTTATCTCTGCATCTCTCTGCTGATTGAAACCGCAGGGGAACAACACATGCAGCCAGAGACAGCCTACAGATCAGGGGAGTGAGGGATGGGGAGAGGGTTTGAGATAGCCTATAGATTTTTTTGGTGGGGCATCAGCCTATAGATTAGGGAGTAAGGGGGGGGGG
>OW240917.1:204811535-204856708 GCA_933207985.1 Pelobates cultripes | reverse complement strand
GTATACAGAGAGGTATTAGCAATAGAAAGCGAGAAGTGCTCATGCCATTGTACAGAACACTAGTGAGACCTCACTTGGAGTATTGTACGCAATACTGGAGACCGTATCTTCAGAAGGATATTGATCATTTGGAAAGAGTTCAGAGAAGGGCTACTAAACTTTGCAGGATAAAACTTATCAGGAATTAAATTAAAGGACCTTAACATGTATAGCTTGGAGGAAAGACGAGACATGTGGGATATGATAAACATTTAAATACACAAAGAGAACCAACACAGTAAAGGAGGAGACTATATTCAAAAAAAGAAAAACTACCACAACAAGAGGACATAGTCTTAAATTAGAGGGGCAAAGGTTTAAAGATAATTTCAGGAGTATTCATTTACAGAGAGGGTAGTGGATGCATAGAATAGAAAATAAAGAGATAATAGGTTCTGATCCAGAAGTCCCGATACAGAAAGGGGCTAGTGGATCAGTACCAGAGTATGCCCAATGTTGCTCTCCCCAAAATGGGGAATAACCCACATTGGCAGAATAAGCACTAGCGAAGTAGAGAGTCCTGATTGGTCTTTACCTTTAATAGTCCTAGGGAGAAAACAGAAGTATAAAACAGGATACAAGGAGGAACAATAAGGTATGAATATAATGTGTGTGTATATATATATATATATATATATATATATATGTATTAAGGCCTTTTGGCCTGTAATTGTGGGAGGGGCGTATGACTCACCTTCTCCCTACTTAAGGGACACCCCTTACCTGGCTCCATACCGTTCGAGGTCAGCGCTGCATCGAGAATCCACTTCCGGTTCACGTACGGCGCCATCTTGCTTTTCAAAAACCCGCGGTTTTCGTTTGGTGTAGCTGTGTCCAGGAATCCTTACAGGTTTTCCGCCCGTTCAGCCACGCACATACCCGGTGTTTTCGTCGCAGATTAAGTCCACAGGACTTCAAAATCGTAAGTCCGTCGCCCGGATCATTTCCCACGGCGTCGCGATTTAAAACGGCCTTACTTTACGGCCACACGCTTTACGGCCAAGTCACAGGCATATTAACCCCTTTGCTGCCGGCAGTCATATCAGTTTCGGTTTTTCTTGTATTAAGCAACTTGTTCTGCATATCAGCAGCTATAGTTGGTTTCATGTTATTACTGTTATTTATTTTATGCAAATTACGAAATCCTTGCATATGACTGGGGCAATACCCCTGTTAACTACTTATAAATAAGTATTTATTTAGGTTATGGTTCAATCTTTTAGCAGATATGGCATTATTAAAGTTAAAATTCTTCATGTTATATACATATATTTATGGAGTTAAGCTTAGACAAGCTTTTACATTTTACAGATATCTCTTGTAGGATTTACGTTATAAATTATGTTTAGAAATTACGTTTCTATCATACCATGTACTCACGTTTCTTACATGGCACTTATATATTCTGACTTTTTCTTTGTGTACTCAAACGACATACCAAGTACACAAGAACACGGTCTCATAAAATCTCACAAACTTTCGGGTTGAATCACACGTCTTGATTCAACCACTCATACGTCACGTTGTTTCCTAATTTGGGATAATTTCTCAAATATTTCTGTACCTCGTACTTACCTCTTTTCATGGCTTACGTTTACGGCCTAACATATACGGTATTGTTTTAAATCCTGCACCTTATTATACTACAAACACTAGCATTACTATATCATACACATTAATCTTGTCACCATAAGAGACATATCATACACACCCCCAAGCATGATTACCATACCACATACAGGGCCAGTCGGGCCAATATCATTCATGTATTCCCCTTCCATATGTACTACTAGAACTCATCACAACTAACTAGTCTAAATTGGTATCATAGGATCCAATTCTCACACTATCATATTTGGTTTTTCTATCCCTTTAGGTTTTTCCAGTTTTCTCTACCTATCGCTTATCAAACGCATACATACTACCAGGTACGTTAAGCCTGCTCACGCCATACATCACATATGGCTCCTCCTCTACTTAGGACATAGAGTACTGGCAATTTTAGGGGTTATAGGCCCAAATAGGTATCCCCCCTCCGGGCATTCTGCCTATCGTTTAGTGGTCCGCGAGGCCAACACCCCGCCTCAACGTTTCGGAGGTAATGCCCCCCGGGCCACACGTGAGTTAGCCGCCTCGCATTATAGAGAGGGTGCCACCTGTCACTCCCTTCCCCTGTTTTCTTGTATTGTCACCGAGAGGCCTACGAATTCCTGCCACTACGTCGGGTGGCCTCAATAACCCCTCGCGCCAACGCATAGATAGAGCCTCTCATAGCCACTTGGCAACTAGCAGGGCCTCACCTGTCACCAAAGAACAAGTTTAATTTTTCGCCTCATCCGGCATAATTAGCCTGCCAGTACATCCCCTCGGGGGTTTTTTACGCTAACCATATACTTTGTAATCTAGTATGTCTCAAGAAGGGGTAGAGGATTTCTCCATCCCAAGGACTCCGGCTAGAACAAACACCCCATCACAGGAGGAAGATACGGCTAGTCCAGCATCTTTCAGATCATGGACTATCCCTCGTATCACTAGCGAACTCAGGAGACGACAAATCCCTTTTCCAGCAACAGCAAGGAAAGCGGAACTTTACAAATTATTACACACCTCAACCGATAACATGGACGCTGGGGAAGGGTCGAGCCAGTCCCACCCAGGAAACATACATGACATGCTCACGTCCCTCATGACATCCATGAGCAAGGTCAATTCTAGGCTGGAGAAACTTGAATCGGTCACTACAGCCCTCACTATGGCTGGACCGGCCACGGCAATTCCCCCATCAGTGGTGGAGTCGCAATCAGTTTCTCCAGCTATCACCTCGGATGACCAAGAAGTTTACCCTGCCCACATGATTCCTGAGCACCTCAGGAGAGATATCCTGGAAGGTAAAGATGTCAATCTGGCCTCACTACTAATTGCCTCCCAGGATATAGTGGAACATAAGACCTACGCTTATGACGATATTTCTGTGGTGGTCAAATCCAGGGATGCACGATTAAATAGGAAGCTAACCATTCCAGAATTTGTATTAGCTTTTGGCATTTATCGGGATGTGGTCTGTACGGTATATCCCCACAGACGTGAGGAGTTTGACTTATATATGCACAGGCTGGTTGATCTGGGCAACAAATATGGTGGGTCAGCTTTCTATGACTACCATAGATCCTTTTCTGCCAAAGTGTCTGGCGCCTTCTCACAGTACGGGACAAGGTCCAACTGGAGTAAGATTGATACGATCATATTTTGCAGGCACTTTGCAGGTCTAAGAGCACCGGCCTGTGCACACTGCTCCTCCATGGCTCATACTGCCAATTTTTGTCCGACCACTGCGAACGAACCTACCACCTCGCAGGGCACTAGCTCCGCTGTGTCAGCAGAGAGAACACCCAAAGACAAACTGGGTCGACCTATCAAGTTTTTGGGGAAGTCCCAAATATGTAATAATTTCAATGTCGGTGCATGTAATTACAGCGGTTGTCGGTTATTGCATATATGTTCAAAATGTTTTAGGGCACATGCGAAAACCATGTGTCCAAATAAAATGTACCCTAAGCAATACTTAACTGAGATAAATATTTCTGTACTCACGGCATTACTGTCACGACATCCATCTAGACATTTGGTAGACTTCATCATCACTGGTCTATCACAAGGATTCCATACTGGTCTCATACACATGCCTTCAGGAATCCTTGAATGTCCTAATTTACAATCTGCACAACAAAACCCTACAGCGGTTAGCACACTCATAGCCAAAGAAGTGGCAGAGGGCTTCCTATTGGGACCCTTTCAGTCCCCTCCTTTTTCCACATGGCGGACAAACCCCATCGGTATTGTCACAGGGAAATCTTCCCACAAACAAAGACTTATCATCGATCTGTCTGCACCTCACACCTCTGCCTCACCTAGTCTGAACTCCCTTATCCCCTCTGAGGAATTTTCACTTCAATACTCCACCATAGATCACGCCATTACAGCTATCATGCAGGCAGGGGTCGGAGCATGGCTCAGCAAGACTGACATTACAAATGCCTTCAAATTATTGCCTATCCACCCTACACTATGGCACCTGCATGGCATTAAGTGGGCCGGGCACTACTACTTTTTCTCACGCCTAACGTTTGGTTCAAAAAGTAGTCCGGCCATTTTCGACGTATTCGCCGAAACATTATGCTGGTTATTATTAAATGTAGCCAGATGCCCTACAGTTATACACTACCTGGATGATTTCTTACTGATCGAAGAGAACACTTCCCCTCCCAGTAGCCTCATAGAAACCATCAGTCTTTTTAAACAGGTGGGTGTTCCAGTCTCCCCCACCAAAACTGAAGGACCAGATACAGTCATCACCTTTCTGGGAATCATGCTAGACTCAGCCACCATGCAAGCCAGCCTGCCACGCACCAAGATAGAGAACATTCTCACCAACATTAACCTCTACATACACCTCGGTACTTGCAATCGCAAAGAATTGCAGTCTCTACTTGGGTCACTGAACTTTGCCATGCGCATTATACCTCAAGGCCGGGCTTTCATCTCACGGCTCCTAACCATGTTCCCACTGTTTAGACATGATGCACACAGGTTACCACTGGATACCCAAGCCACGGCAGACCTACTTATGTGGAGAAACTTTTTGACCACCTGGAATGGGAAAAGCATGTTTCTCCCTAAATTGTCTGACTCCTCACCTACCATCTGGTCAGACGCGGCGTCTACCACAGGTTTTGCAGCAATTTACGGGAATGAATGGCTTTGGGGTAGCTGGCCTCCAGAGGTACAGGACCTGGAAGGGTTTTCCACTACCTCAGCTCTATTTGAGATGTATCCCATTGTGGCAGCTGCCGTGACATGGGGGCATCTATGGGCAGGTTCGTCAGTACGTTGCCACTCAGACAACCAAGCTACCTGCCACATCATAAACAAAGGCCGATCCAAGTCACTGACCATTATGAGGTTCTTGAGGAAACTCACCTGGCTGGCTGCATGCCATAATTTCTTCTTGTTTTGTGTCCATGTCCCAGGTGTTTGTAACACGGCTGCTGACAATTTGTCTCGTTTCAATTTTCAGGCTTTTCGGCAAATACTTCCGTCAGCCGCACGTACAGCCACGACCACTCCACCTTTCCACCAGCTAGTCATGGACTAGAAGCTATTATGCAACATAGCAGGACATTGGCACAATTAGCACTGTCCACCAATACCCGGAGAACATATGACAGGGCTTTCCTTCTATTTAAAAGATTCCTGTCACTGCACAACGTCACACAACCTTTCATCATGACATCTTTGTTAGGTTTTGCTTCTTTTTGCCACCTCAAACTTAAATTATCTTACAACACAATCAAGCTATATCTGACAGGCATACAACATCACATGCTAACATTACAACCAAACAACACAAGTTTCATGTCCTCCTACCAGATAAAAAACATCCTTAGAGGTATCCAGAGATCCGAACCCCCACGTACCGCGCAAAGGCTACCTATAGACTTCAATATCTTCAAGGATTTATCCAGCCTACTAGATTCAAAACCCTTTGCGAACAACACAAACCTTGTTATAAAAACCGCCATATACGTAGCTTTTTATGGTTTCTTGAGACCAAGAGAATTTACCGCCATCAACACATCCCAGTCCACTCACATTCTGCTTCATTCACACTTAACGAAACACATGGATTACTATATTTTAGCTCTGCATCACTCCAAAACCAATCAACACGCACCCCCGGTAGAGGTTAGATACTATCCTACCCACAACGTGTGGTGCCCCGTCACATTACTGGACACCTATACTCAGCATTTCAAAGCATCACCATCTCAACCACTTTTCTGTCTACAAGGTTCGGTACTCACTACCACCACCTTCATGACCCACGTCAGGTCCCTACTTACACAACTAGGCCTAAAATCAGCTAACTATTCGGGCCACTCCTTCCGCATAGGGGCGGCCTCCACAGCGTCCAGTGCAAACATTCCAGTACATGTTATCAAGTCACTAGGGCGCTGGAAGTCTTCTGCATACTCTAGATACATACCTAACCCGGTACAAGAAGTTAGAAATGCCTTTCAAGATATGTCTGGTTGAAGTATGTATACTGCTCGTTTCGTAATAAAGTATATTTTCTACTTTTGCCCTCTTTATTTGCAGGCCTACCTCATCGTCGGTTCCGGCACACCACAACCGACTTGCTCTTTCACACTATCCCACACTTATCAGTGTTTGTATCTTCTGTACTATCATGAGCCCTTAACACAAGTATTAAGGCCTTTTGGCCTGTAATTGTGGGAGGGGCGTATGACTCACCTTCTCCCTACTTAAGGGACACCCCTTACCTGGCTCCATACCGTTCGAGGTCAGCGCTGCATCACCCTCCCACCCACTCCTCTTTTATTAACTCCTTTTTCTCATACATTTCTTATTGGTGGGCCCTCTTTATTTGCAGGCCTACCTCATCGTCGGTTCCGGCACACCACAACCGACTTGCTCTTTCACACTATCCCACACTTATCAGTGTTTGTATCTTCTGTACTATCATGAGCCCTTAACACAAATATATATATATATATATATATATATATATATGCACACACAATTGTCTATAAATGTCCAGCTAAGTAATTGCTAGCAAGATCTAAGCCTATGCACTGTCCCAGCGAATGGACATAAATCAGGTATAATAAGAGGTATGGTGTATAGAGGCTTAGAGGAAGGAGTTAAATATCCCAGCAGTAATTCCCATACACGCAATTCCCTATAGACGTCCAGCTGAGTGATTGCTAGCAAGGTCTAAGCCTGTGCTGTGCACTATCCCAGCAAATGGACATAAAACAGGTATGGTGGGAAGTATAGAGGCTAGGAGGAAGGAGTTAAATTACCCAAACAAGATTTCCATTCCAGACCCAGACCAGAACTCAACAGAGTAAATCTATCCTTATAGTACCTTGGCACTGTGGCCTAACCACTTGTGCCTACCTGAACCTCTCTCCCTTCCTGAGTTAAAAGTAAAAAATCTTAACAAAATAAGTGCTACCAAGTGCTAAAGTATAAAGAAAGAAAAATTAGCTTGACGTGCGTTTCGGCGTGTCAGCACGCCATCGTCAGGAGCAATGTTAGTAAACTGGCCCCAATGTCTTTTATAAGTCCTTGGTTAACAATTAGTCACTAAGTGTTAACTGCTGAGCAAAGGGGGTGTGTAGATCATATTCTCAGGTGATCATTACATTTCTATAGTGTTCACTGGTCTCATCCGATAGGGGGCGGTACTTAAAATTTATATTTGTCCATTTATTCATTGGATGCTACCCACATGTTTACAGTGCCGAGCAGGAGGTGTATCACTTCAATTACTGACTGTAGGGAAGAGGTACATCCCCCTCTCCTCTCTCTCCACCCCTCCGTGTGCATTGGGAAGGCTGACACTGGGCGGCCGGGAAGTGTAACACCTCCCGATGCTGTACACAGGGGAAATGTACCTCCCCTCTATGTTCATTGGGCGCTACCCACGTGGAGCGGATCTGTCATTAATTATGCGCTGGCAGAGAGGTGTGGCTGGATTCATTACCTCCCCTTCTTTTACTGGCTACTGTGTCTATCAGCCGAGCATGGACGGAAAAAAGATTTTATAAAATAAAATGTAATATGAAGCTCACCCTCATTTTAACTCATTTAATAAACCTTGTGCTGTGATTTATTCAATTTAAATCAAGGAACTTAAATATCAAAACTGTAAGGTTGTTCTATGTTAATGTCTCACTGTATGACTCATATTTGTGACTTATTTCCAAGGCAATTAATTATCACAATTTCTTAACGAGTTAATTTACAGGGAGCAAAATGTACATAGTAAGAAGATTAGGAAAATTACAATCATCTACCTATAATGCCATTACTAAGTGGCATAAACTTTCAAAGACAAGTCCTTAGACTTGTAACTCCTCATTACGGAGTTTGTGTATATTACAATAAACTAAATGTAGTGGAAAAACAGAATTGTTAAAACATACTGAGTCAGGGGTACCAGAGAAGTTGTGAAGTGATGTTTACAACTATTTACACAAATTAAATAATATTTACAACTATTAACAATTCCCGCTGTCTAAGTGAGGACCAGCATAGGAATATCACTTAGTTTCCCTACATTTTAAAGGGCTACTCGGCAGAAAGAGAGGAATTCTCATTCAGTCCCTTTCTTTTTACATCTAAAAATAGGAACATAAAGTGTTATAAGTAAGCAGAGAAAGAGAAACCATCATTTAATCCCTGTGGGAAGAGGGTCTTCAATTTGTAAATCCAGTAGGATTCCCGCTGTCTCAGCCTTTGATCCCAATCCCCTCTTCGTTGGGTTTGTGGAATATTTTCTATTCCCATAAATCTAAGTTTCTTAGAAGAGTTTGCGTGATGTATTTTTAAGTGGCGTGAGACAGGGGTCTCCAGAGGTCTCCTCACGGAATTAACATGCTTCCTAATTCTCAATTTGAACGGTCTAAAGGTTTTTCCTACATACTTAATACCACAAGAACAGGCAAGTAAGTAGATCACTCCCTCGTCCGACAGTTAAAAAAGGAACGAACCAGGAATGTTTCCTCACCGTTGCTGTCTGTGAACTGTTTGGAGTGCTTCTCAATGTGTTCACAAGCACTGCAATGTCCACATGTGTATGAACTGTTAGGTAAGTAGTGCTTAGATGTTTTTTTCAGGGGGGCTAGGAGACTCTGTACTAACATGTCTCTCAGATTCCTACCTCTACGTGCAGTTACTGAGGGGAATGGAGTGATCACTTGTTTGATGTGTGGGTCTGACATTAAAATTGGCCAGAATCATCTCAGGGTGCCCATCATATATGACCATCCTGAGTCGTATGTGGCTATACACTGGATCAATTTGGAATCACGTCATCAATATACCTCTTCCAACAGTATATCATATCTAAACAAGTAAGGGGGACTGCCATGAGAACATCTTGCACTACCTCCTATGCAAACCTTTATTTAGGTGCATGAGAGAAGCACATAAAGGCAGATCCAACACTACATATCTTTTTAGATATGATATACTGTTGGAAGAGGTATATTGGTGACGTTTTCGTCATCTGGACAGGATCTAACAAAGACTTTGATTAATTTGTACGACTCCTCAATTTGAACGACTATTACCTGCAATTCACTAGCGAGATGGGTGATAAACTGCTTAACTTCCTGGATTTGACTATTTCGATACAACCAGGGGGAAAGGTGGCAACCACGCTGTATCAGGAAAAAAAACACTATTGATGGTCTGTTAAATTGGACTAGCTACCATCCACAACTGCTGAAAGCAGGTAAACCCATTGGGCAGTACCTAAGACTTAGGCATAACTGTTCTACTATCGAGGATTTTAAAATTAAGGCTTGGGGCCTTAGGAAAGCATCTAAAGAGAAGGGATATCCAAGCCAGGAGAGACCACAAATTTCTGATGGCTAAAACAAGGGGAGCAGAAGGTTTCGTCCTTCCTCCCCAGCAGCAGAGGGAGTTTCAGGGAGAGGAGACAACGGTCTCTCTCCCCAGCAGCAGTGTGAATTGCAGGTAGAGGAGGCAACCGGCCTCTCTCCCCAGCGGCAGAGTAAGTTTCAGGGTGAGGAGACAACCAGTCTCTCTCCCCAGTGGCCATGTGAGTTTCAGGGAGAGGAGACAACCGGTCTCTCTCCTCAGCGGCAGTGTAAATTACAGGGAGAGGAGGCAGCCGGTCTCTCTCCCCAGCGGCAGTGTGCATTTCAGGGAGAGGAGACAGCCGTTCTTTCTACCCAGCAGTGGTGTGAACTGCAGGGAGAGGAGACGGTTGGGTCCAAGGTGGGTGGAGGACAGCGAGACCCCAACCAAGCTGCGGCATTTTGTGGGATTTATGGTGACCGGTGCGGTGCTTATGGTACTAAAGGATTACTAGTAAGCCGCGATTGACGGAGGTACCCGGTCGGGATGCCAGGCGGTCTGTCACATATAGTGTTCATGTAGAGATTGTTGCCATATTAGTCCAGTGATGCAGATGTAAAAAAACAGATACAATTTGTATCTTGTAATACCTTTTTTATTGGACTAACAGAATTTTTTAATCACAAACTTTAGAGAGAACCTCCCTTTCTCACGTCTAAAGCATTTAGTCCAATAAAAAAGGTATTACAAGATACAAATTTTATATACATATACACATATAAAATGTATATACTTATACATACATATATACACACACACACTTCAGAAACTGAAAAGTAAGGACCAGTTAAAACTTAGCAGTTTTTTTGTTTTTTTTTACTTTTTATGAGTTGGATTCCTCTTTCACTCAACCTCATCTCTTTTAATTGCTCTTGGCTCACAATGCTTGCTTTCACGCGAATATTTACCTGTTGAGAGAAACTGTTTACATACCTCATATGTGGTGGTTGGTATACATATAACCAACTATTATGAAAGAGAAGCTTAAAACTAAATTCTCTTTTCTTTCGTAACCAAACAGAAAATGTTTGGATCTCAGGAAACTATCCAAGAGTTGCTTAATGTTACTGGACACAGTGAAACATCTATGCCATCATTTCCATTTCCATCCGATCACTTGAAGGGAAAGAGGTCAAACACTTTACTCAAAATGAAAAAGAATCTGTTGACTTCTACGTTGTACTTCAAATTGAATGTGGTTTGTGACATTCATTAAGTTGTCTTTTTTTTTACTTTTTGGAGGCTACACAAAACAGAATATTTTAGAGAGCACAAAGTATTTGGATGAGGATAACCTTGCAGGATGTGAAATTATTTCTTAAACTAGTCAATATTTAGATGTTGGCAAGTTAGTTATAGGAAAATAAATCTAACGTTGTATGTGTACCACCCATGGAAAAATCATCTTTTAAACATTTTGACAATACATTTCTCATAGTACCCTATCAGAACATATGTACAGAGAAGTTTAGATTTATTACTCAGTTTGTCAAATATTTGTTTTTTTTTCATTTTTTTTTGTACCTTTGAATCACAAAAATCATGTGATATAAAATCAGCATCATACATTTAGATTATAAGGGTAATTATTACTATAAACTAGTGGACAGCTGCTGCCAATCCTGTCCAGTTCTATAACGTAATACACAACTTTTGGGATTACAGAAATTTTAACATTTGCAGCACTTTGTATTAAACCTGTCAGTTTTTGTTTTCTTATGTGTTGCTTCTTTTGCACCCCAACTGTAATTAAAAATTATTATTTTTTAGGTTTATCAATCTTTCCAATAGCTTTTCTGACAGAAAAACATTCTGTTTCACTTTTCTTTTTCCGATATCTAAATTTGGCATTCTTCTGAAATTAATGTGAAAACTTTGAGAATTTACTAAGAAGAAAACCACTTCTTTTTTTAGATCTCTTTAAGAACACTTTTAATAAAAGCAAGCAAAATGATGGAATTTAAGAGTCACTTTTTTTTAACTCTTCTACTTCTACAATACTTTTAACATATACGACCAAAATAAGGTCAGAACTGTATTCTCCAATGTACCCAACTACAGCTCCTTGACCTTTACAACAGTAAACGGTTGTAACGGAGCTCCTGCACTCAGACAGATTGTCTCTGTTTCTCCATCCTTCTACATCTCAGATATCCAGAGTGATTATAGCACACCTATCCGTTTCCCCAAACATCAGCTGAGACTTGATGAATGGTGAAACCAAGCATATTTTATTGGCACAAAACATGCATTTCTATATCGTTTACACAATTTCACCCTCAAGGGGATGATCAACATAAAGATTAGTTCTCTCCATGGTGCCACCAAGTCTGGGGTGGATAGCAGTATCCCACCCAAACCACCTGTGGCGGTCTGCCAATGTATCACCACCACAGATGTCTTTTTCCCAATAAAATCAGGTCGCAAACCTGATCTCCAATTTACTCCAAGTGACTATCCCACTAGATCCCTGGATCTGGCTCCTCTCAAAACCCTGGGACCCCTTAACTGGAGCACAAAACAAACTAACAAACAACAGCCCTAGCAACGAGAAGAGCAATAGCAATAGTTCTGGGGAACTCCAAACTCCAAACACTCCCAACAGTTATTTGTAAAACCAAGGAAGCAATGGAAATGGATAGGATCTCAGCCAAAGTTCACAAACCATTTTTACAATATCTGAAAAGCATGGCTAGCAGAATAGCCCTTTATGCATTCAGACGCAATCCCAGGCCCTACACACACACCGCACCACAGTGGAGGTAGGGGAGACCGAGTGACCACTGCCTCGGGTGGGGGGGAGTTTGAGGCCTAACCTCCCTCTGTGCCCTCCTTCACTTGGGCCTTTTACACCTCATGCACTTTGACTCCACGACTGAGTCGGGCCAACAAAACAGGGGGTGGAGGGAAGCCCAAGCACCTGCCGAAGGCAAGCACAAGGGGAGACACATGCTTAGGCAACAACACTGCAGTCCCTGGTCCAGGTCACAGAGCCCACAAAAGAACCCGGACCGGTGACCCATTCATAAACCCAACACAAAAGACCTCTCCCTGGCCCACTTACGCGACTCACTAGAGGCTGACCTTAACCATACCCACACATACAATTGAGACCCCTAATTAGGGCTCCCAGAGTGACTAGTCAGACCACGACTCAGCCCCCGAGACCAATGGTTACAATTGTTTGTTACTGTATAATTTTGTTTTGAATGACACTGACCTCAAAACAGCAAAACAGCCAAACAACCTCATCACAAGATGGAAACCCCATATGAAGACCACCAAAAACAGCCCATAGGCTACTAAGACATATTAACCTACTGTATAATCACGGTACCCTGACAACAAACCTTGTAATTGACTAACAACAGAAACGGTTGAACGCTATAAATGATCTACCTAATAAAATTTTCTGTAATATTACCTTTTGATTACGAAAACTCAATTAACACATAATGTTTAAAAAAAACTAAAAACAAATCAATTTACGTGAAATGTGCCAAACTGATGGGGCTATTCCTTCACACTGCTCCCCCTTTGCTCATAGCTCCGTATATTAAACAAATTATGTTTAATATACAAATATTTGATGTGACCTGAAAGCCCTGTTTCACCTGAACAAAATGATATGATAAGTGTGGGTGCACTTAATATGAAAGAGGTGAATTATGATTGAACAACATATAGCGAAAATTCCAGGTTTGTTTACATTTTGTTTTGATCACAACTTGTACAATTGGCTCCGTCCTTAAGGGGTTAATTTTTAACCCCTTAAGGACTGAGGCAGTTGTACAAGTTGTGATCAAAACAAAACGTAAACAAAACCTTGAATTTGCGCTATATGTCTGTTCAGGTGTAATTCACATCTTTCATATTATGTGCAGCCACACATATCATATATCATTTTGTTCAGGTGAAACAGGGCTTTCATGTCACATCAAATATTTGTATATTAAACATAATTTAATAAGAATAAAATATATATATATATTTTTTCAATTTGTATTTTATTTGCTTTTGCATACAAATTTTACAATGTGACCAATATATTGGTAACATAAATTAAAGACATCAAGTAATGCTGTGTATGGGAATGTATCTTGAACAATATGAACAAACTCATAAGAATTTAGGATAGAGCGAAACAGTATGAACTTTAGCTGAATGTCTCGTATCACTGACTGCTCTCTCGTCTCTGGTGGGAGGCCTGAAAAACCATCCACATGGGTTGCATCTCCACTGGGTCAGCTCAGGTGGCGAGCCTTGAGCTCCGTGGTTTTTGCAAAGAGAGAGTCTTTATTTCAGCATTCTCTGGTCGCCGCCACTGTGCAGTGTGTCTCTGGATCATTTTGTCATGCCCCTTTGTGTCAGTTAGCTTCTGGGGTGTAAGTATAGCTGGTGTGTGCTCCTGCCCCTCGGCTAGTATGTTTAGACTCCGGAGGAAAGATTCTGGAACTTCAGAGGAGGTGATGGGTCCTGCTCCCGACATTGCTGAGAGGGAACCGTTGTCTCCCCATCGGTATTTCACTGAGTTGTCTCTGTCTTTTTGCTATGGGTGCTAGTTTCCATTTTTCCGCCAACACCGCAAAAGGGAGCACGCGCCGCTATGTCTCTTGTGAGTGCAATGGTATCTCTTGGGGCACTGCCTGGTGCAGCTTGTGGACTTGTACTGTGAGACCTTTTATGAGGCTCCTGTTTTCTTTTATGTGGCTGTCTCTATCGGTTTCCCTCGCCTCCACCTCCCTTACCTTTTGGTGTATAACCCCCATTTCATTTTGGGCCTCTGCCAGGTCAGCCTTCCAGACCCTCCTTAGGTCCGTTAGCAGCATCTTGATATTCCTTTTAGTAGATGGGGACGAGTCTTCTTCCGACTCAGAGGTGTGGGGGGTCTCCATGTGTGGATCGATTCCTCTCTTCTGAGGTCTTGGGGTCTGTATGGGACTAGGGCGCCATCTTTGACTGTGGCCGCGGTGCAGGCCTGCTGAAGGAGAGCCTGATGTCTTATGTGCGGGGGCTCAGGACACTGTTTGTATTTGTTTTTGCGCCCCATTTCGTTATCTTGAGGGTGGTGGGTCTTGTTATCTGGTTTTTTTTGCGGCTTTTTGCACTTTTTCCGTGGAGTTTTGCCGGAGCTCCACAGAAAGACGTCTGGTTCAATGCTCTGCCGGTCAGGCCCCCAAATAAAATATTTTTAAAAATTGAAACATTAAGAATTTTTTTTTTTTTTTTTTTTAGGTCTGCGTGGCATTTTAACTGTGAATGTCACAATACTGTTAGCTGTTACTGCAATAAAGTACACATATTTGTATTCAGCGATGTTTCACAAGTAAAACCGCATCCCCCAATGTACAGGTTTTATGGTGTTTTGGAAAGTTACAGGGTCAAATATAGCACAATATAGCAACTTGCCCCATTGCAGTCTATAATGAATGTAGCGGCATGGTTCGTTTTCCTGTCCGCCCGCACCTCCCACGCCTCGCCCCTCTGTCAGTCCCTACACTGGCTTCCTGTAAGATATAGGGCTCAGTATAAAATTCTGGTTCTTGCTTTCAAACATCTACATAATGCTACTCCCACTTATCTATCCTCCCTAATACACAACTATGTCCCGTCTAGGCCCCAATGCTTGGCTGAAGACCTGCGTCTATCCTCTGTTCATACTCTCACCTCTAATGCTCATATCTAAGACTTCTCTAGGGTTGCACCGTTCCTGTGGAACTCCCTTCCTGTTCTGTTAGACGCTCACCCAGTCTCCACTCCTTCAAAAAATCCTTAAAAACTTATCATTAAACTGTTAATGGCTCCAAAAAACCCCACACTAAGTCTTCATTGAATATTTTTCTACCAATCTACTTCCCTAATACTTCCCTTACCTTTTGTGTAACTTTTCCCCACTCCCTCTAGCATGTAAGCTCATTAAGCAGGGCCCTCAGCCCCTCTGTTTCTGTGCGTCAAACTTGTCTGGTTACAATTACACCTTTGTTAGTCCATCCATTGTAAAGTGCTACGGAATTTGTTGGCGCTGTAAAAATATTAAAATAATAAATAATAATACAAGTTCCGATCAAAACAAAACGTAAACAAAACTTTGAATTTGGGTTATAAGTCTGTTCAACCATAATTCACCTCTTTCATATTAAATGCACCCACACTTATTATATGTAATATAGTTCAGGAGAAATAGGGCTTTTATTTCATGTGAAATATTTATATATGAAACATAATTTAATATGAATAAAATGTAAAACAATTTGAGAAATGAAGAAATTTAATTTTTTTTAGTTTTGCATGGTATTTTAACTGTGAATGTCATAATACTGTTAGCTGTTACTGCAATTAAGTACACATATTTGTATTCAACAGTACCCCCCATGTATAGGTGCTATGGTGTTTTGGAAAGTTACATGGTCAAATATAGCATGTTACATTTTTTAGTTTATACACATTGAAATTTGCCAGACTGGTTATGTTGCCTTTGAGAGCATATGGTAGCCCAGGAATGAAAATTACCCCCATGATGGCATACCATTTGCAAAAGTAGACAACCCAAGGTATTACAAATGGGGTATGTCCAGTCTTTTTTAGTAGCCACTTAGTCACAAAAACTGTCCAAAGTTAGCATTCATATTTGTTGTGTGTGAAAAATGCAAAAAACTAAATTGAATGCTAATTTTGGCCAGTGCTTGTGAGTCTTTCACATATTCTTTCGTTATACGAATGGGCTCCATGGGATAGCTATCTGGGGCATAGGCGTGTGCTGGGTATGCCTGGGCACACCCTAATCCCCGCAGCACGCCGGCTCTGCTTTAAGCCTCCATGGGCCGGTGGGGAGATCAAAGATTTCCCTCACCGACCCACATGCAGGGAGGGAGGCAGGAGAGGACCCGGGGAGCTCTTGCCAGCAGAGCAAACAGCACCCACACACAGCATCTACACACATACAGCACCCACACATATACAGCACACAAACAGCACCCTCACACATACTGCACACAAACAGCACCCTCACACACACAGCACCGACACACATACAGTACCCTCACACACACACACATACAGCACCCTCACACACACACAGTACACTAACAGCACCATCACAAACACGCACACAAACAGCACCCTCACACACAGCACACTAATAGCACCCTCACAAACACCATCACCCACATAGACTCGGTAGTAACAGCACACAGGGGGTTTGGGCTAATTTTATTAAAAACAGTCACCCCCTGTGTGCTGTTACTACAGAGTCCCCGTACCCCCCGTGTGCTATTACTACCGAGTCCCCCGTACCCCCCATGTGTCAGCACCCTCACACATCACAATAACAGCACCCTCACACCACTGCCATTATTATTATTATTATTACATACTGTGTAACCTGTCACCCCCTGTGTGCTGTTACTACCGAGTCCCCGTACCCCCGTGTGCTATTACTACCGAGTCCCACGTACTCCCCATGTGTCAGCACCCTCACACACAGCACCCTTACACACACCACCCTCACACAGCACACACACACACAGAAGTGTATGTGTGTGTATATATATGTGTGTGTGTGTGTGTGTGTATATATATGTATATATATACACACACGCGGCGTGTGTTTGTGCTTTAGGGTGCACACACTAATGCAATAGGCTGCGCACGCCTATGATCTGGGGTAGCACTGTTCACATCGCCCCGAACGGCCCGGCATTTGTATAAACGAATGAGAATGAGAGAAGAGAGGTCGGCGGCTTCAGCGGTGTTCGTGAAGAAGTGTCCGTTCTCAGTTCCATCAAATAGTCGACGAACACTGCTGTGCATTCGACAGTTTAAGATGGCCGCCGCCACATGTTAGGCTATACGAACGACAGCCACCCAGCGTTCATCAATTAATCTGCGGTTAACCGCAGCTTTAGGGAGGTAAATTGCTGGCACACTCCATATCCAGGTGGTCCGGTCATTCGTACGTTAGCAGAACGCCATAGCAGAAAGGCACGAAAAAGCATTTCTACAGGGAATAAAAGTGCCATAGTCCTGAGGCAGCAGGCAAGCATTCAGGCTTCTCCAGGACCTAGTGGCGAGGTTAGTTTTGCCACGTCAAATATATTTGTAGAATTTAAATATATATGTATATATGTGTGTGTGTGTATATATATATATATATAATTTTTGTTATTATTTTTATTTATATATAGCTATATATTTATAGATATATAGCTACATATATGTATTTATGTCATTCTAAATGTATTTTACAGTAAAATACAGTTAGAAAAATTAAAACTGGTATATAATTTTTTTAAAATTTTTTTTTATTTTTTTTTACATTTATTTATTGATTATATATATATATATATATATATATATATATATATAATTAATGTCAATCTAAGTGTGTGTGTGTGTGTGTGTATGTATGTATATGTATGTGTGTGTATATATATATATATATATATATATATATATATATATATATATATATATATGAAACCAAGAGGGCTGCACTCACCTGAACATGCATACATTATAGGGTGCTGCTGGGGCCAAAATATACAAAATCCAGCGCACTCGCTTATTCAATAAACAATGATTTCAAATCTTAGAGATTGTAATAGTTTTATTTAAAAACACCTCACCTAGGCAAAAAATAATGGGGGTTTACTTACATTATATGATCATATATTGCATAAGCCTGCCACAACGTCAATGTACCCCATTCTCGGCAGGTTCTACTCTAGTAGCCTAATGCTTGCTCTTATGAGATTAATTCACTTACTTGGGAAATACTTCCTTACTTATACCCCCATTATTTTTTGCCTAGGTGAGGTGTTTTTAAATAAAACTATTACAATCTCTAAGATTTGAAATCATTGTTTAGTGAATAAGCGAGTGCGCTGGATTTTGTATTTTGCATATTTTGGCCCCAGCAGCACCCTATAATGTATGCATGTTCAGCCCTCTTGATTTCATTTATATATTTGGGAGTCCAGGCCAACTCCTTGGTTGTGCACCCCTCGCTGTCACATGTGCCTCATTCCAGGACCCTATTTAGCCTTGACTTGCAGAGAGTCCCAGTAAGGAAGCATTTCCCAAGTAATTGGATTAATCTCATAAGAGCAAGCATTAGGCTGCTAGAGTAAGACCTGCCGAGAATGTGGCACATTGACGTTGTGGCAGGCTTATGCAATATAAGATCATATAATGTAACTAAACCCCCATTTTTTTTTGCCTAGGTGAGGTGTTTTTAAAAACTATTACAATCTCAGGGGTGGGGGCCAGGGAGGAGGACCTTAGGTCCCCCCCCTTATTTCAATTTACGGCCCCCACCCGTCGCTCAGGGAAGGGGGCCAGGGGGGAGGACATTAGGTCCTCTCCCTTATTAGTATTTAGGGTCCCGACCTGCTGCTCAGGGGTGGGGTCCAGAGGGAAGGACACTAGGTTCCCCCCCTAATTAGTATTTAGGGCCCCCACCCGCCGCTCAGTGTTGGGGGCCAGGGAGGAGGACATTAGGTCCTCCCCCTTATTCCAATTTAGGGCCCCCACCCACCGCTCAGAGGTGGGGGCCAAGAGGGATGACATTAGGTCCCCCCCTTATTAGTATTTAGGGCCCCCACCCATCGCTCAGGGGTGGGGGCCAGGGGGGGAGGACATTAGGTCCCCCCCCTTATTTTACTGTAGGGCCCCCACCCACCACTCAGGGTGGGGGCCGGGGGGAGGACATTAGGTCCCCCCATTCCAATTTAGGGCCCCCACCTGCCGCTCGGGGGGGGGGCCAGAGGGAGGACATTAGATCCCCCCCTTATTAGTATTTAGGGCCCCCACCCGCTCAGGGGTGGGGGCCAGAGGGGAGGACATTAGGTCCCTTCCCTTACTCCAATTTAGGGCCCCCAACTGCCGCTCAGGGGTGGGGGCCAGGGGGAGGACATTAGATCCCACCCTTATTAGTATTTAGGGCCCCCACCCACCTCTCAGGGGTGGGAGCCAGCGGGAGGACAATAGGTCCCCCCTCCATCATTTTACTTTAGGGTCCCCACCCACTGCTCAGGGGTGGGGGCTCAGGAGGGGGGACCCTGTTTTTTGGGGGGGGTTTTAACAGTGAGTCTCACACAGGGGTGTCTTTAACACGGGGCAAACGGGGCAGCTGCCCCAGGCCCATTACTCCTGGGGGACCCCAGGCAACTGACCCGTGGGCCCGCAACCATGTATGAACAGCCCACCAGGATACTGAGAAATGCTGCAGTAGGTGAAGTAATCAGGGGCCCCTGGCCCTTTAAGAAAGCTCTAGACCGGCCCCTGTCTTCCTTCCTGCTGGGAGGAAGTGAGGTGTTGTCACTTCCTCCCAAGTAAGAGTGCCGCTGGGGAGGAGGCACACATGGAGAAGGAGGATGCACCAAGAAGAAGGAGGAGGAGAGGGACTGAGGTAGTGAAGTTCCTCAGACTCCCATCAACCTCAGCCATCCAGCTCCCACTGGACCCCAGGGAATGCTAGACTATGATACAGTTACTTCTTTAATCCATGACTAGCTCCTGGAACAGAGGGGCAGCTGTGGCTACCATGAGGCAGAGTTCTCCTAAACGCCTGAAATTTAAAGCAGGACAATTGGTCAGCTGCTGTATTGAAAATACCAGGAACATGACAACAAACCAGATAAAAATGATTACAGGCAGCTAACCAATTTAGTCTCCTAATGAACCTCATAATAGTCAGCGAGGATGAACGCCCTTTGTTTATAATATGGCAAGTAGCTAGGTTGTCGGAAAGACATCGTACTGAGCAACCAGCCCACAAATGGCCTCATGCTAAATCTGCCGCAACGATGGGATATACCACAAATAAGGCCACATTGCGGGAGAACCTTTCAATATCCTGCACCTCTTCTGGATAACTACCCCAGAGCCATCTGTCACCAAATATGGCCACAAAACCAGTGGTAGCTGCTGCATACGTCCAGATGATGGGGAATGTATTGACAACTGTGTGAGAAACATGCTCCTCCCATTCCAGTGTAACAGGAATTTGTGTCACATGAGTAGGTCAGCAGTAGCCGGAGGATCGAGGGGGATACAACTATAATCGTTGGCAAATTTGGCAAGTAGGCTAAGTAGTCTAGTGATAAAGGCTCTACCTAGCGGGATAATCCTTATGGCAAAATTAAGGAAACCCAACAGAGATTGTAACTCCTTGCGGTTACAGGTACCCACTTGTAGGTATTGGTTGATAATCTGTAGGATATTATCTATTTTTCCTAATGGGAGACTGGCTTCCATGGCCACAGAATCAAGGTGGATACCCAGGAAACTTATCAAGGTGTCAGGACCTTCTGTCTTTTTGGGAGAGACTGGTACACCTAAGGAATGAAATGACTGAATGGCTTTGATCAAATCACTTGGGGGAGAGGAATTGTTTTCGGTAAACAGAAAATCATCCAGATAGTGGATAACTGTCTGGCACCTGCATGTGTTCAACAGAACCCAACACAAGGTCTCAGCGAACGTATCGAAAATTTTAGGGCTGCTTTTCAAACCAAAGGGGAGTCTTGTAAAGAAATAGTACAGTACAGTAATGGGTAGTAATTTGAAGGCGTTAATAATATCTGTTTTACTGAGCCATGCTACAACCCTTCTGTAATAATGGCGTTAATTGCATTATCTATTGTGGCATACAGCAGTGAAAACTCCTCTGATGGAATTAAGGCGTTAAGGCTAGGTATTCCTGATGAGTGAGGTGCGGAGAGATCTATGATCAATCTCTGTTTAGCTGAGGACTATTGGGTTAGTCCTCCAGTTGGAGAATGGAGGCTCCTTGAACGGTCCTAATAAAAACCCTTCCCCAAGTTTCTGTTACAACAGTTTATCAACCGTATCAGTATCTGCCAAAGCTGATTGGAGGTTATTGCATTCCACAATGCCTGCTGGAATGTGAATAGGACCGGTATGGAAACCGGTGTGAAATCAAGAAATCGACCAAGTGTTTGGAAGGGTGAGAAGCTAAAGAGCCAGCCAAAGAGCCAACATTCACCGAGGTCAGGTAAGGTTTAGAATGCATTTTATTTGGACACATGGACTTCGCATGTGCTCTAAAGCAGTGAGAACATACATGCAACAAGCGGCAGGCACTATAGCCACAGGTACCTTCATTGGAATTATTGCACACCTGTGATTTTCCTAAATATACAATAGAACGACCAAGCTTATCTTTTACTGATTTGTAGGACCTGGCTCTGGCTCCTGGGAAAGCCATAGAAGGAGAGGTTGTTAGGACCTGCAGTGGTTATGGTGCTGCGATCTTCTGTTCCTTTTCCCAACAGCTGAGCATAAGTGATTATAGCTGCAGCAGGGAGTAGAGGAATAGGATAGATAAATGCAGTTCCAAGATGATTCTTCCCAGCAAATAGAATACCCCAAACATGAGCCTAGACTTCATGAAGGGTGTAACAGGAAATTAAGTTTATTGAAAACACACGGGCTTTTATGAGAAATCCTCCTGCAAGAGGACCTCCCACAGCAAACAAAGACAACAACCAATCAACATACAGATATACAGTAATACACGCCCTCTCTCTGCCTGGGAGATATTGAGATAAGTTAAGGAATAAACCAATTATCTCCAGGCAGAGAGCACACAATTTCCCCAAAACTTAGAACACCCCTTTCCCCACAAGGTATCCCCACAAATTACATATCCACACACGAGGCTCCTGCCCAAAACAGTTCCACGAATTCAGTGTGTGCGGTCAGTCAATTCAGAAAAAGGTAAAAAAACAAACAAAGTCCTGAATGGATCCTCCTGGCTCATAGGAGTGATTGCTTCCCTTGTCCGTTCGCACAGAACTACCGAATAGCGCTCTCCTGGCTGTTCGGTAAGTAAAGGAAGCTGGCGTTCGGTAGTTTCAGCGGTGGTTCGGGAGGTCGAGTGTCCGATTTTAGTTCCAGACACTCAACGACAAAGTCCCGCTGACTCCCCTCGTGCGAACAAGATGGCCACCGTCTTCTATTCCACGTTGTGTTTGGCTATACGAACAGCGGCCGCCCAGGGAGCACTTAATAGATGGTTCCTTTGTAGTTAATGAGCCAGGAGGGTGGTCGGTGTTCGGTAGTTTCAAACTACTGAACCAATATATTCAATATACATGCAATACTTAGGAAAAAAGACTGAATAAAGAAGAAAATGTCAAATAAAAGTCTATTTTCTTTATAGAGGTATCGGGTAAGATCGGACAGTAATCCGTGGCATGTGCAGTGGATGCACAGATTGCACAAGCTGGTGTCCTTGGCCCAGCGAAGTGCCTGCAAAACAGCTCAGTGTCCATCTTGCTCCAATCAGTTTTGATGTTGAACTGAGCCAGAATAGCAGACGCCTTCGATGAAAGGGACCGGTGGTAATCATAAAATGATGTACTACCGTATTTATTACCCAAGTCCACCAGCTTATGCAAGTAGATGTCCAGCTCCTCTTTCCTATGAGGGTGTACAGAGCATATGACATCCCTATATATCCAAAAGGCAACAACTAAAACTGGGATAGACAATTTCTTACTCAGTCTAGGGTCCCTAGACTTCAATACAACGCATATATCACCGTATGCATACGTGCGATTCTCCACTATATCTTGAGAGGCAAACCATAGTGAGACAAGATTAACGTTTTTGCCCTCCAGGATATCTTTCTTGAGATTCGTAGGTACCATATGGGCCATGTTGACGACATAGGTTCCTGATCCTGAGGGTATGTTATTACCAGCTTGCAACTGTGGAAAACCAGGAAGTTCAGCAGCTAAGGGCCAAGATGATGCTAGGGGAAGGCTACGAGTGAGGCCACCATGGTGTGGAGATCC
This sequence comes from Pelobates cultripes, assembly GCA_933207985.1. NCBI lineage: Eukaryota > Metazoa > Chordata > Amphibia > Anura > Pelobatidae > Pelobates > Pelobates cultripes. The sequence continues at coordinate 204,833,372 of OW240917.1, read as the reverse complement.
GAGTTGCCTGAACTACTAGTTCCTTCTTCTGCATGAGCCTAAAATTTTTCGCTTTCCTGGCCGTAGCTGGGAAAGGGATATTGCATTTGCAAAGTTCTGCCGTGATGCGGGGAATGCTCCATAACCTGATAGATGCAAGGCTACTGTTATCACCTTTACGAGTAGGTGAAATGAACCTGACAGGAGTACTGGGGAGAGATAAATCATCCGCTTCTTCAGGGATCTGAGACATACTAAAAGAAATAACAAGCATAAATCAGGAAACTGGTGGTTTTTTTTCTGGCTGGCTAACTAGTGCCAAGTGGCTAGGTTGGTGACAGGTGAGGCCCTGCTAGTTGCCAAGCAGCTTGAGAGGCTCTATCTATGCGTTGGTGCGAGGGGATTTCTGGCTACCGGATTTCGTGGCGGCGTGTTGGCCTCTCGGTGACATTTAAAGCAGAAGACAATTTGGGAGTGACAGGAGAGGCCCTCTCTATGCAACTGTGCGAGGCGGCTATCTATGATTTTACCTCAAGCATGGAGGATGGGTGTTGGCCTCGCAGGACCACTGTAAAATGAGGTGAAGAGGCCACAAATGCTACTACTAGTGGCCCTCAAGACCCTATCCAGCAAGTTCACCTAAAAACCTGAGGGGGGGGATGTTGTGGGGTGTGACGAGACCAATCTCGCCATTGTGCATTGGAGGAGCCTGGTTGCCTGTCTGCTGCCTTTTGACTATGGACCGGCATTTAAATACTTTATTTTCCTATGCAGAAAGGTCTATTCATGTATTTCTGCTCTGGCGTTCGGTAGATTCTCGGATTTACTGAATGAACTCATTTAACCCAGATAACTATGCCATGGAGCCTATTCGTGTAATAAAAGACTTTGGCTCCATGGCAATTGAACTGTATGTGTGTGGTCTGAGAGCCATTCAGTAATAATGTGCACTCAGACCTAAGCTATCTGGGGATATGTTGCAACCTTGTGTATTTGATTGTATTTTACTGTCTTTTTACTGCCATGTGCTTAATGGAGTTTTGCCTCTGTCCTTGGAGATAATTGGATTACTTCCCAATTATCTCCAGGATAGAAGACTCTGTGGAACTGGTTTTGGGCAGAAAAGCCATGCTTCCTTTGGTCACAAAGGACTTTGATCTATCTTTTGAACCAATGAGAAGTAGGCGAACAGTAACCGCAAACTAGCTAGTGGTATTAAGCAAACTGACGAATGACTCTTTTGACTAACCAAATGCCACACGCGCCAAGTTTAAATTACCAATGTGGATGATTTTGACATATGTTCGTATTTGGAGTATGTTGATTCTGAAAATGTAAAGTAAAATTTATGTGAATGTGATGCATACTTTTAAAGTTATAAATAATGTGGAAAAACTGTATTTCTCTGTCTGTGATAATTACATTATCCATTGTGTAAGGTAACTGTATCACAGGCAGAGGGGAGGATTTTGTGTGGGAGTGTCTGAGTGTATTGTACGTGTTGTTTTCCAAAACCCTGTGGGTGGCACTAATGTGTATATAAGAACAATAAACCCACAGCTCTGACTGTTCCTGCTTGACCCTCAAAACTGAGCCTTCTCTCGTTCTTGGGGGGATTTATTGTATGCTGTTCCAATTCGACTACTAGGAGTGTAAACCTATTCGTATGTTTTTTCCAATTCGGCTGTTTACAGCATTCGTATGTTTGAGAGCATTCATATGCTTCTCCGGTTCGGTGGATTGGTGTCTACAGTAGCTGCCTGTGTCTCTGGAAGGGGAAGATCTACTAAACGACTGTTAACCCCTTTTATGCCTGGGGGAGCCGTTACATGAGGATAAATAGACAAAACGTACCTGAAACCCACTTGCGTGTTTGTTTAAGTCAGAAATTATAGTTAAAACTTGACACAGAATCTGTGACTCCCACTAAAGAAGTTATAGAGGGGAAGGAGAGGCCTATACCTAAAAATTAGTATATGCATTAAAATGTATACAAGCCAAGGTACTTCTAAATATAGAAGCCCCTAAGATCCCCATCTACTTACTGGAATAGGATTTGAGGTCTGCAGACCAAAATGCTGCCTTAAAGATGGGTTTTAAGGCACTCTAGGCACCCAGACCACTTCAGCTTAATGAAGGGGTCTGGGTGCCAGGTCCAGCTAGGGTTAACCCATTTTTTTATAAACATAGCAGTTTCAGAGAAACTGCTATGTTTATGAATGGGTTTAGCCTTCCCCCAAAGCCTCTAGTGGCTGTCTCATTGACAGCCGCTAGAGGCACTTGCGTGATTCTCACTGTGAAAATCAAAGTGAGAGCATGCAAGCGCCCATAGGAAAGCATTGATAATGCTTTCCTATGCGACCGGCTGAATGCGCGCGCAGCCCCTGCCACGCGTGCGCATTCAGCCGACGGGGAGGAACGGAGGAGGATCAGAGGCAGTGAGCTCCCCGCTCCCAGCGCTGGAAAAAGGTAAGTTTTACCCCTTTTCCCCTTTCCAGAGCCCGGCGGGAGGGGGTTCCTGAGGGTGGGGGCACCCTCAGGGCACTATAGTGCCAGGGAAACGAGTATGTTTTCCTGGCACTATAATGGTCCTTTAAATTGCAACTTTGAATCTGTAAAAATATGATTAACCATGATTCATAAATATTTTTAAACGCAGAATGTGCAGAAATGCATATGTAACAGCATGGACAGTGGCCCTAGACATAATGTCTATCGTAACCCAATTAATATACCACTTTTTAAATTAAGACCTATTAGTAGCATCACAAGCCTCAGTTCAAGGATCCTCTTATGCAGAAATAATGTAGAGGAAGATACAAGTTTAACAACCTTGATATCCATACCATAACTACTTAAGTGAACCAGTTAGTACCGAGATATAACATTGTATGCATAAAAACAACTCTATAAGTGATTCTAAAACCCACACAAAACAACGTATTAAAGGACCACTCTAGGCACCCAGACCACTTTAGCTTAATGAAGTGGTCTGGGTGCCTGGTCCTTCTAGGGTTAACCCATTTTTTCATAAACATAGCAGTTTCAGAGAAACTGCTATGTTTATGAATGGGTTAAGCCTTCCCCCTAATCCTCTAGTGGCTGTCTCATTGACAGCCACTAGAGGCGCTTGCGTGCTTCTCACTGTGATTTTCACAGTGAGAGCACGCCAGCGTCCATAGGAAAGCATTATGAATGCTTTCCTATGTGACCGGCTGAATGCGCGCAGCTCTTGTCGCACGCGTGCATTCAGCACGGGAGGAGAGGAGGAGGATCGGAGGAGGAGAGCTCTCCGCCCAGCGCTGGGAAAAGGTAAGTTTTAACCCCTTTCCCCCTTCCAGAGCCAGGCGGGAGGGGGACCCTGAGGGTGGGGGCACCCTCAGGGCACTATAGTGCCAGGAAAACAAGTATGTTTTCCTGGCACTATAGTGGTCCTTTAAAGACCTGTATTCCTATACCCATGCAACAATTTGCAGAATGACAGGCTAGCACAGTTATCACGGAATTAAGCAATTGCAACCAAAGCCAATAGGTGGCGACAAAATAACTAACTGATCTGCCAGTGTCAAGCAAGGCTGAGCTATTATCAAAATATGCGGTGATTAACTGAAATTAGGCCAGTACTGGCCTAATCCACAATTAGGTGAATGACTGTATTAAACTAACTAAATGAATGTGCCGAAAGTGGCACCATATGAGAAGAAGGCGAACAGTAACCGCAAACTAGCTAGCGGTATTAAGCAAACTGACGAATGACTTTTTGACTAACCAAATACCACATGCGCCAAGTTTAAATTACCGAGTGCTCCATGTGGTGATTCCTGCCATGAGCGACACACAGCCGGTAGTGACACGGTGCGGGGGAAACCAGCTAACTATATGTGGGTACCCTACCCCGGACATGAATAACATGCTTTGTAAAGTGGGGAATGGTACAGCAGCGTGGTGACATTAGCCATATAAGTATAACTTACGGTTTGAAGCCAGGACCCGGGCACGTGGGGCCGAGAGGATGCGTCCGGTAGAGTGGACGCTTGGCCCAGACAGATACTGCACCTGGTGGCCGGGGATCCCGTGGCAGCCGGAGAAGGGATTTCTGCGCTGTGATACCGGCCAGTGACCTCCAGCAGCTGTGAACTGGAAGTTCAGGTAGACTCAAACCGGAAGTGACCCTGGCCATAACGCTGAAACTCAATCCAGATCGTTACGCCAATTACAGTAGGTTAGGTAAGAGGGAAGTTATTATTATTATTATCGCCATTTATATAGCACCAACAGATACCGTAGCTCTTTACAATATTATGAGAGGGGGGATTTAACTATAAATAGGACAATTACAAAAAAACTTACAGGACCCTGCACAAACGAGCTTACATTCTATAGGAGGTGGGGTGTAAAACATAATAGGACAGGAATTTGCAATCAAATAAGGTGGGAGTGAGGCAGAGCTGGAGGAGAGAGTAGAGTGCTGCCATATAGGAGAGAGCAAAAGACAGGTATGTGAGGTAGAGGTTAGTCTGGGAGGCCATAAGCTTTCCTAAAGAGATGGGTTTTAAGGCACTTCTTAAAAGATGCAAGACTAGGGGAGAGTCTGATGGCGGTTGGCAGGCTATTCCATAGGAAGGGAGCCGCCTGCGAGAAGTCCTGCAAGCGTGAGTTGGCCGTATGGGTGCGAACAACGGACAGAAGGTGGTCATGGGCAGAGCGGAGAGACCGTGAAGGGGCTAGAATTGTTCAAGCTTTATAGGTGTGAATTAGTACCTTGAATTGACTCCTATAGCATACAGGAAGCCAATGTAAGGCCTGACAGAGGGGTGAGAGAACTGACTAGAGAGGTAGCGTGGGGCAGCGTTAATTATGTGAAATAGTAAAAAGGTGGAAAACACCCAGAATACGTGTAGGTTACTATATAAAATATACAACAACCTGATGGAGAGTGAAATCCATATGAATTCTGTATAAAAATCAGAAATCTGACATAGCGTGATACAGTAAAGGAGTTTTAACTTTATAAATATAAATAATTATAGATGCACTCACAAACGCACGTGAAATAAGAGCTTCTCACCCACTCAGGGGCAGTATGTAATCCGATGGATAAATTAGAGAATCACCTCATAGGATATATAAAAATAAAGGAAAAACAGAATAGTGAAGTTTGTTATAAAAAATACAAAATCACATTTATTGGTCACACTTACATGTGTGTAAATCACAAAGAGCGTATCTCTCAATAACTTGGAACTCCATGCAATGTTGTCATCAATCCAAGAATAGGGATAAACAGGAGTAGTTATAAATGAGTAGCCAAAATATAAATATATACAAATAAAAAACAGTAAAAACAATATAAAGTACCGGTAAAGATCTCCTTTTGATTGCGTTCATCTGTTATTCGGCGTGCGTTCCATCCGTGGAACGCACAAAGACGCAAAGATATGACGAAATTTGAAGAGACAGTTCCGTATTCCTACTGCGCATGCGCGCGAAAAGCGCGCATGCGCACATTAAAAAAGGATCGAGACCTGGACGGGATGTAAAACAGAAGACCAAGAAAACAGCCTGAGACATCTGAACAACAGAAATAAATCATTAGGGGCTGCATTGGAGGGTGTAGGCATGAAATAAAGTTACACATATGTCTCTAAATGGAAAAAAATAAATAATAAATAAAAATATATATAAAAAAATTATAAAAATAGAAATAAAAATAATAATAAGAATAAAAAATATATGGTACTGAAAATTAAGCATATTAGGTGATGTGCATCTCTGTAATGAGAAGGGGTGTGGTCTAATGACATCAACACCCTATATCAGGTGTGCATAATTATTAGGCAACTTCCTTTCCTTTGGCAAAATGGGTCAAAAGAAGGACTTGACAGGCTCAGAAAAGTCAAAAATAGTGAGATATCTTGCAGAGGGATGCAGCACTCTTAAAATTGCAAAGCTTCTGAAGCGTGATCATCGAACAATCAAGCGTTTCATTCAAAATAGTCAACAGGGTCGCAAGAAGCGTGTGGAAAAACCAAGGCGCAAAATAACTGCCCATGAACTGAGAAAAGTCAAGCGTGCAGCTGCCACGATGCCACTTGCCACCAGTTTGGCCATATTTCAGAGCTGCAACATCACTGGAGTGCCCAAAAGCACAAGGTGTGCAATACTCAGAGACATGGCCAAGGTAAGAAAGGCTGAAAGACGACCACCACTGAACAAGACACACAAGCTGAAACGTCAAGACAGGGCCAAGAAATATCTCAAGACTGATTTTTCTAATGTTTTATGGACTTATGAAATGAGAGTGAGTCTTGATGGGCCAGATGGATGGGCCCGTGGCTGGATTGGTAAAGGGCAGAGAGCTCCAGTCCGACTCAGACGCCAGCAAGGTGGAGGTGGAGTACTGGTTTGGGCTTGTGGGGCCTTTTCGGGTTGAGGATGGAGTCAAGCTCAACTCCCAGTCCTACTGCCAGTTCCTGGAAGACACCTTCTTCAAGCAGTGGTACAGGAAGAAGTCTGCATCCTTCAAGAAAACATGATTTTCATGCAGGACAATGCTCCATCACACGCGTCCAAGTACTCCACAGCGTGGCTGGCAAGAAAGGGTATAAAAGAAGAAAATCTAATGACATGGCCTCCTTGTTCACCTGATCTTAACCCCATTGAGAACCTGTGGTCCATCATCAAATGTGAGATTTACAAGGAGGGAAAACAGTACACCTCTCTGAACAGTGTCTGGGAGGCTGTGGTTGCTGCTGCACGCAATGTTGATGGTGAACAGATCAAAACACTGACAGAATCCATGGATGGCAGGCTTTTGAGTGTCCTTGCAAACAAAGGTGGCTATATTGGTCACTGATTTGTTTTTGTTTTGTTTTTGAATGTCAGAAATGTATATTTGTGAATGTTCAGATGTTATATTGGTTTCACTGGTAATAATAAATAATTGAAATGGGTATATATTTGTTTTTTGTTAAGTTGCCTAATAATTATGCACAGTAATAGTCACCTGCACACACAGATATCCCCCTAACATAGCTATAACTAAAAACAAACTAAAAACTACTTCCAAAAATATTCAGCTTTGATATTAATGAGTATTTTGGGTTCATTGAGAACATGGTTGTTATTCAATAATAAAATTAATCCTCAAAAATACAACTTGCCTAATAATTCTGCACTCCCTGTATCTGGGTGTCATCAGCATACAGGTGGTAGTGGAATCCAAAAGAGGTAATACGTTTGCCAAGAGAGGCAGTATAAAGAGAAAATAGAAGGGGACCAAGTACAGAGCCTTGGGGGATTCCAACTGAGACAGGACGAGGGGAGGAGGTGTCATTAGAAAAAGAGACACTGAATGAGCATTGGGAGAGATAAGAGGAAAACCACGAGAGGACAGAGTCACAGAGACTGAGTGATTGAAGAGTTTGAAAAAGGAGAGCATGATCAACGGAGAGTTGGAATTGAGGAAATGAGACACACGACAAGTCTTTCCAGAAGCTTTGAGGGAAAAGGGAGCAAGGATATAGGACGATAGTTAGAGGGGGAGGACGGGTCAAGAGATTTTTTTTTTCAGGATAGGTACTACAGTGGCATGTTTAAGATCAGCAGGTACAATGCCAGAAGAGAGAGAGAGCAGTTGAAAATGTGCGTTAAGCAAGGCACGAGACAAGTGGAGAAAGATCTGATAAGGTGAGATGGGACAGGATCGAGTGGGCAAGTGGAGGGGCGAGAGGAAAAGAGAAGAGCAGCCACCTCTTGGTCAGTAGCCAGGGAGATGTCTGAAGGGTAAGAAAGGCATGATCCATGTGTGGTTGAGAAAGAGAACGGCAGGGAGGGGAGAATTCTTTCCTTAGCTGTTCAATCTTGTCGGTAAAGTAACATGCAAAGCTATCGGCAGTAAGGTTAGTTTGCGGGATGGCCACAGCAGGGCGAAGAAGAGGATTAAAGGTGTCAAAGAGACACCTGGGATTGCGGGAGCATGAACTAATGAGAGAGGAAAAGTAGGACTGTTTGGCGAGGGCAAGGGCTGTGCTGTATGAACACTATAATGGAGAAAGTCTAACTGGGTGCGAGACTTCCTCCAGGAGCGTTCAGCACAACAGGAGCATCTTTGCAGGTGGCATGTTGATTTAGTATGCCACGGTTGTGGGCGTATCCTCCTCAAGGTGCTTGTTTGGAGCAGTGCTGCAGCATCAAGGCAGAGGTGGGGCTAGTGTTATATGCGGAGATGGCCAGAGAGGGAAGGGATGGGTAGCAGTTGTGAATCAATATCAGCTGACAGCTGCTGGAGATCAAGAGAATTAAGGTTCCTCCTGAGTTGAGGAGGGTTAGGCTGAGGTTGTTGGGTTAGGGGGTACACGAGAGCAGGGCCGGACTGGGGATACAGCTAAGTCCTGAAAAACCACACCCACGACACAACAATCCACATGACACAGAGACAGACACACACCACGACACACACACAACCACGACAGAGACACCACGACAGAACAATAACACACCACACACAACTACGACAGACACACACACCACGACACACACCCATGACAGACACACACCAAATACGACACACACACACACAACCACGACAGACAACATATCACGACACACCACACAGAGACAGACACACACCACGACATCCACGACAGAGACAGACACACCATGACCACACAACAACTACGACAGACACACACCACGACACCATGACAGAGACAACCACGACACACAACTACGACAGACACACACCACACACAACCACGACAGAGACACACACCACGACGGGGACACACACACACACACCACGATACACACACACCATGACAACAGACACACACCATGACACACACCATGACAGGACACACGACACACACAACCATGACAGACACACACACACACACCATGACAGACACACATATCATGACACACACACACACCATGACAGAGACAGACACATACCATGAAACACACACACACCATGACAGAGACAGACACATACCATGACACACACACACACAATGACAGAGACACACATACCATGACACACACACACACACCATGACAGAGACACACATACCATGACACACACACACACACCATGACAGACACACATACTATGACACACACACCATGACAGACACACATACCATGACACACACACACACACACCATGACAGACACACATGCCATGACAGACACACATACCATGACACACACACACCATGACAGACACACATAACATGACACACACACACACACATACCATGGCACACACACACCATGACAGAGACACACATACCATGACAGACACACATACCATGACACACACACACCATGACAGACACACATACCATGACACACACACACACACACCATGACAGACACACACACCATGACAGACACACATACCATGACAGACACACACACACAGACAGTATAACACATATTACCTGTGGGCCAGGGGGGTCATGCAGGGCAGAGAGCAGGGGTGGCGGCCGCTGGAGGACCTCTTCTGGCGGCCGCTGGAGGAGCAGGGATGGCGGCCGCTGGAGGAGCAGGGATGGCGGCCGCTGGAGGAGCTGTGCTGTCTCTGCTCCCCCGCCCTCGCGCGCTACTGAATGAGACCGGGACCGGAAAATGACGTCATTTTCCGGCCCTTGTCTCATTCAGTAGCGCGCGAGGGCGGGGGAGCAGAGACAGCACAGCTCCTCCAGCGGCCACCATCCCTGCTCCTCCAGCGGCCCGCCAGCAGACCCATGTGCCAACGGCCCACCGGGAAATTTCCCGGTATCCCGGTGGGCCAGTCTGGCCTTGTACGAGAGCAAACATAGAGGTGGTGATCAGAGAGAAAAAATGGAGTGTTGCAGATATTAGATACTGTACATGCATAAGAGAAGATTACGGCAAGGGTATTGTCAGCTACATGGGTGGGAGAATTAGCCCACTGTGATAGCCCGAGGGAAGAAGTAATTGAAAGTAGTTTGGAGGCTGCTGAGGTCAAAGGTGGGTTAATGGGAATATTGAAGTCCCCGAGAATTAGGGATGGAATATTAGAAGACAGGAAATAGGGTAGCCAAGCAGCAAAGTGGTCAAGGAAGAGGAGAGGGGAACCAGGGGGACGATAAATAATGGCAATGTTAGCAGAAAAGGGTTTGGAAAGGTGAATTGAATGTATTTCAAATGATGGGAAAGAAAGGGAAGGGGGGGTGGGTAGAGGTTTAAAGGAGCAGTGAGGGGAGAGGAGAAACCCTACACCACCACCTTTACATTCAGAGGTTCTTGGGTTGTGGGTAAGTTGAAGACCACCAAAGGACAAAGATAAAGGGGTAGCAGTGTCAGAGGGGGAGATACATGTTTCTGTTAAGGCTAGTAAATCTATTGAACGAGAGATGAAGAGGTTATGGACAGCAGTGGATTTTGTAATATTGCAAACAGAGCATGCATTCCAGAGGGCAGTATTGAAGGAGGATTTAGAGGAACATGAGATGGGTATGAGATTAGTGTGGATCCTTGGGGTAGTATGTGGTGAGTTTGCCGAGATGGGACCGGGGTTTGGAGAGACATCACCAGCTGCTAGGAGCAGAAGGATAGAAAGGAAGTGAAGGTGGAAGTAGGATTTTAAAGTTTTGTAGGAGGGTATGTATATAGAGGATTTGGGAGGAGTTGGTGGAGATAGGCTGGAAAGGTATATGTAGCATGCATGGGATGAATAGAGAGGGGAGGGTAGTAAAGTGGAAGTAATGAAGATGGTGTTACCAGGGACAGGTGAGCAGAAGAATAGATATTTTAGTAATGAGAGAAGTTAGTGTAAAAGTGAAAAATAGAAGGGAGAACATTATTTAGAGAAAATGTGTATTATTATATAGATATGAAGATTATATATATATATATATATATATATACACACACACACACACACACACACACATATCAATGAGTGTTTAAACATTGTTAAGAATGCAGTATGTTAACAGAGGGATTTCAGGTGAGGAGAGGTTTAGTGACTTGATTGGTGTGTTTTGAAAACCAGCTGATCTGCACTATCTATAGGTAAGGTAATGACCATGGGGTGGTCATTTTAAATTAAGAGTGAAAGGAAACAATAAGTAGTACAGGAATTCTTGAGTAGATCTTCCAGAGATGATACCTCTGCTTAGAAGATTCTGCAGGACTTGGTTGCTTGTGAGTAACTTATATAGGTCCCACATGCCCCTCCCACAACACCAGGCAAGGCCTTTACATATATATATGATATATATATATATATATATTAAACCAAGAGCAGGCATTAGGCTGCTAGTGCATGACCTGCCAAAAATGGGGTACATTGACGTTGTGGCATGCTTATGCAATGTATGTATGTATGTATCATATACTGTAACTAACCCCCCATAATTTTTTGCCTAGGTGAGGTGTTTAATAAAAAAAATTACATTCTGTGAGACTTGGAAGTGCTATTTAGTGAATTAGCGAGTGTGCTAGGTTTTGTATGTTATATACATACAAAATATATCTTATATATATTACACTATAACACTGCCATCGAATGCATCCTGCAGAGGGTACGTCTATACAGAGTTTATATAAGACCAACAGACCCGTCTATCCTACCCACAGGATATTCAGCCTAGAAAGATCATAAGTATCCACCCTTAAATTCCAGATGTTACTGGATATTTTTCCTAGAATTCTCTGGTAACCCAAAGCAGAATATAAAGTTAAAGGTTATATTTTTAAGACACTACAAAATTAAAAATGATTTTCGATAAACTCTGTATAGACGTACCCTCTGCAGTGTAGGCAAAGCTATGTGGACACTGGCCAGTCATACTCCATGCAGTCTTGACATATTAACCTTACCACGGGTGAATTGGATTAACAAGCCACTTTTTCCACCTCTGAAAATTTTTTATCACTTCAATAAATTGGCTTGGACACAGCACAGTGAGGCCTGTGTATTCACACACTACTTTCTGCTTGTAGATTCAAAAGATTCTTTGGTATGTTCAGGCCAACAATCGTCCTCTTTGATAAATGTCCAAGTTTTAAGATACCACATTCCTCACTTAATTTGGACCTGTACTCAGAACTCGTTAGCTTTGGCCCTTCTCACTCCTGGGTTGGCAACTGTGCAAGTTATCATAGCTGAAAAACTTAGCATTCCTTACAGGGTGAGGAGTGAGTGCTCTGTATTTCTGTTACCTTTAGTAGTGGCACAAGCTGCTTCTTTCATTAACCCTGCAGCTGGCAGATGTTGCCAGCCTCTTTCTGCTAATTACTAGACCCAAGGAATAAATAGTGGATTACAATCCTCAAACCACTCTACTCTGGAAATCAAATCAACAGGCAGTAATTTAAAAAAACCATGCATCATCTAGCTCAGTGGTTCCCAAACTTTTTAGGTTCAAGGCGCCCTTAATATTTCAATATTTTTCCAAGGCACCCCAAGCAGGGCCGGCACTACCATAAGGCAAATAAGGCATTCGCCTGGGGCGCCGAATTGCAGGGGGCGCCCACCGGGAAGTTTCATGGTGGGCTGCCCTGCTGTTGTCTGGGGCTGGAATGATGGGTGAACGGCTCCTTAGCCACCCCCCAGCACACCCATTCATGGCTCCCTCTGCTGCTGCTTGTCTGCTCAGGGAGCGGGTTTTGCTTTATCCCCGGCACCCGAGCAGAGCACACTGCTTCCTGCAGGTAGGGGAAGCCGGGACATGACCTGGTGTCCCCACTGCCCCCTGCCTGTGAACTTCGGAAGCACTCTGAGGGGAAGAGGAAGTAGGCTGTGCTCACAGTGCACACCTCTCCTGCCCCCCCTGCCCCTCCACACAGCAGAAAGAAGAACTTCCTGCAGCCTGGACATCTTCTCCTCACAGCACCCAGGTAGGCTAAGGGGGATTGTTTATTGTATGAATAGTTGTAAGATGGTGTGTGTGTTAGCGAGAGTGTGCGAGTGACACTGTGTGTGTTAGTGAGAGTATATAAATGACACTGTGTGTGTTAGTGAGAGTGTGCAAGTGACACTGTGTGTTAGTGAGTGTGAAAGCAACACTGTGTGTGTTAGCAAGAGTGTGCAAGTGACAATGCGTGTGTGTTAATGAGAGTGTGCAAGTGACACTGTGTGTTAGTGAGAGTGTGTGACACTGTGTGTGTGTTAGTGAGAGTGTGTAAGTGACACTGTGTATGTCAGTGAGTGTGTGTGTTAGTGAGAGTGTGTCTCTTTTTTTCCTAAATGTGTGCTAAAAATGTGTGTTTACTATGTCTCTCTCCTAAATGTCTTCTAGTCTCTGTTTTCTAAATATCTCAACAGTCTCTCTATCCTTTCCCTAAATGTCTCCCTTCTCTTAATTTCTCACTGTGCGTCTGCTTTCGCTTAAAGAGACACTATAGGCACCCAGACCACTACAGTTCATTGAAGTGGTCTGGATGCACTATATCAGGGCCCTTAACCCTGTAATTATTATAGTTTTTAACAATCTGCAATAATTAGCATTCAGGGTTAACTCCACCTTTAGTGGCTATACACTGGGACGTCCAGCGTCACGCAAAACCCCATTGTATAATACTTTTCTATGGGGAAATCCTAATGCGGCCATTGAGGAGTGAAGGTGTACCCGAGGGTAAGCTGCTTCTTTCATTAACCCTGCAGCTGGCAGATGTTGCCAGCCTCTTTCTGCTAATTACTAGACCCAAGGAATAAATAGTGGATTACAATCCTCTAACCACTCTACTTTGGAAATCAAATCAACAGGCAGTAATTTAAAAAAAAAACATGCATCATCTAGCTCAGTGGTTCCCAAACTTTTTAGGTTCAAGGCGCCCTTAATATTTCAATATTTTTCCAAGGCACCCCAAGCAGGGCCGGCACTACCATAAGGCAAATAAGGCATTCGTCTGGGGCGCCGAATTGCAGGGGGCGCCCACCGGGAAGTTTCATGGTGGGCTGCCCTGTTGTCTGGGGCTGGAATGATGGGTGAACGGCTCCTTAGCCACCCCCCAAACGGAAGGGCATTTTAAACCCCTTTAAAACCTCGGGTAGGGGCGCTTGACAGAGAAGTAAGCTATAGTGCCAGGAAAACAAGTTTGTTTTCCTGGCACTATAGTTTCCCTGTAATGTCTACTCAGTGTAATTCTTTCCCTAAATGTTTCCTCACTGCAATTCAGAGTTTAGTGAATAAACCTCTGAGAGAATGTGGTTGCATTCATGAGGAGGCGGCAAAATGGATTGTTGCCTAGGGCGGCCCCAAGTCAATATATTTTCTAGGTTTTATATATGTACAACGCAGCGGCATATACTGGGCCCCTGTTCGGCAATGCTTGCCGTTCAAGCACAGATCCAGAACCTAACCTTGGGAGGGGCACTGGTATATTATTTCAAGAAAAAATCCAGGCACAATAACAACTACAGCACTTTGTAGTGGTTATGGTGCCAGTAGTGCCTTCCCAGAGTAAGCAGTGAAACTGTTTAATAACAGTTTGGCAACTTACCTGGGATCTGCCAGGATAGGGGCTTTAGTAGGGGATAGGGGCAGTAGTGTGTGTGAGGGGTGCAATATATGTGTTTGAGTGGTGGAGTGAGTGTGTGTGTGTGTGTGGGGAGCAATATGTGTGTGAGTGGTGGAGTGTGTGTGTGAGAGGGGTGCAGTGTGCGTGTGTGAGGGGGTGCAGTGTGCGTGTGCGAGGGGTGCGGTGTGTGCATGTGAGGGGTGCAGGGGTGCCATTGTGTTTGTGAAGGATGTAGTGTGTGTCTGTATGTCGGGAAGTTTGTGCATAGAGTGTGTGTGTGTAGGAGGGCAGGTTGTATTAGGGGTACAGTGTGTGCGTGAGGTTTACAATGTGTGTGGGGAGGCAGGTTGTGTGAGGGGTACAGTGTGTGTATGGGGGCATTGTGTCTGAGGGGAAAGTGTGTGTGTTTGAGGGGTACAGTGTGTGTGTATAGAGGTATGGAGGGTAATGTGTGTATGGGGGTAATGTGTGTGTATGGGGGCAGTGTGTGTATGGGGATAATGTGTGTTTTTGGGGTGGGAAGTGTGTGTGTGTATGGCGGGGGAAGTGTGTGTGTGTATGGAGGTAATTGTGTGTATTTGGGGGCAGTGTGTGTATGGGGGGAGTTACACACACTGTGTCTCTGTGAGGGTAGGAGGGCAAATTAATATATATATATATATATATATATATATATTTATTTCAATTTTAAAGTAATTATTTTGTGTGACAAGGGAACTGTCTGTGGATTGTGTTTATTCTCCCTCCGTTCATCTGTTTGTTCGGTTATCTCCTTGCCCGTACAGTCCCCGTGGGTTCCCTTGGTCGCGGTTACACATGGCGGCCGAACGGTGGCGGCATTCTACAGCTCCCGGACAGCCAGCAGTGTTCAGCCCAGCCACAGTGAACTAAAAATGGACACTTTTAATCGCAAACACAGCTGAGCCGCCAGCCTTCCCTGCTTCTAGCTCCGGTCGTATTGCCGAACGCCGGAGCAATCGGGACTTTGTATTTAGTGAATGTTGTACCCAGATAGCTATGCAATGGAGCCTATTCATGTAATAAAAGACTTTGGCTCCAAGGCAATTGAACTGTATGTGTGTGGTCGGAGCCCCATTCAGTAATAATGTGCGCTCAGACCTAAGCTATCTGGGGATGTGCTACACGTACATGTTTTGTGTATCATTCGTGACATTGTGTATTTTATTGCATTTCTCTCACCTGTTGTCACCTCATGGGTAATGGCGATTTGCAAAAATACTGGGCAGGTAGCCCTTAATAAATTTAGAATCCTGTTTTACCCCCAATACGGAGCTTGGTCTCGTGATTGGGGAGGATTGCTACGGTGGAGTATTCTTTTGCCTGTTCCAGGAGAGAAGGATTTCATATGTTTCCCGTTCGGTGGGTTTGAGTGTTCGTGAGCTGCTGTTCCCTTGTTAAGGTGAATCCCTTAATCGGTATTAACCCTCACTACACCGGGTTATACCGTAACATTTTGATATCCCCCCTCCCTGCTTACCTTTGCCTGCGAGGGGTGACAGTACAAATCCATGGTGGTTCGGTGGTGAGAGTAAATTCTAGCCTGCAGCTCAGCCTAGAGTTCACTCTCACGAGATTCGGAGTGCTGCCGTGGTAACTGCTGCAACTCACGAGCTTGCAAGAGGAGAACGCGGCAGAGCTGCAAGTTAAAGCTTCCCCGGGTCCTTTCTCCCTCCCTCCCCTGCCTGCTGCCAGCATTACAGTGCAAGCGGGCCGGTGAGGGAGATCTCTGATCTCCCCTCTGGTCCTGCAGAGCCAGCAGGAGATCGGGAGGCACGGTTCCCGGTGCTATGATCATGAGACCGGAAAAATATCTTGCGGCACCACTGTGTGCCCATCACACAGTTTGGGAACTGCTGATCTAGCTTTTTAAATCACCATTTATCCTCTGTATGATTACGTATAGCTTTGCAGTATGTACCACATCATCTATACGCTTCCTAACTGTCCCAGTTTAGGCAGGGCTGTGCTGATTGGGTCCTGTCTATTTTGTTTTCTGGAGTGCCACATCTGAAGACACTATGAACTATGCCCAGTCATCACAGTGTGAGTGCAACATTAAACTTTCTTGCATTGTTCTGAGGGGACTAGAGGCATGCAGAGAGCGATATAGCAGCACACACAGCCAGGGCCGGACTGGCCCACCAGGATACCGGGAAATTTCTGGCCGGTCCGGTGGCACACTCTGAGGGGGCTGGCCGCGTTCCAGGCTGGAGCCGCCGGGCCGGGTGGCACTCCTGTCACTGCTGTGGCTGATGGCTGAAGGTGGAGGAGCATGTCTGTCTACCATGCTCCCTTGCGGTTCCCACAATTCCCAGCACAGGAACCGCGAGGGAGCATGGTACAGATACATGCTCCTCCTCCTTCAGCCATCAGCCACAGCAATGTCAGCAGTGCCACCCGGCCCGGCGGCTCCAGCCTGGAACGCGGCCCCTGACTTGTCTAGGTAAAGGGGGAGGAGGGGAGAGACACAAGGGAAGGGGGGAGGGAGAGAGATGGGGAGGAGGGGAGAGACACAGGGAAAAAGGGGAGGAGGGAGAGACACAGGAAGGAGGGAGAGCGATGGGGAGGGAGGGAGAGACACTGGGAAAGAGGAGGGAGAGAGATGGGGAGGAGGAGAGACACAGGAAAGGGGAGGAGAGGAGATGGGGAGAGGGAGAGGCACAGGGAAAAGTTGGGAGGAGAGAGGATGGGAGGAGGGGAGAGACATCACAGGAAAGCTGGGGAGGAGAGAGGAGGGGAGAGACACAGGAAGGCTGGGGAGAGGAGATGGGGGGAGGAGGAGAGACACAGGAAAGGGGAGGGAGAGATGGGAGAGGCACAGGAAAGTTACGGAAGGGGAGAGATGGGAGGAGGAGGCACAGGAAAGGGGAGGGAGAGATGGGAGGAGGGAGAGAGCACAGGAAGGGGAGGGAGAAAGATGGAGAGGAGGGGAGAGACACAGGGAAGGGGAGGGAGAGACACAGGGAAGTTGGGAGGGAGGAGAGATGGGAGGAGGAGGAGAGAGATGGGGTGGAGGGGAGGGAGAGAGATGGGGATGAGGGGAGGGAGAGAGATGGGGTGGAGGGGAGGGAGAAAGATGGGGAGGAGGGAGAGACACAGGGAAAGGGGGGAGGGAGAGACACAGTGAAAGGGGGTGAAAGAGGCAGAGGGGGAAGAGAGAGACAAAGAGGGAGAAATGAGAGAGACCCCCCGAGGCTTTCCCCTGCCGGCTGCCTGTGGAACGGGGAGGGAGATCGGCCGGGAGGAAGAGAGGACCCGGGGCAATGCTCCAGCTCTCACGAGAGTGAACTCTAGCCCTGGAGCTACGGGTTAGAGTTCACTCTCACCACTTCCTGGTGGTCGCAGTAGTAGGAGTGAACTCTAGCCCCATACACACACTGCCCACACACACACACACACACACCATACACACTGCCCCCCCCCACACACACACACCATACACATTCACACACTGCCCCCCCACACCCACACACATTGCACCCCTCACACATTGCACCACTGCTCCTATACCCTACTACAGCCCCATATCCCAGCAGACTCCAGGTAAGTTGTCAAACTGTTCTTAAATGGTTTGACTACTTACTCTGGGAGGGGGTGCCAACACTCCTGGCACCATAACCACTACACAGAGGAGTAGTGGTTATTGTGCATGGAATATTTATTTAAATAATCTACAAGTGCCCCTCCCGGGCTCAGGCTCTGGATCCGCCACTGGTATATGACATGTATATTAATGTGTGTATTAGATATATATATATATATATATATATATATATATATATATATATATTATATTTTACATTTATATATGCATAATACACAGAGAAATGCCATTAATATGTACCATATGTAATGAGCAGATATTGGCCCAGTCTTGTTGCTAGGTGCATACTCCAGCACAATAACATATTTAAATTGAAGAGCACACCCACAGGACTTCAAAATAAAAAAAATTTACAGTTGTGCCCTACATACATTCACCATTTCAGTCCCATTAACAAGCTTTCCTTAATATGTCAAGGTAGTTGCACTGAAACATTGGTTACATGCAAAGGCACGTCTGCTTAAAATAAATCTGCACTTTTGTTTATTTTGAAGCCTATGAGTGCGCTTTTTACGTTGAAGTACTTTTTAATTTTAAGTTCTGTTCTAACTCTGTATCTGCACACTATGTTGGCGCGACGCATTATGGGGGCTGGTAAATATTTTTTTCCAGGGCTGCTTTTAATTCCCAGTCCGGCCCTGCATACAGCATGGTACACCATGAGTGATTTTAAAGAAGTTCCCTGTGAACTATTAACTTTGATAACAGGCTCTCTCATTTTTCTGAGATCTACCTGGCAACTTTTTTACACTTCATGTTCTGTGGCTTATGTGATTGGTAAGTAATACAAACACATACAGAAGTGAGTCTGTGAGCTGTTCATTTTCTATAAATGAACTAACTACAGATTAAGGAACAGTGCACCACTAAAAACATTGAACACAACACTAGTTTCCTCATCTGCCTGAAAAAAACATCCTTAAGATTGGTGGAAAAACATGGCCAACTTTACTGACTAATGTTGCTACAGAATGATCTAGATCTAGAAGTTAAATGTAACATAATTTAAGTTATTATCAAGATATACAGTATTAATGTACAGTAACATATATTAACCCCTTTGTGACGAATGACAGACCGTCATGCGGTAAAGTTAACCCCGGCGCGCAGCTCCCTCCTTGTAATATGTAAATATAGAAGCGGCAGGGAACAGTGCTCCCCGCCACTTCCTAAACCCCCCATGTCCCCCCTCACTCTATGGGGGTCAATATGACCCCCATAATAGCATAAGGGAGATTAAAATCTCCCAAATGCCCCTACTCGCTATACCGCAAGTAGGGTAATGTCTACTAAACAGTGAGCAGCCACAACCTACTATCCGGCCTCCACATCTGCGCGGCGGGTGGGGGCCCTAAATAACAATAAGGGGGGGACCTATTGTCCTCCCCCTCTGGCCCCACCCCTGAGCGGTGGGTGGGGGCCATAAAGATAATGAGGGTGGAGGACCTACTATCCTCCCCCTGGCCCCCACCCCTGTGCGGTAGGTGTGGGCCATAAATTACAATGGGGGGACCTATTGACCTCCCCCCCGGCCCCCACCCTTGAGCGGTGAGTGGGGGCCATAAAGATAATGAGGGGGGGACCTACAGTCCTTTTTTTTTATTTTTACACTGATTTAACATTTATTATTTTATTTTCAGGCAGCAGGGGTAGTACCTGTCATTACCACGTGATCAAATGGCCCAGGGGGGGGCGAAGAGGATGGAGGGGGACTCCCTGGGCTCCCAGGTGAGTCCCCATACTGCGATCGCTGGCGTGGGATCGCCGGCAACCGGGTAAGTACATAAGATCGCAGGGTGTTCTATGCCGCCCTGCGGCGTTTAGAGCCGCTTCCTTAAAGACGGCATAGAACGCCCTGCGGTCTTAAGGGGTTACGCGTAAGTCAAGCTTCTGAAGTTGTGTCCTTAAGGGGTTAAAGTTTATAAACAGCTTTTGGCACTGTAACAACTTCATCTGATTAAAGAGCGTATAGTGTCTCGAGTCCTCTATGCACCATACTTTCATCTAGTGTTAAACCAATTTTATGGTTTAATGCTAAACAAGAGGTAATTGGCTGAGGGTCCGCTGACTGCCTATTATAGCGGCTTATTGCTGGAATTCATTAATATGGCTAAGGAAGTGTGGCATCTGTGCCTTAACCATACCTCGAGTGAGGGTTCGGCTGCGGGTGACCAGCTCAAAAATGGTTTAACACTGAATGAAGTGACAGTGCCAAGACACTCTAGGTGCTATACACAATTCAATGAAATAAAATGGCCATAGTGCCTACAGTGTACCATTAATATAATGCAATAAATCAATTGTCTAAAGAAAGCTACTGTGCTTCATATTAGATAATATGATTAATAAACACAAACACATCTAATGTATAATCGAGCAAGCTAGAAAGAAGAAATAAATAACATTTATTGAATTACAAATGATGCCACAGTTGAGATAAACAAATCAGCTGACTTTAATTGTTAAGCCCTCAAAGAGGACTGATGTCTGAACCATCTTCCTTTTATAAAACTATTGTTTAACCTTTATACATTGGAAACTTCTTAGACTTTTTACCATTTTTTTGCTCCTTTTATTTCTGATGATTTAGCATAGAGAACATTCACAAAATAAGACAAAATGAATCATATTAGGAGGAAAAAAAAGATGAAATTGTAATTTGAAGGATATTTAAAAAGAAGATCAAAAGAGTTGTTTACTTGTCACAAAAAATTATCCACATTGAAGAGTGACAGAAAATGTTGTCAACTGATACCCTGCTACTAGACATGGAGGTGAACGAATAGAGCCCCTTAAACTGACTTCTTATTTTGAGGAGAATGCTTCTTGGGATTTGACTGATGTAATGGTATGGGAAGCATACAACTGCCAGCCTACCCCCCACTGAGAAAATAGAGCAGCTCCTATAGGCAGAACTATCTACTACTGGACAAAGGTCCCCTTTAAATTTTGAAGTTTATGGAACATTGTTAAGTTATATATTCGTTATATTGTTTGATGTTCAAATTATCAAAATAGTGTGTGTGCGTTTATATATATATATATATATATATATATACACACACACAGGGCTGCCATCAGAAATGTTGGGGCCCCTGACACAGCTCAAGGTCTGGGCCCCCCGGTGCCTGCACCCGAGTCCGCCCAAAGTGCTGCCCCCCCCACCCTCCCTCCGAATCCGCCCACAGAGATGCAGTGTCTGCAGGACCGGTGCAAGGATTTTTGCTGCCCTAGGCAAAAGTAAAGTTTGCCGCCCCCCCATTTGACATCACAATGCCCCACCCATATGATCTGCCATGTTAACTAACACCAGTGCTGCGGTGTTTGCATTAAAAGGCATGCAGGGACAGGCTAGACACCAGAACCACTACATTAAGCTGCAGTGGTTCTGGGGACTATAGTGTCCCTTTAATGTGAGGTAAATTAGAGATTAGTGCCACAAATAATATACTAGATTGCCTACTTACAACCAGATGAGGATGATGATGGGCTCTAGCTGCCGTCTGGCTCCACTGGTCTAGTGTACAACAGGCTCTCTGGAGGCGGTTTGTAACTGTGGTCACAAAAATCACTGTTCTGGGAGAACGGGAAGCAGCTCCATTTTTTTGAGGGCCCTTTACACAGCTCAAGGTCTGGGTCCCAGGGTCCACCTTCATGTTCCACCAATGAGTTTGTTCACAGGGGTGGAGTGTGTGTGTGGGGGATGTCCTGATGTGTGTAAGGAATGCATTGTG
>OW240917.1:204789033-204806533 GCA_933207985.1 Pelobates cultripes | reverse complement strand
ACTGTCTAGATGTATTTTACTATTAAAATATATATATTTGTGCTCGGAATTTAAATACGTAATGGATAGTATCTGTGAGCAAAGTTGGTTGTGGTGTGCCGAAACCAACGTACGAGTGGGCCTGTAAATAAAAGAGGGCAAAAAGATAAATTAAAGAAAATACACACTTTATTGCATTTTACAAGACCAAGTTCCTGAAAGCTTGGCGAAGCTCTTTCTCTGGTTGCGGAATATATGCGTTATATATGGAGGATTTCCATCGCCCGAGCCTTTTGATGATGTGGACTGGTGCGTTAGTGCTAGAGGCTGCTGAGGCGGCTCCTATGCGGAAGGAGTGCCTGGAGAATGCAGCCGGGTTGTGTCCGAGCTTAGATAACAGGGTTCTGACATGTAACATCAATTTAGCCGTGGTAAGCGGGTGCCCTTGTAATGTTAAGAGCGGAGAGTCTGGCAGGTGAGTGTGAAGAGTTGACCGTAGTTGGTCGAGAACTTTCACCGGACACCAGGCATTGTCAGTAGGGAAGAGAGGAATTATAGTAGGATGTATTGATCGGTTGGTTTTCGTGGTAGGGATAGAAAGGAGGTAGTGATCCTCTACCTTGGTGAGGTGTGAAGTTTTAAGGCATCGTGCCATATCTCCTTGACAAATCACGGTGAACTCTCTAGGTCTGAGAAAACCGTAGAAAGCGAGATATATGGCAGATTTTATCACCGTATTGGTGTAGCTATCAAATGGGGCTGTGTCAAGGAGATTGCTAAGTGACCTGAAGATAGGCCCGTCTATGGCTAATCTAGTGCTTGCGAGTGGTGGTGAAACCTTTGATATACCTTTCAAGACCTTTTTAATGGGGTATGAAGACAAAAAAGGAGTGCTGTTAGGAAAATTGGTGAGGCTGTGGTGCTGAACCCCGGTGAGGTAAAGTTTAATGGTGTTGTGTGACAGATTAAGGTGTAGGTGGCAGAAAGAGGCAAAAGACACCATGGTTTGGATAGAAAAGTCACCTTGTAGCCCGAATTCTGCAGTGAATTTGTTAAATATGTTAAGTGCCCTATTGTAAGTGATAGCAGTGTTGGGTGATAATGCTTGGTGAGTGAGTGATCTAGCGTGAAGCAAGAGTGTGCTTAATCCAGTATTAGTTCGTGAAACCGTGGTGTCCTGGATGGCTGTTGGTGAGCTGCTGGGAGTGCCTGAGAAAATGCCTGGAATCGAGAACGAGAAAGAGCGTCAGCGGCGGTGTTGTGAATACCCGGGATGTGAGAACATACTAAGTGAAACTGATTGGATGCTGCCAGCCAGGTCAACTTGCGAATCAGCCGCATGATGGTCAGGGAAGATGAGCGCCCTTTGTTAATGATATCGCAAGCTGCCGAGTTATCTGAGTAGCATTTTACTGCCTTGCCGGACCAGAGATGACCCCAGGTGTGTGCGGCCGCCACAATGGGGTAAATTTCAAATAGGGCTGAGGTCTCCCTGAATCCTGGCAAGGCATCCGTCTCAGTGGGCCAGTGGCCCCTAAACCAGTGGTTCCCGAAAATGGCTGCGAAACCGGTGTTGGCTGCTGCGTCTGTGTGGATGATGGGTGAAGAGGTGGAGAGAGGGGGGATAAACATGGAGATACCATTCCAGTCTTTCAAAAACTTCCCCCACATAGCCAAGTCAGCCTTGGCGTGGGGGTCCAAAGAAACTGTGCCGGAGTCCGAACTCCGTGGAGCAGGCAAAGAAGTCTGGAAATGAAAGACCTTCCCTGCGGAATGATGCGCATGGCGAAGTTCAGAGATCCAAGAAGGGACTGAAGTTCTCTCCTGGTGCAAACGTCATTCCGCAGGAACGTGTCTATCTCCCCTCTCAATCGTGAAAGTTTGTCGTGTGGAAGGCTAGCTCTGAGTTTGACAGAATCGAGCTCTATGCCTAAAAAGGTCAACTTAGTAGTGGGTCCTATAGTTTTGGCTGGGGACAAAGGGACTCCCAGTGTGGAAAAAAGTGCGGTAGTACTATTGATTGCTGTGGGTGTTGATGACCCTGGCTCGATCAGTAGAAAGTCATATAGATAGTGAATAACGGAGTGACACCTGATGACGTTCAGAAGCAGCCAGCATAGTGACTCCGTGAAAATGTCGAAAAGTTTGGGGCTGCTTCGAGAACCAAAAGTGAGTCGTGTTGAGAAGTAATAATACCCTCGCCATTTAACACCGTGTAAGTGCCAGAGTGAGGGGTGTATGGGCAGTAATTTAAAGGCGTTAGTGATGTCTGTTTTGCTGAGCCAGGGTCGATTACCAGATGTCATGATGGACTGTATGGCGTCGTCGATGGTGACGTACTGCAGAGAGAATTCGTCTGCTGGAATGAGTGCGTTTATGCTTGGAACAAGAGGAGTGCGGTGCCGATAAATCGATAGACTTTTTTTATTAGAATATTTATGAATAGCAATACCAATAGGGTTAGTGCGCCAGGAAGAAAACGGTGAAGAGGTGAAAGGACCAATCATGAAACCGTTTGTGGTTTCTGCGGAAATGAGTGTCTACAGCGACTGGGTCTAAACGTGCAGACTTTAGATTAGGACATTCTAGTGTACCTGGGGGAATGGCTACTATGCCTGTGTGAAACCCTTGTGAGAAACCTGTGGTGAGAAAATCCACTAAGTGCCTGCTGGGGTGAGACCTTAGATAAAAAAACAGCTTGTCTTTATTTATGTCGGTTAGTCATTTGTTTGGTGACAACCTGGCTGGACACATGGTCTTGGTATGTGCCCTGAAACATATGGAGCAGATGTGCAATAATCTACAGGCGCTGAAACTGCAGGAGCCTGCGTTGAAATTATTGCACACCTGTGCTTTACCTAAAAAGGAGATGGGCCTACCCAGCTTATCCCGGAGACCACCCGCTGGCTTGTTGTGAGGGGTGAAAGAGGAGTGAGGTGTGAACGTGGGGTGAGGGGTGGGAGTGGAGGTGGTGGGATCTGGTTCGACGGGACATAAGTCCGCCATGTGGGATGTAGAATTACAGATGGCACAAGCCGGGGGCCTGAGTCCAGCGAAGTGGCGACAGAAAAGTTCCGTGTCCATCTGACCCCAGTTCATTCTAATGTTGAACTGCTTGAGGTGGGTCGCCGCCTTCGCTGAAACTGACTTGTGGTAGTCATAGAAGGAAGAGCCCCCGTACTTGATGCCTAGATCCACTACCTACGTGGAGATAGAGATCTAGCTCTTCTCTCCTATGGGGATACACCGTACAAATGACGTCGCGGTATATCCCAAAGGCTATCACAAACTGTGGGATAGACAATTTTTTATTAAGCCTGGGATCCCTCATTTTGAGCACCACTGAGATGTCACCATAATTGTATGCCTTGTTCTCGAGTACATCCTGAGAGGCTATGAGATTCACATACGTATATATACATATATTAATTCTACATATATATGTAATATTTTTACATAATTAGTTATCTTAATTATTTACAATTAGCGGGACCTGCCTGACAACCCATGCTGAAAGTAAAGGGAATTTAATTTGCTAGCACTATATTTAACCCTATAACTTTCCAAGACACCCTAATACCTGTACATGGGGGGTACTGTTCTACTCGGGAGACTTCGCTGAACACAAATATTAGTGTTTCAAAACAGTAAAGTGTATTACAACGATGATATCGCCAGTAAAAGTGACTTTTTTGCCTTTTTCATTCACAAATAGCACTTACCCGGACGATATTATTGCTGTGATACTTTCTACTGTTTTGAAATACAAATATTTGTGTTCAGCAAAGTCTCCCGAGTACAAAAGTACCCCTCATGTACAGGTTTTATGGTGTTTTCAAAAGTTACAGCATCAAATATAAGGCTTGCGTTTCATTTTTTTCACATTAAAAAAAATGTAACCAAATGGCTACTAAAAGACTGGACATACCCCATTTGCAATACCTCGGGTTGTCTACTTTTGCAAATGGTATGCCATTATGGGTGTAAATTTCATTCCTGGGCTACTATAAAGTCCCAAAGGCAACGTAACCAATCTGGCGAATTTCAATTTCAAATGTAACGTGCTATATTTGACCCTGTAACTTCCCAAAACGCCATGAAACCTGTACATAGGGGGTACTGTTTTACACGTGAGACTTTGCTGTATACAAATATGTGTATTTTATTGCAGTAAAAGCAAACAGTATTAAGACATTGACAGTTAAAATGTCATGTAGAACTAAAAAAATAAAAAATAAAAATTTTATTTTCTCCCATTGTTTTCATATTAAATTATGTTTCATAGCTAAATATTTGATATTAAATGAAAGCCCTGTTTGCATTTAATATGAAAGAGGTGAATTACGGTTGGACAGACATGTAGCGCAAATGCCAGGTTTTGTTTACATTTTGTTTCGTTCACAACGTGTACATTTGGCTCCGTCCTGCTGCCGTTAAGTACTATGGACAATGTTTGGATCTTACAGTCTAAATAGCCCAGTAATTCATTAAATTGTTTTGACTCATATTGTACAGGGCTGTTTGGACTTTCATAAATAATCATGTTAAACTATTCAGCAAAGTGAGTTACAAATTTAAGGCCATAGTGGCCAAAATGATAGCACAGTGTCCAGAGTTTTTACATGTTGGGATATTTTGACCTTCATTTTGAAATTCTCTTTAGTAAATAAGTTTGTAAGGGTTTTTACGCCAGTCCCAGGGTGAGTGAATGTCGCATTGTCAAGGTCACAGTGATAAATCGTTAAATAATTGCATCTTCCCAAATAGTTCTTTGTTCCCCATACAGTCCTTACCTGAACTGGAACAGTATTTTTGGCACCTTCATTATTTTTATTAAGTATTATTGCTACACATAAGCACTAACACCTTTCAGCTTCAGCGCATGACCTATTGATCTAGCACTTATCTATCTCCTGCACATGCATCCCTCTTATACTTTATTATATCCTTTAGGTAGGCTGAGTACCAAGCACTATTCTCTTCTTCTTTCTCATATGGCCTGTGAAGAAAGATATAAGATAAGCTAGGAGTTTATTTGCTAAACATGGAGTTGCAGTAAAAAAAACAAACTAATTTTAAAAATGTGCACTAAAATAGCAGTTTGAGAAAGATATCTGCAACATACCAATATGGGTTTTAAATTTTAACAATCCACCCTTTCAATGTTCTAACAGTGTAATTAAACTCATGTTTTAGCAAATTAAATCCGAATAGCAAACTGTAGGCAAAATTAGCCAAGCTGTGACTATAGATAATTTGCAGAAATTTTCTAAATGGATTAGTATGGAGATGCTGAATGTAGGTGCTACACACTGTGCTGCACTGGACTAGAAGGCACCTCTAAAAGTCATCTGAGTAACTGCCACTAGAGTTGTTACTAGGCAGCAATGTAAATACTTTTCCTTTCTCTTCTCAACCTTCATTTGTTAGTGACATGCATACTGGCTAATGGTGTAATTTGCCAAAAGGTTTAACAATCTTCTGTACCAACCCTAAGGTGCCATTTCATTGTTTATTCAGATCACAGTTTATTCAGAATACATTCGTATTGCATTCTCATGGTTTCCTGGTTTTGAGTGGAGTAGTTTACCCATGTTCTTGTATCTCTGTATTCCAAACCTAGCATGTTAGTGATTTGATTTTCCTCTTTCCCTTGGCTACTGTTAAACCCGGCCACTCTATAAGTAAGTAAGTGCCATTACCTTTTCCATTACCTTTTCTTGTTATCTTATTTTTGGTAGGGAACATATATTTAGCAGCGTGAACTGTCCGTTTTGAGCATGAGAGAGTGCACAGTTAGGGCAGGGCCGGCCTTAGGGGTGTGCAAGCTGTGCGGCCGCACAGGGCGCCAGGGAGCAGAGGGCGCCATGTGGCCGACGCAGCTCGCACATGGCCGGCCAGAATTAAAAAAAAAAAAAAAATGTGGCGGGAAGCAGGGGAAGCAGGAAGGAATCCCTGCTTCCCCCAACAAACAGTCTCCAGGAGCTGCACTAACCTTCACTCCTCCACAATGAACAGAGGTAACTGTCTGTATGTGTATGACTGTCTACCTGTGTGTGTATGACGGTCTGCCTGTGTGTGTCTGTGTGTGTGTGAATGTATGACTATCTGCCTGTGTCTGTCTGTGTGTGTGTGACTGTCTGCCTGTGTGTGTGACTGTCTGCCTGTGTGTGTGACTGTCTGCCTGTGTGTGTGACTGTCTGCCTGTGTGTGTGACTGTCTGCCTCTGTCTGCTGTGTGTGTGACTGTCTGCCCGTGTGTGCGTGACTGTCTGCCTGTGTGTGTGTGTGACTGTCTGCCTGTGTGTGTGTGACTGTCTGCCTGTGTGTGTGTGACTGTCTGCCTGTGTGTGTGTGACTGTCTGCCTCAGTGTGTGTGGATGTCTTCCCGTGTGTGTGTGTGTGTGACTGTCTGCCTGTAATTGTGTGTGTGTTTATCTACATGTAACTGTGTATGTGTGTTACTGCCTGTACCTGTGTGTTTCTGCTTAATCCTGTGTATGTGACTATCTGCCTGTGACTATGTGCATGTGGTGGATTTGACAGTGTATATGTATAACTGTGTGCATCTGACTGTGAAACTGTGTACACATAACTCTGCAAAAATATACACCTGCATTCACACACAGGCCTAAATGCTATGTTTTTATCTGAATTAAATAACCACCACACACAGGCAATAAACCCAGCACAAATATCACACACTGTTAATACACCCATTACAAATATCACACACAGCCACCAGCACAGCATACATATCACACCTATCACATAGACAGACAACTCAAACATTACATCATACATGGATGACGGGGAGAAGACTCTTCGCACAGGGTGCCTAATGGCCTAAGGCCGGCCCTGAGTTAGGTCATCAGATTCCTTGAGACATGTGACAAACCAGCAGTTCAAAAGTGTACTTCCTTTTGGAATGGTTCCCAAACCAGTCCTCTGTGCACAGCAATAGGATTTATTAATTTCCCAATTCTGTTACAATAAGGACCATTTGTGCACCTTGAATGTATTGGGAACAGGTCGCTTGACCTTGGATTGCACTACACGTATGAGATGTTGCCTATATAAAATTAGTACATCCACCCATGGCTAAGTAGAATGCACCCACATCCCCTAACTAAAAATTAGTAAATATAAATAATGTACACTGATGTCAATGCAAACATTTTGGTGTTTAGATTTTTAGAAGTCCATCTGAAATATCATTCACTATTTATGATTTGCATTGCTCTCAGGCTGTTTTCACTCATCTGGTTAAGCATTCAAAATTTAGAATCTATCTCCAGTACAAAGCATTTCAATTAGATTATGCCATACATCAAGTAATAAAATCTCATGTAGTAGTTTGCTCTTTGTATCATCTCCCCCACGCACAGTATGCTTTACGTATTCATGTATTCAGATATAAAGAATGAATGAGGGGACTGCTTGTGGTTAGGACTGATGTGGTAGCCTTTACCATCACTTGTCAATGATTCATTGACAAAACAACCATTAGGATCTCCTTCAGCAATCATCTGACTCATCTTTATGCATTCATTGCATGCCAAGTAATTACCACTGTGTTCTTCATGCTGATAATGGAATGCAACTTTTATAAACCTGAGCCAGCTACAAAATGTGTGAGAGAATGTTTGAGGTTTAAAGGGAGATGTACAATGATCAGTCACAGCATTAAAACCACCTGCCTAAAATCATGTAGGTCCTCCTTGTGTTGCCAAAACTGCTCTGATACATCAAGGCATAGACTCCACACTTCTGAATATATCCTGTGGTATATGGCATGAAAACATTATCAGCTAAATATTTACGTATTGCAAGGTGGCGCCTCCATGGATCGAATTTGTTTTTCAAGCACATTCCTCAATCAAATTGAGATCAAAGGATTTATAGGCCACGGCATGTTCCTCAAACCATTCCTGAACAATGTTTGCATTGTGGTAGGGTGCATAATCCTGTTGAAAGAGGCCACTGCCATCAGGGAACATCTTTGCCATGAAGGGGTGTGGGTACCAAGGTGTCAATTTTATACATACTGACAAATTGATATGCTTACGTAGTTCATTGACAAATAGGCCTGAGCCCCAATATATAAACAGTTGGTTTTGGCAGAGAGTGATGCTTGCCAGTTATCTACCATTGCCAAGGGATAAGCCAAACGAGTTTTAGATCCTGGAATTGTGGGTGTGGTACATTGTTTAGCAGCCATGGGATGTGTTCAGAAGAAAACCTGAAATTCGAAGATTGAGTCACAGCATTGGTTGCTATGATGTGTCCGCCTGTATAAGTATACGGACAAAGTAGAATTGTTGTAATGCCGCCAGCCAGATCAACTCCCCATTTAACCTCATATTGTCAGTGAGGAGGACTGTGCAGTATTAATGCTGCTGATAAACTAAAAGAGATTAGGATCTGGGACACTGCGGGCTGTGTGTGAGTACAGAAACATGGGGATTTGTAAAACAGCAAGGACAGCAAGGAAATTAACATGGCTGACCTGTTCCGGTGGACATAAGAAGTCTAGCCACATGACCAGGTCTGCTCAAGCAAGTGTGTCAAGCATACAGCTCTGTCACGGGAGATGGGACTCCTTGTACGTGTTCCCATATGTAGCGGTCCCTCTGGCAGCCCAACCAGTTACCTCCGCTAGTTCCCTTCCTCCTGGTCAGGAACCATTTAGAGTATAAAGAGAACCAACCCCCCCTCCACCCCCAGTAACTGGATGACACACAGTCCTGGAGGTACAACACAATTTTTATTGGACACACGGCTTTTATGGATAACTCATGCAAGGGGTTTACCACACAACCATACAGGGACCCATCCCAGGATTCTCCCCCTCCCCGGGGGCCCTAGCTCAGGAAGGAACTCCATTCCCTTTGTCCCATAAGCCCTCCACTAAAACCCAGGGTTTCCCACACCAGCCGCCAGAAGCTCTTCTTTCCAGGAGCCTCTGTGCCTGGGAGTCTAGGTACGGGAAAAAAGCAACCGTCCCTTTGTCAACCAGGCACAGAAAAGCCCACCTGTGGGAAAAGAGCTGGTCTCTTTGTCCTGCAGGCTCAGGAAAGCCCGCCAAACTTGCCAGCTCCCCCAAAAGTGCCCACACCAATCTCAGGGACCCTCACAGCGGTCTTTCCATCGACTATCCCCCGTTCGCGAGGTCACAGTGTGAAACCCAGACAAGGTAAATGTCTACTTTCGAGGTATGAATGCTCCCCCTGGCTGGCTTTCGTCTGTATGAATGGCAGCCACTCAGGGGAGCACTCAATTACTTCCCTTGCAGTTTCACACCTAGGTTGCAAGTGCGAATGTTCCAATTAATTGGTGTGAACATTCTAATGGGGTTCTGGGAGGTCCTCGTTCGGGAGACTAATAAGTCGGGAAACAGCCATGAATGCTCCCCCTGGCTGGCATTCATCTAATGAACTGGTGACCACCCAGGTTAGCACGCATTAATTGCTTCCCTTGCGGTTTGATACTTATCTTGTGAGGTGGGAACATTCTAAATGTGGTATCGGGGTGGTCCCTGTTCAGGAGGTGAATGAATTCCCCCGAATGGGGTGCAGGCACAATAAACGAAAATACAGGGAAAACACATGTAAAAGAAACAGGAGATTTATGAATAGGCAGCGTTTCCGCCACACCTTAATTATAACTTGTATCGTCAAATGTTTCCCTGCATTCAAATGGAATTGTTCCCTTCTGTTCGGTTACCGAACAGATTCTTTGGGGTCCCGTTGTTCAGAAATCATGTTTCTGCTTGATTAGAAGATTGTGCTTGTCCCATTCTAAATATGATAAAAATGAGGCTTGAGTATTAATGTCTCTTTTGGATATGATATTGGAACACAAGGCTTGTTAATATTAAAGAACTCCTTCAGTTTATACTGAAACCAGACTTCCAGGCCACTTATGTGTGACTTCTCACACCTTACCTTTTTGGATATGTTGTGCGCTCAGATCAAGGCTATTCGGGAATATAATTTTTGTAGGGTTCCGATGCTGTTGTCATGTATTTTTGTGATATGTAAAAATTGTATGTACGTTTTTCTTTTTGATAGATAATTATATTAGATTAATTGGAGCTCAAATATCTCTCAAACACAATGGCTTGTGGGAAGGAAACCCCTGTGATTTTGTATTAGAAACTCCATGCTAAGTGCACTGCATAAAAAGCCAAGTGGCCTAATAAAATCAGATTGCTGCTTTTACTCAATACGACTGGTTGCATGCATTATATTGGGGAAACTCTACACAAAGGGAATACTTTCACTATATTCAGCACATCTGGAATTAGGATTAGTGGAGGATTGAAAGAATAACCGCAATAGACTCACGAACCCCTTACAAGAGCTATTGTCGATATGTGAAACATTGGAGCCGCTTGAGTGATCGTGAAATGCAATAGCGCCCTTGTGTTATGGGTATGACAAAGTTCATCAAACCAAGGAGCGACCGGAAATCTAAAATGGGAACAGGCATTGTCACCCATAAGGACTCTCCAATATCCCAGGTACACTGGACCTAATCTGCAGGGAGGTTGGACTAAAATTATATTGAGTCCAGTGTATATCTAGAGAATAAACTGGTGTTGGGGCTACTGGTTTATCTAGAAACAGCGAAACACCTAATGGTGTAATAGATTTAAAGATCATGTCCACTGTTGGATATGGTATTCATTGTTATATCGATAGAAATTAATAAAGAAAATGTATCTGAGGGACAGCACTGACGTACAAGATGCGCCAACAAAGACTGTGCAAATATATTGAATAAATTGGGGCAATTCAAGGCCCTAAACATAAGACGGGTAGAGAATTAGAAATGCTCTCTCTCTACTAAATATTGTGCGAATGCCACTGGGACAATATTTAGTGGAGAGAGCATTTCTAATTCTCTAATGGGAGAAACTTGAAGGCAAGGGGGTATGACAGCTGTCCAAGCCCAGCATCTACCCTGTCCATCTAGATTGCCCAATAGTATTGCCTAAGGTGGCATAATGCAGGACAGCTCCTTGGAAGGAATCAGTGGATTTAGGGTAGACGTGGTTAAGGAATGAGGAGCTGACAATGGTAATTAGGCAGTTTCATTGCATCTCTTCATTGCTAGGATAATAGAGTGGGTGCGCCAACATGTAAGAAGAAGGGGGTAAAGGATTCCAGCATGAAAATATCCACGATTATGCCACAACTATTAATTCATGGTGAACGAGTGCAGATTGGAGGTTAGGACATATGTCAGTACTTGTGGGAGTGACAAAGCGCCTGTGTGGAACCTACTGTGAAATCCTTAATTAGGATCTGGACTAGAGGAGGGAAAGAGCGACTATTGAGAAAGATGTCTCTCGCCAAAAGGCCAGAACAAATACAGTACAGTCAGTTTATTCAGTCTGGGGTACCTAGCTTCACTACAGACAAATCTGCATAGTTATGTCGTTCTTTGTGGACAAATGTACTATAACAAAAATGTGAGAAGAGAGAACATGCAGTACTGTAACAGGCGATGTTGCCAAAGTGGGTGGAAATAAGAGGCACAAGGCCGGGTACTTTGTAAAAGGGTTAAGAACTACTGAATCAGGATATTCTAACTTCGGCCTGTTGTTAAATGTATTTATGGGTGAAGAGATTGGGTGTCTTCATGCATGCATCTTTGTCATGCTGTATTTCCTACTTGAGCGCTGTCACCTTGTTGGGAAGTCTCAGGACTAATAAAATGTCAAGAAATAACATTTTGAGATTTCAGGAAATATGATCCATTTGGGAGCATTGGTTCCCAGGTGTAAGACATGTTATGATGTAAATTAAATGTGTCAGGGTACCTGTGGTTACTACACAGGCAGGGATCAAGCCTGTGGGTCTTCTACCACATGATGGGAACACTCCTCACATACCCTCCTCTCATCTTGGCCGTTCAGACACCGGCCGTGGTAGCTCCGCCCCTTTTCAATGACATCACAGCCTGCCATAACCTTCGAATTTGGGGGCGTGGGCATCACTTAAAGATCTATAAAAAGGACTCATTTGCAATGAATCATTGCCCTAGTGTGGTTCTTGCTTGATTGTTCCTATAGTGTATACTCTGGTTTGGTTTATTGGTATTTGACTTGGCTCTGATATTGACTATTCTGTGACTCTGCTTGTATATTCGCTTACCTGTTTTCTGGCTTCTTCAACCTCGGCTTGTCCCTGACTATTCTTTGTCCTTTCCTATGTTAGTCCGGTCATTCTAAGGTAGGTAAACGTTCGACTATTTTGCATTCTGCATATTGGATCCCTGTGTCAATTCTGACAAAATAGTGCCAAATGTAAGTGTTGAGCTGCTGGATGGATAATAGGCTGTATGAGATGTACGGCTTATGGCATGAACAAATGTAGGGTGATTGTACCAATGTTGTAGGAGTTGTGAAATGGAGTAGTGATGCTCTGGTGTTCAATCAGTTTTTTTATTTCTGTTTTTTTTTTTTTTTATGTATTTATTTTACACTGAGCGGTTTACTTAAACGCAGCATAATAGGGCAATATATAACCACTTAGCAGCAGGAAGGCCAAAATTAGGTTGTAACGGTAAGCCCGCCAAGGGCATATAAAACATTTGTGGTGAAGGTCTAGTGAGGCTGTGTTTTAAAATAAAGGAGTAGAAAGCTGAGAGCTTATTGCAATTCATGAGTAGCGGGGTGGTCATGTAAGGACAGTATGAGAAATAGTGGATGTATGCAATGATAGGATGAGGGCAGGGCCTGTGCAAGGGTCTTAGACTACACAGGCAAAATTTCATTTTGCCGTCCTCCTACACAAACTACACACATAGGTGCTGCTGCCAGAGGATCCTGCAAGAAAACTCTGGTTAGTGCAACTGAGCTATGCCTGTTCAGCTGCACATTGCCTAGCTCATTGGCTTACAGCGCTCACCTGAAGCTCTTAACCAATGAACAATTCTCGGGCGGGGCTTAGCACAGTGGCAGGAGTTTCTGGCAACAGCCTCCTGACAATAATTCTGTTCTTAACAAGCATAGGTCCTGACATTGGCCAGTATTTCACCCCTTCCCTCCTAAAAATTAGAATCCCTTATTTCCAGGTAATGTGCCTGTATCTCCCCAATTCACATCAGGACATACCTTACCCTAGCAATTAACCCCTTCCAAATTCACTATCTGCAATCTCTTAAAAGGTTTTCCTGCTCCTGCTTACCTACACAGTTATAGAGAGGTTACACAGAACACACTCCTACAGACAGACACACTCACAGATACACTACTATAGACACACTCACACACTCACAAATACACACTTATAGACACACTCACAAATAAACACTGACTGATACACTCCTAGACACACTCACAGATACACTCCTATATACAAACTCAGATACACTCCTAGATTGGCTGTAACTGGCCTTTGACCCCAAATCGGATACTATCTCTTCAGGTATACTATGCAAGCGGAACACCTCTGTAGTGAATATATCTGCTAATTCTAGAGACAAAGGTAGTTTAGGTAAGGACACAAAATGGACCATCTTAGGAAATCTATCGGTAACAGTTAAGATAACTGTATGACCTTCCAATTTAGGTAAATCAATGATAAAATGGATATGCTGGACCAGTGTTTTTTTTAGGTATGACCAAAGGTTGCAACAATCCTCAGGGTAAAACGTGAGGCATTTAAGATTGAGTGCAGACGTTACATGTCTGTACGCACTCCTTAACATCTTGCTTAAATAAGGCCATCAAAACTGAGTAGCAAGGAGTTTAGTGGTCTTCTTAGTTCCAGGATGGCCAGAAGTTTTGTTATCGTGGCATAATGCTAGGACCTCTTTGCGAAAGGCCAAAAGGATGAACAATCTATCCCATGGAGCCTGACTAGTTGCTTAGAGACTTAATGAGGTATGAACCTATGTTTAGTTCAGTGACAGCTACTATCTTGGCTTTAGGAGTAATAGGTTTTACTTGTCAGGATTACTATATGATCCAGCATGTAGAATTGTGTTACACAGGTGACTAATAAGTAACGTATTACCAGGCCTTAGAATGGCCGGACTAATGTACCAAAGAATAGTCAGGATAATAGCCGAGGTCAGGGGACACAACGATAAATGAAAGCCGGAGGTCAGGGATACCAGAATACAGGGAAGTCAAAATCAAAGCCAAGGTAAAAAAACAGAATAAACTTGAATAAGGAACGTGCTCTCAGACAACCTCTAGGGAAACAACGACAGGGCAATGAGGAAAGGTAATTTTAGGTTTAAATACCAGCTTTACCTTTCTGGTTGGGCGAGATCACTCTTTGACCCCAAAACGTGCGTGATGTCATGTGCACGCCAACGTTGTCAATCACACGAGTGGGCGTGGGGGTATAATTAGCCGTGGATCCGCAGCAGCCAGCGTCCATTAACATGCCGCAAGTGTTAGTCATGCAGATGCACAGCCGCTGACCGCAAGGTGAGGAAGAATATATGTTACTTGCAAATAATTGCAAATAAGAGGTTTGAGCAAAGAGACATGAAAAGTATTAGGAATTCTCAAGGAGGGCGGAAGGGCCAGAGAATAAGAAACAGGATTGCTATGTTTACAGCAAAACGGGTTAAACCTAGCTGGACCTGGCACCCAGACCACTTCATTAAGCTGAAGTGGTCTGGGTGCCTATAGTGTACCTTTAACATTTTTAGAACTAGGTCTATAAGAAAGTTAAAGCGAGAAAGGAATAGTGACCATCTAGCTTGTCTTAAAGATAATCGCTTAGCATTAGAGTTGAGCGGACACCTGGATGTTCGGGTCCGGTGGGTTCGGCCGAACTTTGAAAAAAAAGTCCGGGTTCGGGCTCGAACTTGACCCCCAACCCCATTGAAGTCAATGGGGACCCAAACTTTTGGACACAAAAATGTCTCTAAAAACTCCTGGAAAGGGCTAGAGAGCTGCAAAAGGAAGTAAAATGGGGGTAAGACAAGTGCCCTGCAAACAAATGTGGATAGGGAAATCACTTAAAATAACATAAAAAAATAAAAATACAGCTGAGCCATAAAATAGCACTAGATGGAATCTTTGTTTTTAGCTTTGGAAGAACATAAATCAAAATCTAAAGCATGGCTGTCAGGAGGATCACCAGAATTATCCATTTGAGAGAGGGTTGGAGTGCAGGGTATTCTCTTTCATTGTTCAAACTGAGCTCAACTCCTGATGCATGGAGAAAAGGCCTTCACAAGCCTCTGCTAATGTGTACCTAGTTTATACTAAATGACCCATAGCTTGAGGAGGTGGTGTAGGTGGAAGCAGCGGTGGAGGAGGAGGATGAGGTAGCCAACACATTTGTGTGTGTGTGTGTATATATATATATATATATATATAATTTTTTTTTTCTTGGGGTAGCCCCCAAAATATTGGGACATATAAAAAAAGACAACCCTGTTCCGCAGAGTAGCTGTTGACATTATAGTTGCGCAGGCACTTTGTTGACTCTAGAGAACCTTGGGCAAATCGCATATCCCTGTGGCGGCGACTTTCCATGCGGATGTCATCCATATAAACTTTCGATGCCAGTTTCTGCGCCTACCATGGTGACCACGGGTAACGGGAAATCAGGGTTTCATTCTGTACAGGGACCCTGAGAAATGGCTACCACATGCTAGGAAGGCAGCAGGCGCGCAAATTACCCACTCCCGACGCGGGAAGGTAGTGACGACAAATAACAATACAGGACTCTTTAGAGGCCCTGTGATTGTAATGAGTCCACTTGAAATCCTTTAACTCTGATCAATTGGAGGGAAGTCTGGTGCAGAGCCACTGACCTGTGCGTGCTGCGGCTGAAACTCCACTATCGCCTGCTGCTCGCACGGTCTCATGAGGCGGTGAGCGGGAAGGCTGAAGTTACGCTGCAGCACAGACAGGGGGGAACAGCAGGGTGAGAACGCCAAAAGCGCGCACAGCCGCTACAGTGAATGTCACATCCTGTTCCAAGTTGCGGATCAGTCTGGTGATGGCTTCTGGTATCTCTTTTTACTGAAGCTGCATCAGGGTCCTGGTATGTGGCCACACAAATGCTGGTGCTCAACACCAGGGGGTTACCTTGCACCAGACCCTGCTAATCCATTCCACACAGTGACTCCTAACTTCAACATCAGGCATACTGGGTCCCGTCGTCCAACCGCCGCCCAGACAGTGTCACCGGACTGCCCACCTCACTGTGAAACTACGAATAGATCGTTAAATCTGGTATGAACCCGAACTTTGCAGTTCGGGTTCGCTCAAGTCTATTATGAATCCTTTGATCGCTACATGTATTACTTGGATAACTGGTAATTCTCGAGCTAATACATGCCAATGAGCACTAGGGGACGCCCGCCCCGCTTTTGCACCCTGCTCCCTCTACTAATGCTGTGCTGGTGCCTCTGTGCGACCAGTGCCTCTTCCTCCAAACTGCACACGTCACTCGCATGACCTTGATTCCATGTGGGGTCTAGGACCTCGTCATCCTCCACATCATCTTCCACCCACTCCTCAACCCTGCCCTCCTTGCCGGTCTGCACACTGCCGAAAGCCACAGCAATTGGCACCTGTGTTTTTCCAGCTTGTAAAGTCTGCAAAGGACATATGGAAATTGTTTTATAATTTCCTCCAGGCAACAGTTTTCCCTATAAACTGACCTCTCAGTTTGACTTGTGAGGGTATTGCCCCAGAATTACAATATTGTTGAAGTACCTCTTAGCTATTGATCACTGGTTTAAATATAGCAGCTGGTTATCTGGTAGTTTCTAGTGTAGAAAATATCAATCACTTAGATCTGTGTAACAAGTGTTGTAGGTGTGAAACAATATTACAAGTGACCAATGTAGTAAATTTGAATCAAAGTTCCATTTGCAAAAAAAATTCTCGCCCATCTTCTGTGTGTTATTGCATTTTTAAAATTTAGACTTATTGTATCACACTAGCCATGCACAGGTAGAATGTCTGGCACGTTGTTTTGGTGTTTGGTTTTTAACTTTCTAGTTGTGTCTTTACACAATATAGAAATGTATATTAATGCTTCTGTATATGAAACTATCACAATAACACTTATTTTTCACTTTAAAAAAAAAAAAAATCAGGCTACACAAAAATTGGTAATTCACAATTTGACATCTGAAAAGCACATGAAAGGATGCTGTATGATTAAAAAAAAAAACACACTACATGAAGGTCCTGTTCACTAGAGTGTGTAGTCATGAATGTAAAACTTTGTTGTGTACAGCCACTGGTTGGCCCATACATATTTTAAAACTTGTTTAATTTTGCTGGCCATGGGCTTCCCTCTGACTGTAACAGCCTGTTACAGCCCGAGGGAATGTAGGAGAGAGGTGCTGGGGGCTGTCTGGAGGGAGCACTGATTGGCTCCCCGGCACAGGCCCCGCCCCCAAACGAAGCCCCGCCTCCCGCAGATAAGCCCCACCCCCGCCGTAATGCAGCAGACCATGCTGCTGCAGAAGATGGCTGCCTGACCCCCAGCAACAGCCTCCAGTGACAGGTAGGATTGGGGGGG
>OW240917.1:204750580-204788933 GCA_933207985.1 Pelobates cultripes | reverse complement strand
GTGTATGGACTCAGCAGAGTGTGCATGTGTGTGTGTGTGTGTGTGTGTATGGACTCAGCAGAGTGTGCATGTATGGACTCAGCAGAGTGTGTGTGTGTGTACGGACTCAGCAGAGTCTGTGTGTGTGTGTACGGACTCAGCAGTCTCTGTGTGTGTACGGACTCAGCAGTCTCTCTGTGTGTGTGTGTGTGTGTGTGTGTGTGTATACGGACTCCGCAGTCTATCAATAATTTAAATTCCTGTGAGTTGTTGTGTAGGAAGGGCCCCAGTGCATTGCTTTGCCCAGGGGCCCTTAACTCTGTTAAAATGGTACTGCTTGTGTGTGTCAGTGAGCTTCTATTCAGTGAGCTTCTA
Organism: Pelobates cultripes; assembly: GCA_933207985.1. Taxonomy (NCBI): domain Eukaryota; kingdom Metazoa; phylum Chordata; class Amphibia; order Anura; family Pelobatidae; genus Pelobates; species Pelobates cultripes. Next base: position 204,788,579 of record OW240917.1, on the reverse strand, counting down.
TTCAGTGAGCTTCTATTCAGTGAGCTTCTATTCAGTGAGCTTCTATTCAGTGAGCTTCTATTCAGTGAGCTTGTCTTTAGTGAGCTTGTGTGTATGTCCCTGAACTTCTTTGTAGTGAGCCTTCTGTTTATACAAGTGAGTGTCTATAGTAAGCTTGTGTGTGAGTCAGAGAGTTTTGTCTGTCAGTAAGCCTATTTGCGCATGTCAGTGAGCTTGTGTGCTTACTGTACTATATATATATATGTACTATATATAAAAAACGTATGCCATTCCCACAAGTCATATATATATATATATATATATATATATATATATATATATATATATATATATATATATATATATATATATATATATATATATATATATAATCCAAAATACTGTTGTATCCTTGCACACACACTCCAATGATATTATGCCTGGTGCTGTCAAGCCAAATGCCAAAAATATACAAAAATATAAGGTACAGGAGGCAAGCACTCACGGTCTTTTCTGGTCTCTTTAAAAGGTTGTTCTTTATTTCATAGGTTAAAACTTGATTTGATCAACGTTTCAGCCAAACTTCATGGCTTTCATCAGGATCTTATATATATAGACTTGTAGGAATGGCATACGTTTTTTTTCCAGGGCTGCTTTGGATTCACAGTTTGGCTCTGCCAGCGAGTGCACTTTACCGCTGAATAATCTGTGTGAGCTGCCGCACACTTTAGCCCTGTTACACGCGTCTGGGAGCTGCTGTTGACAGGTACTAGTAGTCTAGAGATTGGGGTATATGCTCAGCTATCTGTATAATACAGATCTGTGTGTATAAAATATCCCGGGATAGTCAGTGCTTCCTGTATAGTGCTGCTCTCTGTCTTGGGATATTATACACAAACAGACCTGTATTATACAGAGAGCAGCACTATACAGGGAGCACTGAGTGTCCCAATTTATTATACACACAACCCTGTATTATACAGAGAGCACTGACTGTCCAGGGATATTATACCCAGACAGTAATTGATAGCTGTGCTGCAAAATGTCCTTGGAAATTTTTTTTCAAATGTTGGCAACTATGGCACTGTATCAAGGATAATGTGTTTGTTTTTTTAATAATCCCTGGTGGAAAATAATGAATCCTCCACCAGGTATTATTAAAAAACAAAATACATTGTGTCGGGGGCATGGCTTAACATGCGACAGGGGCGGGGTCAAATTGCGACGAGGGCAGGGTTAAATATGCCCCCCTACTTTTGTCACTGGCCCTTCATGTGCCCCCCCGAAAAATGAATCCTAGAGACGCCACTGCTATCAGCGGCAGAATCCTCTCCCTACACTAATAAGACCGCATGTGCGTGCAGCGCTACGCAACTCCGGCTTATATATAGAGGCTGGGTCACATGCTGCACTGGCCAATCACAGCCATGCCATTAGTAGGAATGGCTGTGATGGCTTCTAAGGGCACACGAGTCAAACGCTTGTTGATTGGCTGCCCTGCAGCCTTTCAAAACGCGCCATTAAATCGCCGAACACCGAACTCCAACCCGAACATACAGTGATATGTCCAGTGATATGTTTGGGTCCAGGGTCCAAAAAACCTAATGTTCGGTACGAACCCAAACTTTTCAGTTCGGGTTCGCTCAACTCTACTTAGCATCTCCTATGTAAGCCAGGTTTTTATGGTCAGTAATGATCAAAAGCGGGTCCTTGGAACCCTCCAAAAGATGTCACCACTCCTTGAGAGGTAGTATAATGGCCAACAATTCACTATTGCCAATATCTTAATTGCGCTCAACAGGGGACAACTTCTTAGAGAAGTAGCCACAAGGATGCAAAGGGGTTTCTTGGGAGAGAATAGCTCCCACTCCTGTCTTGGATGCATCAACCTCCAGTATGAAAGGTTTGTATCGGGATGTATCAATATGTCGGCGGAGGCAAACCTTTGAGAATTTCAAAAGCTTCTTTAGCCTCCGTAGACCATATCGTACTGCTAGCCGCCTTGCGTGTCATATTGATGAATCTTCTGTAATAATTGGAAAAACCAATGAACCTCTGAATGACCTTTAAACCATTAGGCAATGGCCACTGTAGAACAGACTCTAGTTTTTGAGGATCCATCTGAAACCCCAAGGCAGAAATCTTATATCCCAAAAACTGTACTTCTGACTGATCAAAGATGCATTTTTCCAATTTACAATAAAGTTGATTTTTCAACAAAGTTTGCAAAATTTGTTTAACATGATTGTGGTGAGTTTGAAGGTCAGGGGAATAAATAAGGATGTCATCCAGATAGACTAAGACAAACGAGTAAATATAATCCCTGAGTACGTCATTAATAAAATCCTGGAAAACAGCTGGAGCGTTGCACAACCTGAATGGCATCACCAAATATTCATAGTGTCCACTTCTGGTATTAAATGCAGTTTTCCATTCATTGTTTTCCTTAATTCTCACTAAATTGTAAACACTTCTAAGATCAAGCTTAGTAAATATTTTAGCGCCTTGGAGTCTGTCAAATAACTCAACAAATAGGTTGAATTGGGTAGGCGTTCTTAACTGTAATTTTGTTCAATGCCCTGTAATCGATACATGGACGTAACTCACCATCCTTTTTAGCTACAAAAAAAGAATCCTGCACCAGCAGCCGAGGAGGATTTGCATATATGGCCTTTATTCAAGGAGTCCTTAATATATTCCTCCATTATTCTACTCTCCTGTGGGGACAAAGCATAGACTGCTCCCTTAGGTGGCATAGCGCCGGGTAGTACGTTTATGGAACAGTCATATGGTCTGTGAGGAGGTAGAGTATTAGACTGAGTTTTGCGGAATACTTCCTTAATGCCCCGGTATTGTATAGGGACTTCAGGAGTTTAAGGTGTAATAGCGGGTAATTCAATGGTCCCACTCTTTTGGTGACATGCAATATGCACCTTTCACCACAGTCCTTACCCCATTCCAATATTTCCCCATTAGCCCAGTCAATATGAGGGTTATGCTTGCTAAGCCAAGGAAAGTCTAATATGATAGGACATGGGGATGCAATAACCTGAAATGTTATATCTTCCTTATGTAAGGCGTCAATGGACATATTAATGGGTAAGGTTTTGTGAGTAATCAATGGTTGTGAGAGTGGTCTCCCATCTATAGCTTCAACAGCTAGAGGTGATAGTCTATCCTTGATAGGTATAGCATTGCCTTTAATAAATTGAACATCAATGAAGTTTCCAGCAGCAACTGAGTCCAGCAGGGCTTTGCATGAAAAGTTATTTTTGTCAAAGGTGATCAAAATATCAAGGAGAAACCTATTTTTATTCTTTCCAGAGGACGTCTCCATTACACCTAAGACCTGTCCCCTTAAGGTGCTTAGGTGCGGTAGTTTTCCGGACATATGGGACAATTGCTTCTCATATGTTCTTTTCTACTGCAGTATAGGCCAGACATAGGCCTTCTTTTCTCCTATATTGTCTTTCTGCTTCTAGTGACCCCCAACTGCATGGGTTCAGGTTCGGACTGTACAGGAAGTTCAGAGACAATTAGTCTGGAGAAACGGGGTGCTAAAGGCACAGCCATGCATCTGGTCTTGTTTCTAGTAGCTTCTCTGGTTCTCAATCTATTGTCAATTTGCATGACAAATGTGATTGTGACGAAATGCCTTTTGTCCCTGGATTGTTAGGTGACAAGCTGCCCTTTGCCCCCGGCTTTTGGAGGAGCCTGATTGCCAGCCTCCTTCCTCATGACTATGGCCCTGGGGTGTATTGCCATTTAAAAAGACTATTTGGGGCTTATTGGCTTCTAAAGACAGTTTCTAACCATTTGAATCCATGGGAAGGTGTGTTTCTTCCCCTCCCCTGTTTCCTGTCTATTGTTGGCCCAGGCACACTGCCAAACCAGTTGGAACTGACTGCTTTTGTCCCTCCTTGGTTTCTCAACAGCCCTTGCTATGCTTTACCCCATGGAAAATCTACTCTGTTCATGGGATCTGAGCGCTGTTCACCTAGATTGGGCGCTCAGATCCGAGCTATCTGGGGATAGGTTAAATGTGGGGGTTCTGTGTAATAAAATAAGAATTATGTATTTTTATGTACTTTTACGTATTTTGCTGTTAGTGTTAAATGTAGATATTTTCTGTACCTGGAGATAATTGAGTTTACTGCAGTGCCTTAAGCCAATTATCTCCAGGATGGAGAGGAGGGATTTCATTGTGTATGTGAGAGTGTTATCATGTTAATTAGTGTTCCCATTGGTTTGTGTCCCTTTTGTCACAGTTTACCACCAGGTCCAGGGGGTGTGCCTCTGACCTGAAAACTTGTATATAAGGAGTAATAAACGCTCATTGGAGTCAGATCATCTTGTACCTTCATGAAGTTTCGGCTCATGTTTGGGGGATTGGAGAAACTACACTCTGGGGATTGCTATAATCACTATACTCCCCAGGGTATAATCACTAAGCTCTGCTAAGAGCTTGTTCCTGTTCCTGCTCTCTGGAATTCGGAGAGAGGTTGACCTGCTGGAAGCTGGACCTTGGTCCTGGGTCCAGAGTGGGTGGAGACGGCGAGATCCCAACCAAGCTGCGGCGGTTCGTGGGGTCTGCAGTGGTTATGGTGTCAGGCAGAGTGCTTGGAGTCCTCGGAAAGCACTAGGAGCATCCGTCGGCGGAAGGTACCCGGTCGGTGTGCCAGCGGTTCCGTTACAGTGATGAACTCATTAAGTTTCTTGGCGACAATCTCATCTAGCATAGTTTCAGATAGTCCCTTCTTAAATGCAGAGATTAACCCACTGTCAGTCCAGTCTACCTCGGAAGCCAAGGTACAAAATTCTGTGGCATACTCCGAGATAGACCGGTTCCCTTGTCTGATGTGCTACAGGGCAGTGGATGCATCTTCCTCCCTGCCTAGTTCAAACGTAAGTTTAAATTTCATCAGGAATTCCTGGTAATTGTGTGCCACACTCCTATTACTCTTCCATAATGGATTGGCCCAAGCTTAAGCTTTACCTTTTAATTGATTCATCAGGTAACCAATTTTAGCTCTATTTGTGGGAAAAAGATCCCGGTGAGGCCTCAAAATGATACTCTGTTTGGATAAGGAATCCCCAGCATTCTTGAATATTACCATCAAAATGTAGGGGAGGAGATAGAGAGATAGTAGGTGTTACAAAAGACTCGAAATGACTCGAAATGAATGTTATTGTTATCACATGTTGTTACTGTTGCAGCCCTATACTTTTACCCCGAGGAAACACGAATGGATTATACGAATCCTTATAAATACCCATTCGTGATACGAACAGGAGACCCCCAAACGCTGGCGTGTGCCGCCAATTAACCTCCTCACCCCGCAAAGTTCCGAATGGCCGACCACCCGACAAGCAGAGTGTGGCGCCCATTAACCACCCAGGCGGCTGCGGTCTGCGGTTAACCGCAAACTAATTGACGGGCAAGGAGGATCGACGTTCGTACACAAATCACCGAATAGGAACTACCGAATAACCTCACGAATGGAGACCCCCTACCGTAGGTCGTGTGTCAGCAATTAGCCTGTGGTTTCTGCGGTTAACTGCATCTTAAGTACCGTGCTCCCAGGTGGTCCTAATACGTGTACCGAACGATTTCCACTACCAGACAGACAGCGGGGATTCGCATGAACCTATACCCGAGTTCAGTTCCATAAGTTGGAGGCGAGGTCCCGCTGCTCGTTAAACCGTCTAAAAACATGGCCGCCATCAGGGACTCACAACCCAAAATACCGAACTGACTTTACACGGCAGAAATAGATCATTCTGTTCGTGGGACTGGAGCGCCATTCGTATATTTAATGTACCCGAACACGAGCTATTGAATGAATGGTAGAATGAACCGTTTTTCCCTATTAATGTTGAAGTTATGTATTTTTATACAGTTTTATGAGGCATAATAAAATGTGGTCTTTTGTGCGCTTGGAGATAATTAGATTGTATAACCGTTGACCTCATTATCTCCAAGCTGGGCGGGTACTAATTCAAATGATACATTGTGCTGTGATTGGTTACCTGTTTGTACTGTACCTGTATCCCATCAGGTCCACAGGGGGCTGTCCTTGGACCTGAGGACTTGCATAAATTGCCATGTTTGTGTGCCAGTAAACTCAGTTCGTTTGACCCTCAACTTGCAGCCTCGACTCATGTTGTAGGGATCCGGGATATTGATGATTATACTGCTTTTGGAATACTCTACACTTGCAGCTTGCACCGAAGGAACTCCGTTCGACTCTCTACTGCTTGAACTAGAACATCCAAGCGATCAACCCCCCCTGCTAGCCCGGGGGCAATCGTAACAATTGGTGGCAGCGGCGGGATCATTCTGGAATTCCTAAGAGAGATATAGGACGGATGGAAAGCAACTACAATAAGTTGAAACGTACCACGCTAAAGGATTTACTTGAGAGCCGAGGGGGAAACGCAAGTAACCGACCATGGAGAGAGTTGATTGCCGACCTAAACGAGTTGGATCAAAGCTTCACCATGGCAGAACCAACGGTAACCCCCAGCGACGAAATGACAAGGATTGTCCGGGAAAGACTTACTTTATACGGGCCGAACCCCTCCATAGAGCTGGTGCAACAATTGATGGCAGAGGCCGAGGCGGACATACAACGGGCTAGAACCCACAAACTCAACATGGTGACCGCACAGCAGGGAGCCGCCGCTAATGGCCACAACGGCTTCCCGGAACCGGCAGAGCAGCCGAAGATTCCGTTCGTGGCATTCAAGCCGTTCGTGGAGAACGAGATGGGGATAGACGAGTTTTTAGCCGATTTCGAAAGGCAATGTGCTCTACATCAAATACCCGTCACAGCGTGGCCGCGTATCCTAGCAGGGAAGTTAACTGGGCGGGCCATGGAAGCCTTCAGGACACTTAGCGCCAAAGAAGTAGCCCAATACCCCACAGTAAAGGAGACGCTACTGAAATGGTACGCGGTGACCCCGGACACCTACCGAAGACAGTTCCGCAACACGAAAAAGAAGGCAAATGATACCCATGCCGAATGGGCCCACCGAATGCGGAGAGCTGCTACCCATTGGATTACCGGGTGTCAGGCCGTCACGGCAGCGGAAATATTAGAACTATTTTTGTTGGAACATTTTTATGAGGGCCTAGAACAGAAAGACAGAGAGTGGTTGAAAGACCGACGTCCCACTAATCTGCACGAAGCAGCAAGGCTGGCGGACGAACACCGGGATGCCCAGGTTCAGGAGTTCAGTAACTCCCGAACGGTAGCCCGTCCCGAAACACGAGAGGTGTACCGAACAACCCCACGAATGGAGTTTCACACGCCTGTACCAGCGGGACCTACACAATACACAGGAGCACCCAGTCACTACAATCAACCGGGGAACCTGATTGCTAATTGCCCCCTCAACAATAACTACCCCACACGGAACTATAATTCGTCCCCGACGGGAAGTAATCTCCCAGCCCAAGCTTTTTGCCTCGAGCAGGACAGCCCTTTAGAAGAATACCTGGGACCCCTACATGAAGCTAACCCCGTGTATGCCGCAAGTGACAATAGGCAACATCACAGGCAAGAAGTGCTACTGGAGGGTCGTCCCACCCAGGGGTTAAGAGACACTGGGGCCACTATCACCTTGGTGCAAAGCCGACTAGTCCCCGAGCACAAGCGTTCTACCGACACTGTCGCAGTCCGGGTGGCTGGAGGGGACATATACAAGCTACCCACAGCGAAAGTGCATTTGGATTGGGGTGCGGGGAAAGGACTTGTGAGGGTGGGGATTATGGATAACTTACCGGCTGAAGTTTTGCTGGGAAACGACCTGGGTCCCATGACTTCAGCATATGCACCTTCCTACAACTCCGAGGCACATCCAGTGACTACCAGGTCGCAAGCAGGGAGAGCTCGAGACCCTTCACCAGTGTGGGAGACTCACCCTGGGACACCCCTGCAGCCTTTGAGGCTGAGACCAAAACTGATCCGACGCTCCAAAAGTATAGGGAAAGAGCTGATACGGGGACTGGGGGATCAGACCAGGAGACTTTTGCATGGGAACAGGGCCGACTGTACCGACACACAGAAAAGAAGGGCCACCGTAGGAGGCAGGTAGTGATACCCCACAAATACAGACGGGATATCCTCCGGGTGGGCCACGATATCCCCTTAGCCGGACACTTGGCAGTAACCCGTACCCTCCACCGTATTACCCATACCCTATTCTGGCCGGGGGTACATGCAGATGTGAGGACCTATTGTAATACGTGTGAGGTCTGCCAACGGGTAGGTAAGAGAGGAGACCACCCCAAGGCGCATCTCGTTAACATGCCCATTATCGAAGAGCCGTTTAGCCGGGTAGCCATCGACCTAGTAGGGCCTCTAGCCACCCCCAGTCCATCTGGTAAGAGATATATTCTTACCATCGTGGACTATGCTACCCGCTACCCGGAAGCCGTGGCTTTATCTAACATCCATGCAGACACTGTGGCTAATGCGTTAGTACAGGTATTCTCTCGGGTAGGATTCCCTCGGGAGATCCTATCCGACAGAGGGACCCAGTTCACGGCAGAGCTAACACAGCAGCTATGGCATGTCTGCAAGATAAAATCCCTCCTCAGCTCCCCTTATCACCCTCAGACCAATGGGCTATGTGAGAGGTTCAATGGAACCCTCAAACAAATGTTAAAAACCTTCACTCAGGAGTATAGACTGGGAACGTTTCCTGCCGCATCTCCTGTTTGCTTACCGCGAGGTGCCTCAGGAAACCACCGGATTCTCTCCCTTTGAGCTGCTATACGGTCGTAAGGTACGGGGCCCCCTGAACCTTATCCGTGAGCACTGGGAGGGAGAGACAGAGAACGCTTGGGTCCTCATCGTGCCATACGTGCTGGAGCTGAGGGACCGTATGGAGCAGTTGGCTAAGTCAGTCCGGGCCAACCTCCAGGCGGCCCAGGGGCGACAGAAAGTTTGGTACGACCGGGGGGCACGGCGGAGGAGTTTCTGATCTAACAGCTGGGAGAGAGGAGGCAGTTAAGCCTGAGACTCTGAGAAAAAGGTTGTAATTGTCTGAATATCTAACAAAGTAATTGTCCCGTGAAATACCACATCTGACAACACAGATGCCAACAATCAATTAAAGACACCAGGAGGATACAAGAAGAGGGCAGTGGATCCCCTTTAAAGATCCCAAGGCGTATATCACTAGAGCCAGGTGACCCTGTGGCTCTATTTTTGTGAGTTTACATTTTATATGCGTATTGTTCTCCATTTTTCCTTTGCACCACATTTGTCTGCACTATGATTTGGTTGTCTGTTATTTGCAGGCTATAACATACATCATATCTACAATTGTACAGGTATCTTAGTGCTCCACTTATTTTTGTATTTTTTTGAGTTTCTGTATAGGACAGAAGGTTATGTTACTCAAACCCGTTAAAGCAGACAAACTGCAAGCAGCCTTGCAGGGTCCTTACCAGATAGTGGAGAAAAGGGGGGACACTACCTATGTGATTGCCAGTTGTCACGATGGTAACCTACAAAAAATATTTCACGTGAATATGCTGAAAGAATACCTACAGAGGCCAGAGGAAGAGTCAGCCATATGTAGTCCCGCGTTTGAGGACTCAGTCTTCCCATACCCGACTTATTGACCCCCAACTACCCGTCCGAAGTAGTGAACCAAGTACAGATCGGGGACAGACTTAACCCAGTAGAGAGAGAGCAGCTACACACACTGCTCCGAGAGAAACAATCAATGTTTTCTCAGGAACTGGGATACACCGATCTGGCCACCCACCAAGTAGATACCCCCGGGCAAACCCCATTAAGACAGGCCCCCTACCGACTTCCAGAGGCTGTTCGGGCCGGCATGAAAAAGGAGATAGATGAGATGTTCCGGCTAGGCGTCATTGAAGCTTCCGATAATCCCTGGGCATCCCCGGTGGTTCTGGTACCCAAGAAAGACGGGACTACCAGATTCTGTGTGGACTATCGGAAACTCATTGACAAGACCGTCACCGATGCTTATCCCATGCCCAGAGTAGATGAGCTGCTGGACCGCATAGCCAGGGGGAACTACCTAACTACCATTGACCTCTGTAAAGGTTATTGGCAAATCCCTCTGGCCAGGGAGGCTGTCCCCAAATCGGCATTCGTCACCCCGTTCGGTTTATACCACTTTAAGGTCATGCCGTTCTGGATGAAGAATGCCCCCGCCACATTCCAGCGCTTGGTGGACAGACTCCTTGCTGGCTTCCAGGAATTTGCCTGTGCATACCTGGACGACATAGCGATTCACCGAATAGGAACTACCGAATAACCTCACGAATGGAGACCCCCTACCGTGGGTCGTATGTCAGCAATTAGCCTGTGGTTTCTGCGGTTAACTGCATCTTAAGTACCGTGCTCCCAGGTGGTCCTAATACGTGTACCGAACGATTTCCACTACCAGACAGACAGCGGGGATTCGCATGAACCTATACCCGAGTTCAGTTCCATAAGTTGGAGGAGAGGTCCCGTGGCTCGTTAAACCGTCTAAAAACATGGCCGCCATCAGGGCTCACAACCCAAAATACCGAACGGACTTTACACGGCAGAAATAGATCATTCTGCTCGTGGGATTGGAGCGCCATTCGTATATTTAATGTACCCGAACGCGAGCTATTGAATGAATGGTAGAATGAACCGTTTTTCCCTATTAATGTTGAAGTTATGTATTTTTATACAGTTTTATGAGGCATAATAAAATGTGGTCTTTTGTGCGCTTGGAGATAATTAGATTGTATAACCGTTGGCCTCATTATGTCCAAGCTGGGCGGGTACTAATTCAAATGATACATTGTGCTGTGATTGGTTACCTGTTTGTACTGTACCTGTATTCCATCAGGTCCACAGGGGGCTGTCCTTGGACCTGAGGACTTGCATAAATTGCCATGTTTGTGTGCCAGTAAACTCAGTTCGTTTGACCCTCAACTTGCAGCCTCGACTCATGTTGTAGGGATCCGGGATATTGATGATTATACTGCTTTTGGGATACTCTACACTTGCAGCTTGCACCGAAGGAACTCCGTTCGACTCTCTACTGCGGGAACCAGGACATCCAAGCAATCAACCCCCCTGCTAGCCCGGGGGCCATCGTAGTGGCCACCTCCACTATAGGTGGAGGTACATAGGGGCTGATGGAGCTGGAGCTGCAGCTCCAGGCCAAGGCCCATGGAATAGGCCCATTGATTTTTTTAATTTATTTTTTTTACACACTATTCTTAGGATTGTTCACCTGGCCAGTATTTATTTGAGGCTGCCTTGCCGGTGCCAATATTGCAGTAATACCAGCAATACAAATTTTTATTACTCTGCAATACGATTACCGACCAGTATGGGCCGCTGTGTCTGTGGAGAGCGGCAGTGATAGGAAGTTACAGCATATACCTGTATCTCTATACTCACTGATCCACGGTGGAGCAGCTATACAGCACAGAGTCCAAGCAGCAGCTCCCAGCCTGCAGAGACAGCCTACAGCTCAGGGAAGTGAGGGATGGGGTAAAAGCTGCAGGGAGACATGGGGACACTGAGACACTAGAGGACACTATGAGACATGGAGACCTCTGGGGATGCTGAGACTCTTGGGGACACTGAGACATGGACACTGAGACCTGGACACACACACACATGGTGACACAGACACACATGGGGTTGCTTAAGTATGGAAACTGAAGAGGGGTATATGGAAACAAAACTTGTGTAGACTAGCTGAAATTAAATTAGTTAAGGTAATGCTGATTTTGGTCTCTCTAACACTGGCATGTTCCCTTTCTTCTACACTCACTACATCCACCTTTTCTCTGTCTCAGACTGTATACCAGGAGCTTCTGTCTGCTAGTAAGAGGGTAAGGAGACACGTGGACATGTGAGTGCTAGAAGACAGTCCTTAGAAAGCATGGAGTGAGCGCATCATTAGACACATTTATGTGAAGCTCAGGATGCTGTTGGCCAGCATGCATGATTGGCGGGCAGCCTGACATGCATTCATGCCAGACTAGCCTTCCAATTCTCTGGGCAGACACACCTCATTTTTGGGCATCGCCCATTGACTTCTTGCTTCACTGGACACTGCTGTTAGAGGATATGCATTTACTTGAAAGATGAAAGCATAAATTAGAGAGAGATTAGCCTATTTTAAGAGAATCTGAGTTTTTTCTATAGCTGCATCCTATTAGTTTCCCTCCCGCAACAACATCACCATATACATAATGCTTGAGAGATATGACTGTTTTAGTGTTTTTGGCCCCTCATAATTATCAGCACCAGGCCCAGTGGGCTCTTCATCTGGCCCTGATCAGGGGAATAGAATAGACATTATGTACAGTGATCTTATTCAACCCCCTGTAGTCAATACAGGGCCTGAGAAACAAAAAAGAATCCTGCTCCAGCAGGAGATAAATCAATTCTCAAGGTTCTCCTTAAAACAGTGTGTGTCCAATATCTGATTTTCTTTGAGAGAGAGGATAAACAGCCTCTAGGTGGCATAGTCCCTGGTAACAATTCAATAGCACAGTCATACGACCGATGTGGAGGCAACTCTACCTTAAAGTCTTGATAGAACTGGAGTACATCTGGGTATAATGAATGTAATACAGGTACATTCATGAGGCCCATGGGTATGACTTTGGGGATACATCCCTCTGTATAAGAAGGACCCCATTTGACAACCTATCCTTTCTCCCAAACTATCTGTGGGTTATGTTTATACAACCATGGATAACCCAACACTACAGGAAATGAAAGAGATGAAATAGTACTCACACGACCTGCAGTAGCACCCAGGACTTACCCTAGCATGGTAAGTGTGTGTGTATTACGGGTGTAGTGTGTGTGTATTACGGGTGTAGTGTGTGTGTGTGAGGGGTGTTGTGTGTGTGTGTGTGTGTGTGTGAAGAGTGCATAGGGTCTTTGCTGTTTGTAGGTGGGTGAGATGTGAAAATCTATCTTAATGTCTCTATAACAGAGCGCTAATTTAACCGACTTTTCTCCGCTGGTATTCCAATAATAATTACTCAGGATCAAGTAGGTTATCATAAGAAAAACAGCATAAGCAGAACAGCATAAGCAGTAAATAAAGTAATCCACGAATATCCCATCACCTTTCCCAATAACTGGACGACACTCAGTATCAGGAGCAGAACTGATTTTTAATGACACACTTTGCTTTTATGCAATCCTCCCATGCAAGGGAGACACCCACAGAAAATTAGGAATTATCCAATCCCTAGCTGGTTACAGTACACAGGTTTCTTCCCCTTAGCCTGAGAGGTAATAATTATCTATACAGTTTCAGCACACAATTTCCCCCAATTCCTGGATGTACCCCAAGACTAACTTACACCCATAAATTACATATCCCCTGATAGCCCCGATCTGGGTGAGCAACATACTGAAAAACCACCCAGATCGGTTCAGGGGTTCGTGAATTTCCTGGAGGTCTTCTTTTCACCGACCGCACACAAGGTGTAAACCGAAAATAGTTCCATTTGTTTTGGCCTTGCAGTCGGTCTCTGTTCGTGAGGTGAAAAGTATGAAAATGTTTATATAATGGGTTCTGCCTGGGTACTTATGATTTCCCTCGTTCGTGTGATTTCTTTCACCGAACGTCATTCTGTCCGTATGTTTTCCCACGAATGGGTGGAAGTATGGAAGGTCTCTGCGGTTTTCGCGTGGTCGAGTGTCCGATTTGGGTTCCAGACACTCGACGACCAAACACCGCTGGTGCGTTCGTATGGAAAGATGGCCGCGTGTTCGTATGCCGATTGGCGGCCACCCAGGGAATACACAGTGCGTTCGTGTGGTTAGCAATCAAGGTAGTGTGAATAACGTTGTGGTGGTCAATTAGAGCTATGTTCCTCCCTGGGGTGGCCTGGTTGTTCGGTAGTTTGTTCGTTTGTCGAAAGGTAAGGCTTAATATGTTTGCAATTGGATTGCTACCGAACAACCAGACGAATGCTATAGCAGCCAACTTGTTACTTGTTTTTTTTAAAGTAATGAACCGTGGCAAATAATGCATAATACTGTAACAATCAAAGTTATGGACAGCCAAAATTAAGGAAGGTGGTTAGTAGCAAAACACGGTCCGCTACACTCTCCCCCTCCCTTCTTACCTTTTACCAGGGAGGGTGTACATAATGTTGCAAGCCCTGGTAATCCAGTAGTGGCATGTTCACTTTAGCCTGCAGCTCCGCTGGCTGCTGGCTGACTCTCCTGTCCTCCTGCGAACACAGCACTGTATCGTCGAGTTGCCATGGTAACGCACGGCAATGCTCTGACCAGCCTGCTCACGGGAGGAACGCAGAGCCTCCCAGGCCCTTTCCCTACCTCTGCTGGAACCAAGTGCCAGTTGGCTGGTGAGGGAGATGATTTGATCCTCTGTGACGAACGCTCTTTACCATGGACGTTTGCAATGAACTCCTGGAGGAGTGTAGAAGTTGCCCACTGACTATGGTCCAGGTCAGAGACCCTGTTCAGGACTTAACCTGCCCAGCCGCCATTAGCAGCTTTCCCCAGGTGCCCCTGATTCTGCACTTTCCCTTCATTCAAACCAAACACTAGCTCCATGGCGGCCGTTCGCATGAACCAAACCCACGAATGGTCCTCATCGGTACTTAGCCGCGATCGTTATGGAACTGTTTTTGGCATAAGGTGACCGTGCGGTTCCCGGACAACCTGCAAGGAAAGTGCTTTTTGGAGGGAAGATGCCTGAGATTAAGGGGAACAAACTCTACCTGAGAGCCAGACGGAGCACCCCATATTTCGGACGCAGGAGCTCCTGAAACTTGACTGGCCAAAGCACCAAGTGCCCTGAAACTATTTTGAGCACAGAACCACAGGTGTGGCTTGTCAGAACTTTAACATGGTGGTGTTTCCCCCTACACTGCATGGACCTGAGCGCTATTTGAAGAACTTGGGCATGTATTATTTGTGGGGTTATTGTTTTTATAATGTTTAGGGGTATTTTGCTGTTTTCTGTTTTTGTGTTTGCCTTTCTGTTCCTATGAGATAATTAGCTTACTGGTCTTTAACACCATTATCTCCCAGGAACAGATATCTATGGGATCAGATTGTATTGTATTGAATGGAGACCCCATGCTGGGGGCTGTGTATAAAAGCAGGCAACTTGGGCATAATAAATCAGTTCTTCAGTACCCTTTATCAAGTCTCGGCTGATGTTTGGGTATACCAGAGTTACAATAACTGCTTCACTTCGGGACCTGGGAGACTCTTTAACGGATATACTCAGTCGGAGTATAGGAGATCCGTTACATCCTTACCAGCCCGAGAGGGCTTACAGCAAGGCTGGCTCTGCATGGGCCGGCAAGGGCAATGAAAGTATCTCCCTTGTCGGCCTTGGTCAATGGCCATCAAGGCCCACTGGGCATTTTCTGCAGATCCCAACACCGCCCACCTGAAATTCCAAACTGCCCACTAGTGGGTGGTAGGGACCAGGTTGGACCACTCGATTCCTCAGTCCCTCTGCAAACTGCAGTCCACTTTGCTTGCTCCCTAGTGCCTCTGCAATCTCCAGCAGAGCAAGGTGTTGTGCTGCACTCTCCGCTTTGTTTGCTTCTTCCCCCCCCTTCCATCCATGTCTCTTCTTCCTCCCCTTCCATCCATGTCTCTGTTGCCTTTCCTTCCATCCATCTGTTCCCCTCCCTTTCATGTCTTTTCCCATTCCATGTCTCTCCCCCCTTCCATCTCTTTGCTCCCCTTCCATTAGTATCTCCCTCCCCCCCCTTCCATCCATATTTCTCCCCCACTTTCACCTCTGTTCCCCTTCCATGTCTCTCCTCCTTCCATCCATGCCCCCTGCCATTTCATCCTTATCTTCCTCCCATCCATATCTCTCTTCATGTCTCTCTCCTTCCCATGTCCTCCTCTCATCTGCGTCTCTCTCTCCATGCTCCACTCCCATCCATGTCACTCTCCCCCTCAGGTGTCCTTCCCATCCCATCCCATCCATGTCTCTCTCCCCCTTATGCCCCTTCCCATCCATGTATCTTTCCCCTCATGTCCCCCATCCCATCCACGTCTCTCTCCCCCTCATGTGCCCCTCCCACCCAAGTCTCTCTTCCCCTCATGTCTCCCACCCATCCATAACCCCCAACGTCACCCATGGATATGTCACTCTCCCCCCATGTCTCCACTCATTCATGTCACTCTCCCCATCATATCCATGTCACTCTCCCCCCACACCCTCCTCCCATCCATGTCTGTCTCCCCCATGCTCCCCTCCCATCAATGTCTCTCACCACATGCGCCTCTTCCCTCCATGACCCTCTCCGCCCATCCATGTCTCCACCTCTCTCTTTCCCAAGCAGCACTCAGCTGCTTCCCTTTACAGAGCCGGCAGCCCAAGTGTAGGTAACGCCGGTTCTGCTCACACTGGTGGCCTGTTATAGCAGTAAAGGAGGGGGCGGCCTCTGGCTTGCGGCACACTTTCATACTTAGCACTGGGTATTCACGTGACACCCAGTGCTCCTACGCAGAGCAGGAGGAGGGGGAGGAGTGTCCCCTCCTAGTGTACTGTGTGTGTGGTTCCCTCGTGGAGCCGCAATCACCCTGGGGCGCTAGGAGAACAGGCCGAAGGGGCGCAAAAAGCAGTTGTCACACCCGATTTTTGCACTCCCCTTGGCTTGCGCCCCTGCAGGTGCCAGTTTCACCAACCTCTCAGTACGCCCCTGAGTGTGAGAGCTTAGGGGGCTTTCTGTGATTCCTAGTTTCACCCCTGATTGCGGGAAAATTTGTAGTTCTAATTTATGGTTGAAGGGTTAATTGCAGAACAATGTGGTGGTTAATTTCCAAAGGCATAAAGGATGTATTTTGAGTAGAGATATAAATTAGGGAAGATAGGTTTATTTGCAGGTTAAAGGTGGGATGTGAATATCTGAAGAGAGGATGATTAGCAGCTGTATGGGGCTGCAATTAGGTGTTACTTGACATAGTGTAAATGAAGGAGCTACTTGTAAATTGTTATCCTTTTGGAGATATATATATATATATATATATTTATATTAGTGGTTCCTCGGTTAACATAATTTTCGGTTTACAAATGAAAATCCATTTCAAAAATGCCTTGGTTTACCCAAAAAATTTTCACAATACAAAGCAAGTTTCCCCAGGATGCATTGCATCTGGGAGGTTTATAGCGCCACCCCCATGCATGCTGGAGTCTATGGGTAGCACGTGGTGTCACGTTTGGAGGTTTTAGAGTGGCTTTTGCATAGACTTTTGGAGCCATTCTGGAATTTTTTTTGCAGTGGTTTTGGGACTTTTTGGTGCATTTCTCAAGCAGTGGAAAGGTAGGGAGCTGAGCTTCGTTGTTTGCATGCCTTTTACTGTGTGTTCTGCATTGTGGGTTGGTCAGGTTAGTCTCCTTAACCACTGATCTTGCAGATCAAGGGTTAAGGTGACTCTCACAAAAGCAATTCACAGCAGTAGTCAAATTTGCATCCCTATAGTGGAAAAATACCACCAAAAATTTCCAAGATATAAAGGCATAAATTATAATTTTTTTAGAAAATTCCAAAATAAGCACAAAACTGACACAACAAACTAGGAGACTCCATCACTACAGTAAGAAAAGAACCACCAAATGCTTTTCATGTCACTTGGCTACATACTCATAAACATTCAGGCTCTAACAAACCAACATTTAAATACTCCTTCACCGCCTGGTAGCAATACTTCATTAGCTTCTAAAAAGCCCAAGGAATAGCTTGTTAAGCAAAATTATGGAGACACCACAAACGGTGCAGATTACAAAATCAGTACATAAACCAAATTATTAAAGGAATACTAAAGTCATCCAGACCACTGATGTGGTCTGGATGACCCAAGTGTTTTGGGTGCAGTGGTCCTGTACATTTAACCATTCAAGGTAAATATTACTGTTTTGCAGAAAGGGCAATGTTGATCTTGAATGGTTAAACACGCCTTTAGTGGATGTTATGCTTCCGCTGCACTGACAGAGTATACTTGGTCATGTGGTGCTGCAGCTCATATGAATGCATTGGATTCAAGTACAGTGGTACTTTTGTTGCACCCAGCAAGCAATTATGTATAAATTGGTTTGATAAATGGCTTAAACTAAGTGATGCTTGTCATTCAGGACTCTTTGAGAACCTGTTAATGTTGTGGAGTGGAATAAGACCAGACCCAGTCTCAGTGGTTGTCCTGTATTTAAATTCCGTTAAGTCACAAAATGCCATGCACAGCTTTATTTTATGGAGAAGATTGAGTTTCAGTTACTCTGTAAATCTGTTCTTAGTCTTCTGCGTAACAAGGCAGCAACAGAATCTCTGTTCTAACAAAATGTTTGGTTCTCTAGTGATATTGCCAAAAGTTACAGATTTCATATCTGGCTAATAATTTACCCTTGCTAAATAAATACCTTTGCTTCTAAATACAATCTTTTCCAGATAGAGCACAAGTTTAAGCAGGTAGAGCTAAAATAGGAGATGAAAATAGCAAAATATAAGCAATAAGCATTATTCTTAACACTAATTAATTATTATTAATTAACCAATCAAGTACAGGCACATAGATAATCACACCCACTTATTGCAGTAAAAATCCTCCCCTCTGCTTGGGAGATAATTGAGTTAATTACTGTATCAACTCAATTATCGCCAACCTAAAAAAAACACACTTTTTTTTTACAATTTTTATAACTTTGTGATTATACATATAATCTTAATTTTTATAACCAGTATAACTGTGGGAACAACATATGCATAATTTGTGAGAATTGGTCCAGTGGTTCGGAAGATAGCTGGAAGTCATATTTTGACCGACCACACGCACATTTTCATGTCCAAAACAGTTCCAGAGAAACAGGCTGTGCGGCTGGCCTATTTTCCATGTTAAAGTCAGTTCAAACAGATGAACGACAACCATTCAAATTGTCGAATGCATTGAAGTCTGGAGAAGGTAAAACTTCAGCTGAATAAAATGGCCACCGCCACGTGTTCGTTTGTCGAAGGGCGGCCCCTTCGACTACTTCGGCTGAATCCGAAGTGCCAATTTAAAGCTGCAGAACTGCTCCAATACAATTTAAAGGGGCACTGTTCCAATTCTCACTAAGTCCCAATAATGTGCTTAAAGAGCCATCACTAGTCAAATAACAGTCCATAAACCCAAATAATGTTTTTAAAGGGCCATACACCCCAGGGCCATAGTCATGAGGCAGGAGGCTGGCAAGCAGACTTCTCCATAAGCTAGGGGAGCAGAGCAGATTGGCACAAAGAAAGCCAGTGGCAAATGACAGTTTGTCACACTATCCATAGCACAAGCACGTCCCGTTACCCTCCCACCCCTTAGACCAGTCGGTATGATCCTGACTCACACCCCAGGGCTGGATGTCTCTGGGTATGCTGCTCACAGACTATGGGCCCTGCAGGGAAACCTGTAAAAGACTACCAAACTTGACCGACTGTTAGCACTGATTTCCCTAGAACTGTTTTGGGCATAGGACCATGTGCACGGTCGGTCAAAACTATGACTTCTTTGTTGGGAAACTTGTATAAAACACAGTGTGCCTCCATTAAACTGCTATTCCAGCCTACATTTCAAAATTGTGTCATCCTGCTATTGGAGGGAAAAAAGATTTGCTCCTGTGTCTGCTGTTCCAGCTTGCAGGAGATTCAACGGGGAAAGTCCTTGTAAGGACTTACATTCGGTTCCAGAGTTCCCAGGACTGAGTGTCATCCAGTGCCTGAGGCTGTCAGAGCTAATTCCCCATTCGGTTCCATATCTCCCAGGACTGAGTGTCGTCCAGTGCCTGGGGGTGTCAGAGTTAATTCTCCATTCGGCTCCAGGAAGGAGATGGCGGATCCAGCGCCCCAGTCAAGCCACGGCGACTGTGGGCAGAAGTGCTGCGGTTTGTCCCCTGTTCCTGCTACGCTCTCTGGACTAGGAGGGGTCTACCCACTGGAAGCTGGATCCTGGTCCTGGGTCCAGGGAGGGTGGAAGACGGCGAGACCCCAACCAAGCTGCGGCGGTTCTTGGGTTCTATGATGGTTATGGTGTTCCAGTGCAGTGACTATGGTACTCACAAGTACTAGGAAGCAGCGATAGGTGGAGTACCCGGTCAGGGTGCCAGGAGGTCCATCACAAACGTGAATGGGGTTCGGGAACATAACGAAACTTAGCATAAAAATGTCTTGAGGGGGGGCGTGGCTGAGATGCCGAGGGAGTAGGACGCAGGCCGTGAGAGCTCCCGGGCCCCAACCTGCCAAAGCCCGTTAAAATAGCGTCCACACACCCGTCTGAATGGGCAAATCGAGGAGGGGGATTGCCCCGGGCCCGCAACAACCCGCTATACCGCAGCAATCGGGGCCGATGGACGAATTCCTCGCCACGCCACACTGCTTAGCCGGCACACGTGGCTCTGACAAAATGGCGCCCGGCTCGCCGGGATCGAGCAGCAGGGCGAGCTCAGCACAAGAATCACCACGAAGGGATGCCCTCACCCAAATGTCGCTGGAATTGGCGGCGATCTCCGCAAACATGCTGACTAGGCAGGACAAGAAGGAGCTCGTGGCTGACCTCCGCTCAGCTATCCGGGAGGAGGTGGCTGCAGTTCGACAAGACCTCTCAGCGCTGGAACACCGGGTAGATGAACTGGAGGTCCAACGATTGCAGGCTGAACAACAACAACGGGCGACCGACCTGGCAACCTCGAGGCAAGGTAACCTCCTTCTGGAGCTCAGACGCCAGGTGGAAGATCTGGAGAATCGCGGTCGGCGCAATAACATCCGCGTCCGAGGCCTGCCGGAATCTGAAGGGGAATCACCAAGGGAGATACTAGAGGGCCTGTTCACACAAGTACTGGGGGAAGGAGCACCACCGGATTTCGGTTTGGAGCGTGCCCACCGTGCACTCCGACCCCCAAGGAGAGATGGCCTCCCTAGGGACCTGATATGCTGCTTCCAATCGTTTCAGCTGAAGGAAACAATCATGAGGGCGGCTAGAACGCAGCGCACCATTACATACATGGACTCTAGGGTCTCCTTGTACCACGACCTGTCCCCCCTCACCCTCGACGCCAGACGAGCTCTGAAGCCACTCACAGGCCTCTTACAGCAGAAACGGATCCCATATAAATGGGGATTTCCGTTTAGCCTACAGGCCAGAGTGAATAACCGTTGGCTGGCAGTCCGCTGGCCTAACGATGTGCCCAGATTCCTGCGAGCGGCAGGCCTCCCAGAGATTCCTGTCCCTAACTGGATATTGGAAAATCCACCGACCAGACCCACAGGCCCTACAGTCCCAGCGGAGAATCTGATGGAAGATACCCAGCAGCGTTCTCCGATACGCCGGGAAGGTCCCGGCGCCTCGGAGGAGTAGGAGGACAGCATGCGCCCGGGGGTGGGTCCCATTGGGGGTCCCGGACCGGGCTGAACGCCCCGAGAGCCACAGAGCATTGCACCATGGGATGGAGGCAGGCCGGCACGTAAGAGAGAAAGAGCATGTTATGACACTGACACTCAGCTAACGGGGTTTACTGGGAGCTTACCCCCAGGCCCATTGAACTATAGGGTACTTTATGAAGCCGGTTCCCCGGGGGGATCCACCACTTGGGCGGGGGACGGGAAGGGCTGCAGACATCAAAATGGGGACATTAAAGACCTAAGTCATGGCACATCCTACTATGCATGGCCACTGAGGGGGCAAAGCAGACTTGTGGAGGGGGGGCCTGGTATGACGGACTTGATGTAGGGAGGGGAAGGGGTCAAATGGGGTACAGCTGGGTCTCTCTAGATCAGCATAGGTTGCCCCAAACGGAAAGCCCGGCACACAGTGAAGGGAGGAAAGAGCCGGGAACAGGGGACAGGAAGGCATACGGAGAGATAAGGGGAAGGGCTGGCTGCATGGGAGGGGACCCCAGCTGCAGGGAATGCTGGACAGGCCGTCGGGCATCGGGGTAGGAGAGAGGAGGGGGCCGGAACCCAGAGGGGTTGCAGCCTGGGGGAAGGTAGGAGTCTCTGGGGGACAGCCAGAGGGGCCGCGGAACCCCAGGGAAACCAGAGAGGTAGGGGGAGCCTGGAAGCACGCCACTCCCGATCCGCATGGCCCGAAAGTCTGGGGCTCGCTCCCGGTCACCAGTGAGGATGAGAGCCGGAGAGGGCGGGGACGACCGTGCACCCGGGGGCGCTAGAGGGGACCCGTGCATAGGCCAGGGGGGGAGGCATAACACCGTGTTAAAATGGTTCTCACTTGTTACTTGTTGCATGATGCATTAATTAGGAATAGGATAAGGGGACGGAAGGGCTAGTTGACCCACAAGCCCACGAGGGTAATGGAACAGGGTATCGGGGCGGGGTAAGACGGGACTAGGGAAGGAAGCCTGATGGCCAAGGGGGTGGGGAGGCCTGGTCCCGGCGCCCTCCATAAAAGGTCAGAATGCTGCCATCGGAACTGACAGGATACGCACACATATTAAGGGGGATAGGCCCAAGGGGAAGAGAGCTGGGGGCGTGCCCGGGGCGACCAGTCCCCACACATCTGGGTCGGACATGAGACGGGGACAACTTAACACTAGGACCGGCGGGTTGGGAGCACCGGGAGACGGACACGAACTCGACACACACACACTTTACATTGACAAGTGCCGTAGGTGTCCTTGCTCACACCCCACGCAACTGACCTGTGGTGTACATACTGGTCGGAGTTCGGTAGGACTGCTGACGAGCAGCTGCCGCACACCTCTATCCGACCAAGGTTCTTTGTTGCGTTTTTTTTTTTTCTCTCTCTCTCTCTCTCTTTGCTTTTTCTACTTTCTTCGCCTCCACCCCCTCTACCCTCTTTCCCCCGCTCCCATTTTCCCGCTCTTCCCCCCCCGCCCCTTACTCATCTACGTATAAACATTTAAACCATGTCTGCTCAAACAGGGCATGGGAAGGGCAGTCCAGTCTGGGGAGACGGGGAGAAGCTCGCTCCCGCACAGCTTAAAGTGTGGTCTAATAATGTGAGAGGCCTAAACACTCCGGAGAAGCGGTCCCACCTACTGCGCCAGTTATGGGCGGAAAGGGTGTCCGTGGCGCTCTTGCAGGAGACGCACTTCAGGGGTCAGGTCTCCCCAAAGGTTGAGAATGGCCGGTTTCCACTAGGGTACTACGCCAACCACCCAGAGTCTAAGAAAACGGGAGTGGCGATTCTGTTCTCCCGAACAGTTCCGTTCCAACATATTGACACTATGAAGGACCCGGACGGGAGGTTTCTCTTCTTGAAGGGTACCATTGCACACCACACCTTTGCATGTGTTTATAGCCCTAACCGCAGACAGCATACCTTCCTGGCCAAAACACTCACCAAACTGGAAAAATTCAGGGACGGCGTACTGATATTGGCAGGTGACCTTAACGTTCCCCTGGACCCCCGGATAGACACATCCAGAGGGACCAGCACGGTCCCGGAACACGGTATACGCACAATGCGGCGTGCCTTGGCGGGTATGGGGTTGGTTGACTGCTGGCGGGTAGCCCACCCTGACGACAGAGACTTTACCTACTATTCGTCGGTACACAGGCATTACAGTAGGATAGACTATGTCTTCATGCCTCAGGAGAGCCTAACGCTCCTTCGGGAGGCATCCATAGGGATTATCAACCAGTCCGACCATGCCCCGAACACAGTGGTAATGAGCTCGCCACTATTTAAACCGGTCGAACGCCATTGGAAACTTAATGAAACCCTGCTAACAGAGCTCTAGACACGCACCAAGACACTGCAGACGCTTACACAATACTTTGAGACCAATGACACCCCCGACATGTCCCCACTGATGCTATGGGAAGCCCATAAATGCGTTATTAGGGGTCACTTTATATCTATCAGCACACAACGTAAGAAAGACAGGGCCCGCCAGATACTCGACCTCACGACTCGGATTGCAGACCTGGAGAGTTCACATAAACATACCCTAAACGACGACACGTACCTACGACTTACAGAAGCACGCAGGGCACTTAAAGCACACTTATCTCAGGGACTCCTACACACGATGCGGAAATCAGCGCGGCACTTTTATGAACACTCAAATAAAAGCGGCAGACTCCTGGCGCAAGTGCTCCGAGAGAGGCGTAGAATACAACATATTCACCAGATACGCAATAGCCAGGGACGGATCACCAGACTACCTGAGGGCATTATGTCAGCATTTAGGGCGTACTACAGGGACCTCTACAACCAAGCTAGGCCCACACAGGGGATAGAAGCCCAACACCACCGCAGGAGAGTGACGGATTATCTAACGCAACATGTCACACGCAAACTCACCCCAGAGCTAGCTGAGGAAATTGACGCACCCCTGACCTTAGAGGACCTATCCACTGCCATGAAACGCTCCAAACCACACAGGGCCCCCGGCCCGGATGGCCTCCCACTCACATATCTACGAACATTCCGTGACGCCCTACTACCCCGACTTCTGACGGGACTGAACGCCATACAGGACGGGGGACGGTTCCCCACGGACTCCCTGGCTGCGATAGTCACGGTCATCCCTAAAGACGGAAAAGACCCGTCAAACTGCTCGAGCTATAGACCAATCTCATTACTAAACGTTGACTTGAAGCTATTTACCAAAGCCCTATCCCTGAGGGTGTCGCGGATCCTGCCGGATCTCATTCACCCAGACCAGGTGGGCTTTATTCCGGGCAGAGAGGCCAGGGACGACACGATACGAGCCCTGAACATCATACACTGGGCACGGACCTCCGGGAGGGACACGGTCCTCCTGTCTACAGATGCCGAAAAGGCGTTTGACAGGGTGGACTGGGTCTATCTGGACGAAACTCTACGACAGATGGGGTTCGGTCCGGTTATGCGAGCTTGGGTGTCAGCGCTATATACCTCCCCAACGGCCAGGATCCGCATTAACGGAGCCCTAACGCAGTCCTTCCCGATTTGTAACGGGACCCGGCAGGGTTGTCCCCTGTCCCCTCTCCTGTTTGCCCTCTCTCTAGAGCCATTTCTGGAGGCGGTCAGACAGGATGGAGGTATAACAGGGGTGAGAGTGGGTTCCGAAGAGCACAGAGTGGCGGCCTACGCGGACGACATGCTCTTCTTCCTGGAACAGCCCAGGATTTCCATGCCCAACCTTCTACAGGCGTTTCGCACATATCACAAGGTATCCAACTTGAAACTTAACGTGGAAAAGTCCGAAGCTATGCCGATAATGCAGGAGGAGGAGCAGGCTCGCCAGCTCAGCTCTCAGTTCGCCTTCTCCTGGTGCACAACCAAGCTACGGTACCTGGGAACCTGGCTGCCGGCGGACCTAACGCAGGTATACAGGTTGAACTTTCTCCCTACCCTCTCAGCCATACAACAAGACCTTCAGCGTTGGACGCAGCGGTACGTATCCTGGTTTGGCCGCATCAGTGCGGTCAAAATGAACATACTCCCTAGGCTGCTATATCTCTTCGCGACATTACCCACCATGATCCCCCAGACGTTCTTCAACGCTGCAACAACAGCGATTAGAAGGTTCGTGTGGAACAACAGGCAGACGCGCATTCGCAGGTCAATCCTGGAGAGACCAAAAATAGCTGGAGCGATGGGGCTGCCGTCAGTGATCTCGTACTACAGGGCCACACACCTCCACAGAATAGTAGACTGGCACGCGAGGCCCAGCACCAAGCGATGGGTCGCCATGGAACTGCAACAGACACGGGGTACTGTCCAGTCGCAGCTCTGGTTGGGGGGGGCCACTTTCACCGACCTACACACTAAAAACCCAATAATAGATGCCACGCTTCGGGTTTGGTGTGGGCTAAGGTATGTCCACCAATTCACCACATCCCCAAGCCCGCTTACGCCCATTACACACAACCCGGGGGTGGCTGGAGGCCTTCACCCGGCTGCCCTACATAACTTTCAAAGGACAGATTGGATCTATGTACGCCAGTGGAGTCCGGGGGGGACGCTTCAGTCGCACTGGACAAATTCCATTACTACCAAGTTAGGTCCTACTATGCCAAACTCACGGGGAGAACACACCTTCAACGTACACTGACGGAATTCGAGCGACTGTGCACTAACAGACGACACCTAATCCACGGGGTATCCTATTTATACGCGCTGCTCCAACAGTCGGGGGATAGCAACCCACTAGGCTACACAAGCAGATGGGAGGGGGAGACGGGCACACAGTTGACGGACCAAGAATGGGATAAAATATTCCTCCTCACCCATAAATGCTCAATCAGCTCGAAACTGCAGGAAAATAGCTACAAACTGTTAACAAGATGGTACATGACACCAGACTCAATGAGACATATACACGGGACAGACACGGGCGACTGTTGGAGATGTGGCTTAGAGAGAGGCACTCACCTACATATTTGGTGGTCATGCCCCCGCATACAACCATACTGGCAGATGATAAGGGCGAAGATCAAGGAAATTGCAGGGGATGACATCCCCCTCCAACCACTACCGATGCTTCTACACCACACACCCACTCACACGCAGGCTTACAAAAAATCACTGACGATACACTTATTAAACGCTGCAAAAGCTCTCATTCCACTGCACTGGAAGGGTCCAACAGTTCCAACTCTGAGACAATGGATAGACAAGGTGGAGGCCATCTATGATATGGAGATTCTGACGGCCTCCCTGCGAGAGCGCACGGATAAATGCGCTCTGACTTGGTATCCATGGAGGCAATATATCGCAGGTGGGGTGGCATAAATCATGGAAGCACTGGTCCAACCAGGGTCACCGGGACCACGAGGTGGGAGACCTGACAAGTGGAGCCCAGGGGGCTCCCGAGAAACCGGGGCACCCCTGAGGAGACTGCTCCAGCGGCCCTTATACCCGATATCCCCACCTTTCCCCCCCCCATCCTCCTCTGCGCATACTATTCTAACTATTCTCTCCCACCTTTTTTTTTTTTATTTTTTTATTTTTTATTTACACTTAATCCGGAAACCCTGCACCAGATAGGTTTCGACAGACACAGCCTCAGACGGTCAATTAACACAGCAACCCAGGACGGACTCGTCTGACATGGACGGATCACGTTGTCAAAGCCGAGGAGGCTGCCGTCCTCCTAGACATACAAGCAGAGGAAGGGTTCACGGGTACCAGACTGACCTCCATTCACCAGAGGGTAGTTGGTGCCTCGCTCACACTCGGAGCTAGGTGACCCAGATCACACCTAGACAATAAGGCCCAGATGCTTACCATAGACCCTAGGACAGACCACTCATCAGGGTCGACAATTCAGCGCAAGATGCGCACCGTATGGTGCTCACGCAGACACGGGGTTGGAGGCAATCCACTGTATTGACCGTAGACTGACAGACTTTCCACTTGACCACTACCGAAGGTTTAGGTCCGCACGAGGGCACATTCCGGATTATCAAAGGCGGGAAATAATTGCGACTGTATTGATGTTCATACATGTCTTGTATTAGATCTTGTTATTCGTACTGTTTTACTTGCCGTATGCTTACGGAACTTATCGAAAATATTTTCAATAAATATGATTGACACAAAAAAAAAATGTCTTGAACATAGGAAAAATAGTGAGTTTTGTCACATGTGCCAATCAACATCTCTGCATAGAAATGAATTGAATCAATGCATCTCTATGGGGAAAGTTCAATGTCTCCATGCAGAAGACGCTGAACGGTACCGTATCAATGTTCTCTCTGTAATGGCACTAGTGAGCAAAAATTATTTTGAGACCAGATGGGGGAATTTACCGAAGTGCAAGTTACTGAGTTTCTCTAAGCTTTTGTCCATTTTCAGTATTCTCATATTCTATGTTCTTGCTGTATTGGCATTTTGTCACTTTTTTTTTTTTTTTCAGTACATGTTCAGTACATAAAGACAGCTGGTGTTTTTAATGGATTTTATTTTTTTAGCTCTTTTTATTTATTTTTGTTTGTTTTTAATCTGATTCTGAAACAGTCTGTGGTGGTAGCAGAACTTTGGTACATGTCTCTAGCCATGAAAGGTTCAGCTGTACATAGCATCTTAGTACAAACGTCTGGGCATTTGTATTTAACAGATTAATCACCAAGGAAACAGTAAAAAATAGGAACTTTAACCCCTTAGTGACCTCGGACATATCAGGTACGTCAGACAAAAACTGGTAGTTAACGACCTCGGACGTACCTGACACGTCCGCGGCGAATTAGAGTGCTGGAAGCGGTCATGACCGCTTCCGGCCACTCTGATGGTATTGCAGCGATGCCTTGATGTTGAGGCCTTCTGCAATACCCCCCCTAACTACCAGGCCCCTGCGCGATCGCTCGCCTGGAGCTATCACTTCCGAGATGCCCCTTGTGGCGCCTAGCAGTGAGGCAGAGCATCGGAAGCCATCAGGCAGGCTTACGATGCTCTGCCTGTGCTGAGTGCCTTCAGGGGTCGAGGCACTCAGTGAAGAATAAAATAACATATTTAAATTAAAAATAAATTTAAAAAAAAAAAATTAGCCTTCCCTTAATCCCTCTCCCTCCACCCCTCTCCCTCCATTCCCATCTACTTACCCGATCGCCGCCGTTGATTGGTGTTCTTCTTCACTTGGAGGGGACTGTTTAAACGCCCAGACAGTCTTCCTCAGCAAAATAGGACCCCAAGGGCCATGTGATCTCCATGTGATCGCTCTTAAAGAGCAGTCACATGGCCGCAATAGGCGTCCTGGCATCTGCCTGCAGGAGGACTGCCTGAACGGACAGGCAATCTCCCTGCTAGTGAAAAAAAAAAAAAAAAAGTTTTAAAATACAAAAATAAAGTTTAATAAATTAAAAAATAATAATATATATTATATCTACATATAATCTATATATATATATATATATATATTGTAACGGCTACCCGGGTAGAAGGAGGGTATCTGCCGTTGGAGACGTCCTTTTTCCCTGTAAGCTGCTGTGGAGAAGTAAGCTGGTATAATCCCATCCACGATATCCAGAGTAAGAGTCAGGTTCAGCTGTAACAGGAGCAGAATAACATTCCCAAATAATCCCCTTCCAAGAACGAGACAAGGCTACGTTTTGAAGGGTCAAGAAGATCTGAGGACTGGAACACCCAGCCTGCTTTTATTGGGATCAGGTACACACAGGATACTCCCAGGGGGAGGATAAAAACACCCAATCATATACCTGGTAACACCCCCACGTCTCCTCCCCTCAGATAACATATAACATAATTAAAACGTACAACATTTTACCCCAGTTCTGGATGTTCCCCAAAAACAGGGGGTACAGCTTTAAATCCGGGGTCGCTTGATAGCTCTCATTCAGGGGACCAACATGTCCAAAAATCAGCCCATTCGGATGAATAGTTCGGGAGATACAGAGTTCCAAAGTTTTGACCGACCGCACAGACCAACTAGCCGAAAATAGTTCCATGAGTTTTGGCCTTGCGGTCGGTCTCCGTTCGCCTGGTAAAAAGGTCTGAAATTCTTGCCATCCATTCGAATCTCGGGGTTCGCCGCAATCCCCATAGATGATTGAACATAACTACCGAACGTCCGGTGATTCGGTAGTTTCCGTGCGAACTTCTGGAAGTATGGAGGACTCAGCGGTGTTCGCCTGTTTGCGTATCCGATTTTAGTTCCACGCGTCGACAGGCAAACACCGCTGTTCGCACGTAAGATGGCCGCGGCCACGTGTAAAGTCCCGAAATGGCGGCCACCTATACTTTACACAGGGAATTCATGCGAATCCATTCGAATGGTTGAAATGCACTAAATGTGACGAATTCCTGCTGATTTTGGTTAGTTCACTGGCCCAGGCATACAGCATAGTTCTGTTACACTGCTCCCCTTTTGTGGAACACTCCGGCAGACCCGGATTGACCTTTTTCGGGTCAACTTGGGGCTGTCCGGTCTGCCTCTAAGGTAAAAGTTCTGTTTGCCTGGACAGTCCGTCTGCATTCCCATTGAACCGGCCTGGGCGATACTGGATGGAGAAATTATACGGTTGTAGGGCTAGGCTCCACCTCAGTAGTCGTCCATTGTCCCCAGCCACTCGGTTCAGCCATACTAGAGGGTTATGGTCTGTGATTAGGGTAAATTCCTGACCATAAAGGTAGGGGGTGAGCTTCTTTAGGGCCCAGACCAGGGCTAGACATTCCTTTTCCACTGCCGCATAACTCACTTCCCTGGGCAATAGCTTTCTACTCAGGTATGCGACAGGGTGTTCTCCCCCATCTTCTCCGACCTGGCTTAGCACTGCCCCCAGTCCGTACATGGACGCATCTGTGTGGACGACAAATCTTTTATTAGGGACGGGGGCAGACAAAACGGGTGCGTTGATCAGAGCTTGTTTCAGGGTTCGGAATGCTGCGTCACAGGCGGGAGACCACAGGACTACCCTAGGTAAATTTTTCTTCGTTAAATCTGTCAGAGGTTTGGCGATGGCGCTGTAGTCAGGGACAAATTTTCTGTAGTACCCTGCCGTTCCCAAGAAGGCTAATACCTGGGTCTTAGTGTGAGGGGTGGGCCAATTCGCTACGGCCTCTACCTTGGCGGGTTCTGGTCGTTGTTTCCCACACCCCACTCTGTGTCCCAAGTACTGAACTTCAGCCATACCAAAGTTACATTTTTCTGGTTTCAGGGTTAGGCTGGCGGCCCTAATCTGATCCAGCACAGCCTCTACGTGTCGTAGGTGTTCTTCCCATGTCTCACTATAGATCGCAATGTCATCCAGGTACGCGCAAGCGAATTCCTGGAAGCCATCAAGGAGGCGGTCCACTAAGCGCTGAAAGGTAGCTGGGGCATTTTTCATCCCGAAAGGCATGACCTTGAACTGGTACAAGCCAAACGGGGTGACAAACGCCGACTTAGGGATAGCGTCCTTGGCCAGGGGGATCTGCCAGTACCCTTTGCACAAATCGATGGTGGTCAGATAGCGTCCCCTAGCAATACGATCTAATAGTTCGTCTACTCGGGGCATGGGGTATGCGTCTGTCACAGTTCTGTCGTTAAGGCGTCGGTAGTCGACACAAAATCGGGTCGTTCCGTCCTTTTTGGGGACTAGGACGACTGGGGATGCCCAGGGGCTGTCGGAGGGTTCTATAACTCCTAGCTTTAACATTTCCTGAATCTCCTTTCTCATCTCCTCTTTCACGGCTTCGGGAATTCTATAGGGAGTCTGTCGGAGAGGGTTTTGTCCTGGGGTCTCTACGTAATGTGTCGCTAAGGGTGTGTAACCGGGTTCCTGGGAAAACGTCAATCTTTTTGCAGCTAGCATCTGCTGGAGTTGCTCTCTTTCGGTGGGCGTTAGTCGCTCCCCTAGCTGTACAGTGTTCAGCAAGGTTTTAGACTCGGGGTTAGCTAGTAGATCCGGGATGGGGAGACTGTCCGGGTCCTCAGTGGCCGGGATACATATGGCTGCTATGTCTTCGGGCCTTTCCTGGTACTCTTTCAGTAAGTTTATATGGAAGGACTTCTGTATCCTCTCGTCCTTGCTACTGGCAATTACATAGGTGGTGTCACAGATCTGTGCGACCACCTTGTAAGGGCCTTGCCAGGAGGTTTGTAATTTGTTCCCTTTAACGGGTCTAAGTACTAGGACTTTCTGTCCCACCTGGAAGGTTCTCAATCTCGCGCCCCGATCGTACCAATGTTTCTGTCGGCCTTGGGCCGCCTGGAGATGCTCTCGGGCCATCCTGGCTAGGTGCCCCATGCGGTCCCGCATCTCCAGTACATATGGTACGATGGGGACCCCCTCATGTTCTGTCTCTCCCTCCCAGTGCTCTCGGATCAGGTCGAGGGGGCCTCGTACCCGCCGTCCGTAGAGCAATTCGAATGGGGAGAACCCTGTGGATTCTTGCGGCACCTCTCGATATGCAAACAAGAGGTGTGGCAAGAATCGCTCCCAGTCCCTGTATTCCGCTGTAAAGGTACGCAGTAGTTGCTTTAGGGTACCATTAAAGCGTTCACAGAGACCGTTAGTTTGAGGGTGGTACGGGGAACTAAGGAGGGATTGGACACCGCAGGCCTTCCATAACTGCTGAGTTAGGTCTGCGGTGAACTGGGTCCCTCGATCCGACAGGATTTCCCGGGGAAATCCTACTCTGGTGAAGATCCCAACTAGAGCACTGGCGACAGTGTCAGCCTGGATATTCGTCAGAGCGACGGCTTCTGGGTAGCGGGTAGCATAGTCTACTACAGTAAGAATATATTTCTTACCAGAGGGACTGGGGTTAGGTAGGGGTCCCACTAGGTCGACTGCCACCCTGCTAAATGGTTCCTCGATCACTGGCATGGGTAACAGTCGGGCTTTGGGGTGATCCCCTCTCTTTCCCACCCTCTGGCATACATCACAAGTGCTGCAGTAACGGCGCACATCTTTCGAGATCCCTGGCCAAAAGAAGGTCTGGGTGATCCGGAAGGTTGTGCGGTTACCCCCTAGATGCCCTGCCAACGGAATGTCGTGGCCAATTCGGAGAAGCTCCCACCGGTACTTTCTGGGTACCACTAATTGGCGCTTCTGCGAGGGGGCACAGCCTCTCTTCCTGCCTTCGGTCACTCTATATAGCCTGTCCCCCTCCCATACAAAACGTTCTCGCTCGTCCCCCCTACTGTCAGCTAGTTCCCTGTACTTTTGGAGGGTGGGGTCCTGCCTAGTTTCCCTCCCAAATTCTTCTGGGGTGTCCCAAGCTATGGGTCTCTCTGTAATGTTAGTGTGGGGTGTCTGCTTGTGGCTTACCTGGGTCTCCCGACCTGTTGTAGGATCGTCCTCGATACGGGTCTGTGAGCGGGTGGTCACGGGGCAAGCACCAGCAGTAGTGGGTAAAAATGCTGAAGCTAGAGGGCCAATATCGTTGCCCAATACGACCTCGGCGGGTAAATTGTCCATGATGCCCACCGTGGTCTTTCCTGACCCGGCTCCCCAATCTAAGTGTATCCTGGCGGTGGGTAAGCGAAAAACAGCTCCCCCTGCGACACGAACAGCCACGGTACGATTTGACACATGTTCTGGTTTTACAAGGTGTTTCTGTATTAGGGTAATGGTAGCGCCAGTGTCTCTTAGGCCTTGTGCTATCTGTCCGTTCACACGCACCTCCTGACGGTGATGCTGACGATTATCTGGGGAAGCTGCTTGTATGGGGTTGGCCTCATATAATATTCCCAGGCACTCTTCAGGGCTTCCTTCAATTTCTAGGCAGTGAGCAGCCGCTGGACGTGGCGGTGTGCTTTCGGTGTTAGGTGGGCGCCTCCAGTTATTATTGGCTGATCCCAACGGGCAATACCGGGCAATATGTCCTGTGTTGCCGCAGCGATGGCACGTTACTTTGTAAGATTCCCGGGGATGGTTGTTATGCCCCTGGGGACGTGGAGGCCCTGGGGGTACTGGGGCCCGAAATTCTGTGCGTGCAGGGTAGGTTGTAGTGCGGGCCTCTGCTCTAGGGGCTGGTCGTGTGTTACTTTGGCTCACCTTCCTTGTCTCTGCATACTCATCTGCTAGTCGCGCTGCCTCAGTTAAATTGGCAGGGCGCCGATCTCTGACCCAGTCCTGTATATCTGCAGCCAGATCTTGAAAGAAGTGTTCCATCAGGAACAACTGTAATATTTCTTCTCCGGTGTTAGCATTGCACCCTCGCACCCAGTGTGTTGCCACCCGTTGTATCTTGTTTGCCCATTCCATGTGGGAGTCCACTGCCTTCTTTTTGGACTCCCGGAAGCGACGGCGATATGCTTCTGGGGTGACCGCATATCGGGTGAGTAGTGCAGCTTTCACCCGTTGATACTGCGTTATATCTTCCGTAGTAAGTGCCCGAAAAGCCTCATTTGCTTTTCCTGAGAGCTTTCCAGCCAGAATAGTAACCCATTGGTCTGGTGGTACTTGGTGTAGCGAGCATTGTCTCTCAAAGTCCGCTAAATATCCGTCAATTTCTTCTTCATTCTCTACAAACGCTTTAAATGCAGTGAACGGTATTTTCCTCCCTGTAGCAGCGGGTGGGGGGGTAGGAACTGCCTGTGTAATGGGCTGTCTAGCTCTTACCAGTTCCGCTTCTTGTCCCCTCTTAGTTTGTATCTCCTCCCTTGTTTCCCGGAGCAGCTGGTTTATTAGCTCCGTGGATCTTTCTGGATACCAAGCTAATCTCCGCTGTACAATGGCAGAAATTTCATCTTCCTCGCTGACAGGTGCAAGAGGTTCTGTTACCTCCATGGACCTATCCATTTCGTCCAGTTCTAGTAGGTCAGCTATCAGCTCCCTCCGTGGTCTGTTGCTGGCACTCCTACCACGACTCTCCAATAAATCCTTTAATGTGGGTCTTTTCAGCTTGACGTACTGAGCCTCCATTCAGCACTTGTTCTCTGGATAAAAGGACCATCCCACCGCTGCCACCAATGTAACGGCTACCCGGGTAGAAGGAGGGTATCTGCCGTTGGAGACGTCCTTTTTCCCTGTAAGCTGCTGTGGAGAAGTAAGCTGGTATAATCCCATCCACGATATCCAGAGTAAGAGTCAGGTTCAGCTGTAACAGGAGCAGAATAACATTCCCAAATAATCCCCTTCCAAGAACGAGACAAGGCTACGTTTTGAAGGGTCAAGAAGATCTGAGGACTGGAACACCCAGCCTGCTTTTATTGGGATCAGGTACACACAGGATACTCCCAGGGGGAGGATAAAAACACCCAATCATATACCTGGTAACACCCCCACGTCTCCTCCCCTCAGATAACATATAACATAATTAAAACGTACAACATTTTACCCCAGTTCTGGATGTTCCCCAAAAACAGGGGGTACAGCTTTAAATCCGGGGTCGCTTGATAGCTCTCATTCAGGGGACCAACATGTCCAAAAATCAGCCCATTCGGATGAATAGTTCGGGAGATACAGAGTTCCAAAGTTTTGACCGACCGCACAGACCAACTAGCCGAAAATAGTTCCATGAGTTTTGGCCTTGCGGTCGGTCTCCGTTCGCCTGGTAAAAAGGTCTGAAATTCTTGCCATCCATTCGAATCTCGGGGTTCGCCGCAATCCCCATAGATGATTGAACATAACTACCGAACGTCCGGTGATTCGGTAGTTTCCGTGCGAACTTCTGGAAGTATGGAGGACTCAGCGGTGTTCGCCTGTTTGCGTATCCGATTTTAGTTCCACGCGTCGACAGGCAAACACCGCTGTTCGCACGTAAGATGGCCGCGGCCACGTGTAAAGTCCCGAAATGGCGGCCACCTATACTTTACACAGGGAATTCATGCGAATCCATTCGAATGGTTGAAATGCACTAAATGTGACGAATTCCTGCTGATTTTGGTTAGTTCACTGGCCCAGGCATACAGCATAGTTCTGTTACATATATATATATATATATATTATCTACATATAGTATATACTATAATGTCATACTAAGTGTATTTTTTTATTAATATATACATATTAAGTTCAAAGTCTGACAGTTTATATCGTTGGATCGAGGCTTAAGGGTGCCTCTGATATCAGGTCATGTCGGGCAGCATGGAGCATATTCACTTAGCTGTAGAGGTGGTGTTCCAGTTCCTGGAGATCTGCGCTGGGGAGCGGTGAGGTGGGGTCTGCGCGGTGTGGTCACTTTGAGTTTGAGGGATATTCCATTCTTTGAGCATTTGTTGGCCTTCTTCCGCCGTGAGGATATGTTTTTCCACTCCATTCCGTCTGATCATTAATCTGGCTGGGAATCCCCATCTATACATGATATTTGCGTTTCGCAATGCTGTTGTTATGGGGGCTACCGCTTTTCTTTTAAGGAGTGTAGCGGCAGAGAGATCAGTATAAAGCTTTATCTTTGCAAATTTTCCTGGTCATTCTGGAAGAAGCCGTGATGATCTCATGATCTTGTCTTTAGATGTATAGTAGTGGAACTTTGCTATGGTGTCTCGTGGGAGAGATGATGGTAGGTTTCTTGGCTTCGGAAGGCGGTGTATCCTATCGATTTAGTAGATCTGTTGGGGACAGGTCTGGGGACACTGCGAGGAAGAGTTCTGCCGCAAATGATGGCAGGTCTTGCGGGGGTATATCTTCAGGGATGCCCCTGATGCTTCTTCTGTCCCTATCTTCATGATCTGCCACTTTGTCTGTGAGTAATTCAAGTTTGGCAGTGATGTCGCTATATGCGCCTGCCAGTGTGTTATGTGCAGTTATTATTTTGTCAGTTTTATCTTCTAAGTGTGCTGTGCACTCACCTATTGCCTGGATATCAGCTTTGATGTCTCTTGCCAGCTTAGAGAATTCCATCTGCATAGAGCCTTTGAGTTTAGACAACATTTTCTGAATAGAGGAGTATGTGGTTGGTGCAGAGGCATGTGTGGGGATGGATGTGCTGTCACTCCTGTCTGAGCAGGATGCTGGTGAGGACGGGCCGTCGGTGCCATCTTGGATTTTCTCTTGTGGTGAGATGAGAGCTGATATTTGTAGTTCCGTCGGCTTTTGCTTCGTTTTTTTCGCCGAGCACTATGCCATGTCTCTCGTGCAGGAGCTCGTGGCTTACGCGTCCATCTTGGATCGCTGCGTGGCAACGCCCCAATATATACATATATTAATATTAAAATATCAAAATACACTTAGAGTAAAATTACACACGTGTGTATATATGTGTGTGTGTATATATATATATATATATATATATATATATATATATATATATATATATATATATATATATATATTAAAAATTTAAAAAATTAAACTTTTTATATATATAATTTTATTCTAACTGTATTTTGATATTAATATATACATCTATTTATATCAAAATACACTTGGAAGGAACCTATATATCTATGTATATATAAATAAAAATACAAAATATACATATGTCCATATACATAATTACATAAATGATTTCATAAATCTACACGTAGACTTCAAATATATAAATATGTATATATATTTAAATTATAAGTGCTTATTTATGTAATATTTTTACATAATTAAGTAATTTTATTGATTGCAATGTGGGGGATCTGCCTGACAACCCAGGCTGAAAGTCCAGGGAATATAATTTGCTAGCACTTTATTTAACCCTGTAACTTTCACAAACACCATAAAACCTGTACATGGGGGGTACTGTTTTACTCAGGAGACTTCGCTGAACACAAATATTAGTGTTTCAAAACAGTGAAACATATTACAGCGATGATATTGTCAGTGAAAGTTAAGTTTTTTGCATTTTTCACACAGCACTTTAACTGATGATATCATTGTGATATGTTTTATAATTCTTTATTTTTGGTGCATGTTAGCATGTATCATACAAACATTTTGCATTCAAGTCTTGGTACATAAATTTTACAATCTATTCTGGAACAGGGGTAAATATCGCATATGATGTCACTGGCTGGGTATCGTGTTGCACGTTTTTAATAGTGTGGTAGTCTGTTGAGTTGTAACGAGTTAGTCAGTGTATGGGTTGTTAAACTCCCTCTATGTGTGATGTCTCGTAGGATATATGCCAGTGAGGTTTGCGAGTTATGGGTCTCTTGGGTGCTTATGGGGATGAGGCGTGTTGGTTCCTACGTGGTGTCGGCCCTATTTGCTCTTGGCCCTAGTTTTATTGTGTGACCCTTGTCCCCTTGTCGTTCCCCCTGGCATGTTGAGTGTGATGGGGAGGGGGGGAGAGAGTCCCTGAGCGTGCTGTGGGCGCTGTGTGTGCCCTTGAGTCTTTGTGCGCAGCTTTTACTGTTTTAAAACCCTGCAGTCTCTGCTCAATTATCTTCCACATCTCATTAGCTGACAATCACACAGCCTTCCTCACACTTCTTGAAAAAGAGTGTGCTTTTTTTTTTTTAAAGCTTCCTTTATAGCAGAGTGTTTAAATTAGAAAATCTTATCTCGTGCTCATGTAATAGTCTGCTAGAGCATGCAACAGCCTCCTGTGTGCAATTTCAAGTTACATTTCACAATCTTAAAATGGCAAAAGTGTTTTTTTAAAGTATCAGAACTGGGGGACTCTGATCACTTTAACAATGGGTTATTAACAGTCATTAACAATAAGTAGCAAATATATGTTGGTAATTTTCCTTAGTTTTC
>OW240917.1:204708931-204743423 GCA_933207985.1 Pelobates cultripes | reverse complement strand
ACAGTCCCAAATTACATATGTCAAGTTTAAATGTATGCAGCAAAGGTTTGTGGCTTACAATATAAACAGACATTTTTTGTCAACACATGTATTTAGTGTCTGCACGCTACGCACGTCTTCCTGTTTGCAAATTGGAATCATATCAAGGCATAATTGCAATGAAAAAGTGTGTAATATCACATTTGTGGTTTAACACTTGAAATTTAGAAACACCTGGTGATTCATTAAATGGTTTTAGTTCTTGGAATGTTCCTTTAAGCTCAGAGTAACAGTATCTCTTTAACCCCTTAAGGACCAAACTTCTGGAATAAAAGGGAATCATGACATGTCACACATGTCATGTGTCCTTAAGGGGTTAAAGCTTATTCAGGACAGCGCACTGCACCACCAGTATGTCCCCCTCCTTTGGTCATAGGTAACAAAAAGGAAGGGAGGAATAAATATTTAAATTGTAAATACAAATTTAAAAAATAGTTGTTTATTATAAACATTCCTGCAGACACCACAGCCCCTACTCACTTACACACTACAGTCCCTTTAAACGGACACTTCAGCCCCTATTCACACATACACACAACAAAGACAAACCCCTACACTACACTCTCTAGACACACACATACTCTCTCTTTACAGCCCATAGACGTGCACACACTCTCTTTGAATAAAACACTTCAGCAAACTAAAAATTTCCAGGGACACTTGCAGCACAGCTATCAATTACTTACTTGAAAATTTACCACAGCCACTTCCGCAAAGCTCCACCTACTATGTCCAACCCACATAATTAATCTCCTCCTACTTATAGTGCTGCTTACAGGGTCTACTCAATAAAGAGAGAATTACAGGGAATTGAGATGGTTATTTTAAACTTAAAGGGACACTCCAGGCACCCAGACCACTTCTGCCCATTGGAGTGGTCTGGGTGCCAACTCCCACTACTCTTAACCCTGCAAGTGTAATTATTGCAGTTTTTTGTAAAGTGCAATAATTACCCTGCAGGGTTAACTCCACCTCTAGTGGCTGTCTATTAGACAGCCACTAGAGGGCACTTCCTGGTTTCTAGCACAGGAAACCTGTGCTAGAGCGTCGCTGGACGTCCTCACGCTGTGTGAGGACCTCCAGCGTAGCTCATTTCCCCATAGGAAAGCATTGAAATGCATTTTCAATGCTTTCCTATGGGGAGCGCGCATGTGCATTAGGTATCCCTGGCCATTGGGCGGGATCTGTCTCTCCCACCGGCCGACGCAATCAGAGGCGGATGAAGAAGCAGCGATGTGGGACATCGTCGCTGCCTCAGGTAAGTTACTGAAGGGGTTTTCACCCCTTCAGCAACCGGGGATTGGGGGTGGGAGGGAGGGGGGACCTGCAGTGCCAGGAAAACGAATTGTTTTCCTGGCACTGGAGTTTCCCTTAAGACCAAAGTAGCAGCGTTGGAAACATTTTCCCATTCAGCTGCACTATTTCTGCCTAAAGTTTGAAATTCCCATCACAATTCCCTGCAATTCTCTCTTTATTGAGTAGACCTTTATAACACCAAGTTCCCACCAACAGTACCATCATCCTTGGTATGCCATAGATACATTCACAGCACAGCATCTACATCAGAAAGGTGCATTTAATCACTTTTAGGTGAGTTGGGTATCAGTGGTGACACTGTTAGTACAAATATAGAAAGACCTTGTGCAGATGTGCTTCAGTCAGTGAGTTGTGTCTATACCATAGAACATACATTAATTCACAAAGATAATTATATTGGGGAGTGAATAAAGTAAGTTAAAGGATCACTATAGTGTCAGGAAAACAAACCCGTTTTCCTGACACTATGTCATCCTTGGGGGACCCACACCCCTTCACCAGTTTACCTTAATCCAGCATTGGGCTCCCTCAGCGCTGGTGACCTCTCCTTCCCTGCCGACGTCAGCTCCCGAGTGGAGCGGAATGCGCATGTGCGGCAAGAGCCATGCACGCATTCTAACTATTCTATTTCTCAATGCTTTCCTATGGACGTTCTGCACGCGAATTTCGTCTCTAACGGCTATCTAGAGGTTGGATTAACCCTGCTAAGTAAACATAGCAGTTTCTCTGAAACTGCTATGTTTAC
Organism: Pelobates cultripes; assembly: GCA_933207985.1. Lineage (NCBI taxonomy): Eukaryota > Metazoa > Chordata > Amphibia > Anura > Pelobatidae > Pelobates > Pelobates cultripes. Next base: position 204,741,322 of record OW240917.1, on the reverse strand, counting down.
ATGTAAAGGGTTAAAACCTGAGGGACCTGTCACCCAGACCACTTCATTGAGCAGAAGTGGTCTGGGTGACTATAGTGTCCCTTTAAAATAAAGAAAGCTGAAAATAAGAAACGAAAGATACAGAAGGATAATTTACAGAATGGAATTAATTAGAGAAATGAGAGCAAAAGGAAAACATATGCACATATTCCATTAGCCCCTTTTCATGCCACCAGTTGAAGCTAGCAGGGCAAATTAACATCCCTTAATTAAAGAGATTCTGAATATTATATAACATTTTAATTTAAAAGTACAGGCAATTCTTTACAATCTCTATTCTACCCCTGTTTCTGACTTCTCCTAATTGGTCTCTATCTGATAGCTGAGTCACTTGTTAAAAAAGTGATCCAGGAGCAACGCGGATGGTCGCACTGATCTGAGCTCCGCTCAATGCTAGCCCAAAAAGCTAAGAAAAAAGCATTTACTGCGAAAACAAAACGGAACCCTCGACTCACTCAGCAATGACCCACCCAAAACAAAAGAAACAGGTAGAAAAAAAACAACAGATCAGGGTTTTTTGCAGCCCGAGCATCAACGCCAAAAGTTGCAGGCCTGACAGACCAGGACCAAGATAGCGACGGCTGGAACGACACGCTGCTGCTGAAGGCCTCCCCGGGCTCACATAACCTACCGGTAACCCAGGACTTCTTACAAACCTGCCTGGAGGACATGTCCAGCAAAATCCTGGCGTCCATCCAAGGCATTCTGAGGGAGCTGCAGGAGCTGGGAGACAGAATTGCGCGGGTAGAACAGCGCATGGAGGAGCAAGCATCTGCACATAATGAAATGGCAGACCAAGGGCAGAGCCTGCAGCAGCAACTGGACCAGACGCAATGAAAAATTATGGACTTGGAGCACCGATCATGGAGACAAAACTTGAGACTCCGGGATATACCGGAGGAAGTGACACAACAAGACCTACACGCATACCTAATAGAGTACTTCAAAGCTTTAACACCTGATTTACCAGCGGAGGTACTGATCCTGGACAGGTACCACAGAGTCCAAAAACCAACATTCCTGCCACAGGATACTCCAAGGGATGTGCTTACCCACCTACACGATTTTCATGTGAAGGAGGCAATTCTCCAGGCCACAAGGGCAGGCAGGGATCTGCCTCAAAAATTCATCAACATTAAAATCTTCACGGATTTTTTAGCAGCTACATTACAGAAAAGGAAAGAATTTAAGGCTATTACAGAAACCCTACACAATAAAAACATCCAGTACCAATGGGGATACCCGATCCGCCTACTGATCAGGAGGAAAGGCACGATGACAATGGTAAACACCCCAGAGGAAGGCCGCAAATTACTACGCAGCTGGGGCATCCAAAAAAAAGGGGGACGAGAGGAGCTGAGACCTATGTAATCCTGACTATATTATACGCTCCAATCATATTGGAGAACCTTCACTTACCTCACCTCTTGCACTTCAAATATCGTCCGCATGCAGGTCATACATCAGCGAGTAATGGGCATAGTGTGCTCACCTAGTAACACTGTATATACCATCTTTAGAGTACACCACACACCCACCTGCACCACATAACTGGTGCCTCACCCTTCAGTGGGAAATGTTCAAACATAATATTGAAATATTGTTTGTTATTTATGTTACAATGTTTGCTTCAAATGTTATGCATAATGGTTGCACTATTGTTTCTTTACCCGTACACCTCTTACCCTAACCCACACCACCAGACAGATTCCGAACCACATAGTAAACCTCCCTGTTGAGAACTACAGAATCAGGGAGTAGTAGCACAACACCAGGGGAGATCACACTACAAGGGACACACTGCTACGGGGCAGATGGGCAACAAGCTGAGACCCAGAGATAACAAGAATGACGTACTAGTCTCCAAGAACAAAAAACCCCAGTACAACCCCATAGAATATGAAAATATACTGCCATAATGTAAAAGGATTAAACACACCGGTGAAAAGGTACTGCCTCACAAGAGACCTGCGCAAAGAACTCCCTGACGTGGTGTATCTGCAGGTAACCCACCTCAAAAAGACGATCGCCTTAGCACAGGCGCAATACACAGCACAGTTCCACAGTACCCCTACGTCCAAAACTAAAGGGGTCTCCATCCTCATTAGCAAGAATGTGTCCTTTAAACTGCTATACGAATCCATTGATAAAGAGGGCAGGTACATTATAATAGTATGCGAAATCAATAACCTAGAACACACGATAGTCAATCTATACGCACCTAACACAAACCAGAGGAATTTTCTACACAAAGTAATCACATTACTACAACCAGTCCAGAGGGGCGTTACAATAATCTGTGGTGATTTAAGCCACATACTTGACCCCAAATGGGACACCACGGTGCAGTCTAATACTCCCAGATCAGCTACCCTCAAGAGGGAATGCAAACCACTAACACGACTGCTTAGTGAACACGACTTTTACGACGCATGGAGGGTGCAGCACCCTGGGGAGAGGGATTACACCTTCTCTCAGGTGCATAACACTTACTCGCGGATAGATGGGTTTTATATAAAAGGCACATTCCTCAATCAACTTACAGAATGCTCCATAGACACCATAACGTGGTCGGACCACGCCCCAATAACCCTAGAACTCCATGATGCATACGATTACAAACACCGGAGCCCGTGGAGACTAAATGAGTCTTTACTAACAGACCCCCAGTTCTGCGACAAATTAAAAGACGACATCTACCACTATTTTACCACAAACCAAACCCCAGATATCACGCCAGAAACATTATGGCAGGCGCATAAACCAGTAATAAGGGGACTCCTTATAGGGAAAGCTAGTGCACTAAAACGAGCAACCCAAACAAAAAGGAAAAGATGGCTGACAACCCTGTACAGCCTAAATAGAAAGAACCAACTATCACTGACCCCACAACTACAAGAACAAATTAGAGTAGTCTTAGAAGAAGGTAAAAAGTACGACTTAGCGAAATTGCGATTCACCATGCGGAAACTTCAGGCAACACACCCAGGAAAACAGAGCGAGCAAACTATTAGCAAGGAGACTACCACACAGGAACGCACAATCAAAAATCCCATGTATCCTGACCTCGACAGGGAAAAAAAGGGTAACGCCCAAAGACATCAGTGATGTATTTGTTGGTTATTACGCAACCTTATACAATCTGGGACAAGATCCAACCACCCCCCAGCCATCACAAGCGACTATAGAACAATACCTAGAGGGGGTATCTCTGCCATGTCTAAATGAGGCACAGATAGAGAGCCTACAGGCCTCTATCACAGAGGAAGAAGTCCTACAAGCCATCACACGTCTCCCAAACGGGAAAGCACCAGGACTTGACGGGCTCACCAATGCATACTATAAAAAATTTGCTACCATTCTTGCACCACACCTAGTAAACCTATTTAATGCCACCACCCATAAAGCAGAAGCCCCAGTGGATATGCTGGGTGCCCACATCATAACACTGCCAAAACCAGGGAAACCACCCACATGTAGCCAAAACTACAGGCCAACACAGACACAAAATTATACGCTAAAATACAGGCAACTAGGCTAAAACACATTCTTCCCACACATTCTTCCCACACTGATACATGATGATCAGGTGGGCTTTACCACAGGCAGGCAAGTGATCAACATCATGCATAGTCAACGTAGAGGCCAGACAGAGGGAGTATTGCTCTAGCTAGATGCAGAAAAGGCCTTTGATCGCCTTAACTGGCCTTTCCTAGAGGCGGTGCTCCAGACATACAAATTTCCAAGACCATTCATAAACGCGTTAAGGGCACTATACTCACATCCCACAGCAAAGGTCCTTAATGCAGGATTTGTATCCAAATAAATCATAACGAATGGGTCTAGGCAGGGATGCCCCTTGTCCCCACTACTATACATTTTAGCATTGGAACCGCTAACAGCGTCCATACGTGCAGAACCATCCATACATGGCATCACCTTGGGAGATAGGGAGTATAAGCTTAACCTATTTGCAGATGATATTCTAGTCACACTCACACAGCCCTTGATCTCCTTGCCAAACCTGATGACGCACATACAAGCATATGGAGCAGTTTCCTACTATAAACTGAATGTAACCAAGATGCAAGCACTAGGGATGCACATAAACGAAAACCTCATGACCAGACTAATCACGGCATCCCCCTAGATTGGAGACATGACTACCAGACGTTTTGGGACTCAAACTCACAAAAAACCCCACTCAACTATTCAACCACAACTATGTACGTCTGCATAAGGAATTCACAGACTCTATGCAGGCACAGAGGGGGAAGTTTCTATCATGGACGGGCCGCATAGCAGCGGTAAAAATGTCGCTTATACCCAAAATCCAATATCTTTTCCGTACGCTACAAATACCTATACTGCAACAATACCTTAAAAACATGCAACACACCATTATCACCTTCATATGGGAGGAGAAAAAAAGCAAGAGTAGCAGCAGGAACTCTACAACAAATGGTGCGCAGAGGAGGACTGGGCCTCCCAAACCTGACAGCCTATTGCAGGGCAGCATATCTTCATAACATAGCACAAATGAACCACCCAACACATGCACCACAATGGGTAACCATAGAATCACACTGGGCTCCCAGACGGGATCTACGAGCACTAGTATGGCAGCAAAAGTGCCCCAGATACATCCAGGACAAACTTTTGCCCAGCACCCAAACTCTATTACAAGTATGGCACAAAATGAGAGATAAACTGGTGGCGAAGCAATCACTCCCCCTGGCCACGCCGATACAAACAATAGGGCTGGAGATCCCAACCTTCCCGTGGGAAACATGGGTGAAGGGGGGGATACACCACATGTATCAGGTAATTGACTGGTGGCGCCTGAGACCTCTCCCAGCCATTCAGGAGGAGTATGCATTACCCACCAAGACCACATTCTCCTACATGCAACTAAAGTCATACGTGATAAGTAAATTAGGTAACGAAAAAGACCCAGAGGACACGATAAGCATGACGAGGTTCGAAAAACATTGTGTGGGTACAACAAAACTCAGGAAGACTCTATCCTGGGGATACCAGGAGCTGCTCATGTCACAAACATTAGACAAGATTAAACAGGCATGGCACCAAGAGCTGGGACAGACAATCCCAGACGATACATGGGATAACGAATACTCGGCACACCAGGGGCTCACAGCATGCAATACACATCTGGAATTACAACGCAAAATACTGTATTGCTGGTACGTAGTGCCAGACAAACTGCATAGGATGTGGCCCAACACCAGCAACAAATGTTGAAGGTGTGGAGAGAGGTGGGGACAATGCTACACATTTGGTGGTCTTGTGCCACGCTCAGCACATTCTGGAAGGAGGTAGCCCAACTACTACAAAATATGCTACCGATACCAAGGTTAGATAACCTACAAACTTGTGTTCTGTTCATGCTGCCAAAGGGTACACCGAAACACTTTAGGACAATAATCTACCACACCATCATATCAGCAAACTTGCTGATATCCAGATTGTGGAAAAAAACGATGCCTCCCACGATTGAGGGCTTGATAAAACAGGTAGAACAAAATTGGGAGTATGAATTTATGGCGACAACACAATTCGGTGCACGAACACACATACATGTGGCACACGGGACATGGATAGCATATACAAAGTCCGAGGTATGAGAGCCAGAAGCCACAAATACACCAGATTGTAGAATGTAAACTACCTACCAAATGATACTGTGAGTTGTGTCGGCAACACCCAAGAGATGTAAGGGCACATACCTCAGTTAGCACTAACCAATTCACAGTGTGTAGAGCTGAAATAGAAATGTGAACATTACGTTACTTTGATTGATGTGTGGGAAATAATTCACGTCAAACAAACACAAGCGAATACCCAACATAAAAAGGTACAATGTACTTATGTAAATTCATGAGTGAACTGTCTTGGAAACCCTTCGTCAACTGTATAAATAATACATGTACCTGGATGCTCATGTACCTGTGTGATTCTCCATAACCTGTCTTTCCCCATTTCTGTTCTGTACCCCAAACCCATCCCAATGTTACACACCTATGAAAAAAGTCAGTAAACTTTAAATAAAAGAAAAAAAAAAGAAAAGTGATCCAGAAGCTAATATATTCTCAGCACAGAGGAATCTATTAGCTGCTGAATCACAGACACAGAAAGCTCTTTTTCTATTTTTGGGTGGGAACAGAATCCCTTATTTTGACTATATAATAAATAACAGCATTAAATGTATATTTATAATAATTCATACCTCGCTCAGTACCTGTCACAACAGCAGCTGCTTCCAGACTGCAGGAGCATGTGACAGGGCTGGGGCTGGGGAAAGGATGTAAGCTGGAGCTCATACAGACCTGCACAGAGCCATGTGACCCCGAACTATGACGTCATGCGAAGTGCTTTGGTGAAAAAGCGCACTTCCCTAGACAGTCACGGCATAGTAAATTACTCTGGACAGGCTCCTACTTGCCGGGACTGTCCCGGCAAAAACGGGACAGTTGGCAAGTATGCACATACAGCACTACATGAAGCCTTTCCAAACATACACAGCCTGTTAACAAACCTGTTCCAATGCTGTACTTTAGTATCCCACTTATTGAGATAACAATAATTCACCAGTAAACATTACACAAGCATCTTATTCAATTTGTGTGTGCTGTGTAAAACTGACACTTGTAATATTCCCCTGTTGAGACCTCTTAAGCAGTAGGCATGTGCATGGGGAAAATTTTCGGTTCGCATTCCGAAATTCGGGACTTTCGCAATTCGGGACTTTCTCACTTCGGCACTTCAACACTTCGGAACTTAGGCACTTCAACACTTCGGAAATTCAGCAAATTCGGCATTTCGGAACTTCGAGACTTCTTTTGCAGCCGCTTAGTAGATAACTCCCTAATTCCCATGGTAAGTAAAGATTACTTAGTATTAGTAAATTTTGCCCCTACTCGCTATACTGAAAGTAGGGGCATGTCTAGCCTGTGGCTGCTCACTGTTAAAAAAAAAAAAAAAAAAAAAGGATCCTATTGCTCCCCCTGGCCCCCACCCCTGAGCGGCAGGTGGGGGCCCTACAGTAAAATAAGTAAAATAATGTCCTCCCTCCCTGGCCCCCACCCCTGAGAGGTGGGTGGAGGCCCTAAATTATAATAAGGGGGGACCTAATGTCCTCCCCCTGGCCCCCACCCCTGAGCGGCGGGTGGGGGCTCTAAAAATGTTACCCCCCCCAGGAGACTAGGGGTCACCAAACCCCTAGTCACCCCCTCCCCCCCAAAAAAATTAACCCCCTACCTACCCCCTCACCCTAAAAATAATGAGGGTGGGACCTTTAACAAAGTACCTGTAAATAAAATAAAACTTACCATTCGATGTTTTCTTTCTTCTAAAATCTTCTTTTTTCAGCCCCAAAAAAGGCCAAATAAAAATCCATAATAACCGACGCAATAAAAAAAAAAAAAACGAGCGCAAAAAAATAATCCGTCTTCACCCATGGAGGGCTCTGCGCAGACTGAGCTCTGCAGGGCGGGGGAAGGCTTATAACCAATCAGAGTTATGAGTCAAATTACACAGCGTGGGAAAATTTCAAAGAACTTCCCCACGCTGTTTAACACAGAGCACTCTGATTGGTGGATTTCAAGCCAACCAATCAGAGTGCTGTGACAGGTAAATATAGAGACTTACCTGTCAGTCTCTTTATTTATCTGTCAGAGCACTCTGATTGGTTGGCTTAAACCCACCAATCAGAGTGCTCTGAGCCTAATTGCAGGGCGGGGCAAGGCTCAGTCTGTGCGGAGCCCTCCATGGGTGAAGATGGATTATTATTATTTTTTTTATTTTTTTTTTAATTGCGTCGGTTATTATGGATTTTTATTTGGCCTTTTTTGGGGCTGAAAAAATAAGATTTTAGATCAAAGAAAACGTTGAATGGTAAGTTTTATTTTATTTACAGGTACTTTGTTACAGGTCCCCCCTCATTATTTTTAGGTTGAGGGGGATAGGTAGGGAGTTAATTTTTTTTTTGGGGGGGGGGGGGGGGGGGACTAGGGGTTTGGGGACCCCTAGTCACCTGGGGGTAACATTTTTTTAGGGCCCCCACCTGCCGCTCAAGGGTGGGGGTCGGGGGGAGGACAATAGGTCCCCCCCACTGGTATTTAGGGCCCCCACCCGCCGCTCGGGGTGGGGGCCAGGAGGCAGGACATTAGGTCCCCCCTCTTATTAGTATTTAGGGCCCCCACCCACCGCTCAGGGGTGGGGGCAGGGGGGAGGACCTTAGGTCCCCCCCTTATTAGTATTTAGGGCCCCAACCCACCGCTCAGGGGTGGGGGCCAGGGGGGGAGGACATTAGGTCCCCCCACCTTATTCTGATTTAGGGCCCCCACCCGCCGCTCAGGGGTGGGGGCCTGGGGGGAGGACAATAGGTCCCCCCCATTATTTTATTATTTTACATTAGGGCCCCCACCCGCGGCTCAGGGGGGTCAATAGGTACCCCCTTTAGTTTAAAAGCCCACACTCGCGCGTCTCGGGAGGGGGGATCTTTTTTTTTTGCTCACTGTTCAATAGACCCTTAGTATTAGTAAATTTGTCTGAAAGACCAATTTAGGTCTTTCAACCTTTTAGTAGATAACTCCCTAATACCGTGGGAATTAGGGAGTTATCTACTTATTCGTTCCTGTCATTACATTGACAGGCTAAGTAACTTACATTTTATATGAATGTATGTTACTTGAGTGTTGTAAGTGTTGCAAATGCTTACAGCTGAATCTTGGCTATGTTTGTATACATTTTATTTAAAATTGTATACAATGTAACATTCTTCTTCTTTCGCTGGGTAAGTACTTAGGCAATACTGTGCTACGGCACTTCGGAAATTTGGTAATTTCAGAACTTCGGGACCTCGGCAATTCAGATATTCGGAAGTACCCGAATTTCTGAATTGCCCGAAATTCGTCTGAATTCATATTTGGACCGAAACGAATTGCACATGTCTATTAAGCAGAGCTCTGACTATTGGATGCCTTGGAGGGATATCAAACCAACATGTTTACTTTGAGGGGATTGTGAGCATCATTGTTGATAACATGACATGCATGGCCCCTCCTATTAGTCTGCACTGCCTTTGCATGGTCTGTCCAAATTATTTTCCTATTTTTGGCCTAGCCTAGCTCATGTATAATATTAATCTGTTGGGATATCATTTAATTACTGTAATAATATTTGTGACCTGCGAAGAGATTTGTGACCTGCGAAGTCATGTGTAAGCAATCATGTAACGGAGCGCCTGTACCCAGAGTGATACCTTTGTCGTAGTTCTCTCCCAGAACCTGCAATGCAATAGTGTGTTATAACTCTTGTATACCCATACATCAGTCAAGACTTGATGAAGGGTATTAGGGAAAAACACTAAGAACCCAAGGAGGTCAGTGGCCCTGCTTTCTGCACAGTCATGTTCTGGCTGGGGAGATCAGATCAGAGTTCTCCCCAGCTAGAATAAGCCATAATTCTACATATTCCATCAATAGATTGTCCCTGCAACTTATCACACTCTAAGTTTCACTCTCTGCCTCCAGTCCACCCCTCCATCCAGCTAAGGTCTCCTCCATGCTCTGACTCTGCTGAGTATCTTGTGAGAGGAAGATTCGGTACACGGGGGATGGGAAGTTGCTTCACTTTCTGCCCTTTCCTCTCTTGTAGAATCTGCTGAAGCCTGGCATGCAGGTATGTAAATATTTTGTTATCCACCCTTTATCCATCCCATACCCTTTCCCCCCCATTACCCATCCCAGACCCTACTCCCCCATTACCCATGCCAGCCCCTATGCTCCCCATAACCCATCTGAGCCCCTATGCCACCTTCAACCTTATGCCCCCATTACCCATCACAGTCCCTATGCCCCCTTACCCATCACAGCCCCTATGCCCCTTTACTCACCACAGCCCTTATCTTACATTGCACCCACCACTGCCCCTATCTCACCCTACACCAACCACAGCCAACCATCCAGAAGCTAATAGATTCTCAGCACAGAGGAATCTATTAGCTGCTGGATTCCAGACACATGTTCTTTTTTTTTTTACCCATCCCAGACCCTATGACCCCCTTTTCCCATCCCAGACCCTATGCCCCCTGCACCCATCCTAGACCCTATGCCCTACTGCACCTAAAACAGCCATTATCCCCCCTCATACACTGCAGCCACTATCCACACATATACTGCAATCTCTGTATCCCCCCACAGTAGAGCCTCTAGTATCCATACAAACACACTAAAGCCCCAGTATCCCCCAGATGCCTACTACTATATATCCCACACACATACAATAGCCACTATCCGCACACACTCTGCAACACACCCAACCCTCTCCACTCACATACTACACTGCAAACCGCTCCATCCACACATGCAAACCCATAAGGAACATCACTATATGCACAGAATCCCACAAGCAGCATCTCTACACATGCAGGACCACATGAAGCCTCCCTACACACACATCACAAGCAGCATCCCCAACATTGCAATACTGCATACAGCCTCCACAAATTAAATTATTAAAATTACATAGCACAAACCTATTCTGCAGCACAGTCCAATAGGTAAAACAAGAAAAACTATTAATTCTAACTCAATACGTTGACATACAGTAACACAGCATCACAAGCAGCATCCCCCAGACACAACCCCACAAGGTGGTGGTGGAGTCATGTTTTGGTCCGGAATCATGGGAAGAGAGCTGGTCGGCCCCTTTAGGGTCCCCAAATGTGTAAAGATGACCTCTGCAAAGTATGTGGAGTTTCTGACTGACCACTTTCTTCCCTGGTACAGAAAGATCTATGCTTTCCGTAATAAAATCATCTTCATGCATGACAATGCACCATCTCATGCTGCAAAGAATACCTCTGCATCAATGGCTGCTATGGGGATAAAAGGAGAGAAAGTCATGGGGTGGCCTCCATCCTCCCCTGACATCAATCCTATTGAGAACCTTTGGAGCATCCTCAAGCAAAAGATCTATCAGGGTTGGGAGGCAGTTTACATCCAAACAGCAGCTCTGGGAGGCTATTCTGACATCTTGCAAACAGATTCAAGCAGAAACTGTCCAAAAACTCACAAGTTCAATGGATGCAAGACTTGTGAAGCTGCTATCAAATAAGGGGTCCTATGTTAAAATGTAACGTGACCTGTTAATTGTTTAAAAAGTTAAAATGTTGTTATAAGTTTGATTGAAATAGCCTTTGATTTCAGTAAATATGCTGCAAACACAACAAATGACAATTTTCAGTTCTTTACAACCTATAAAGTGTTTTACTGTGCGTAATAATTTGTAACCGTGCATTGTAAGTTTTTTACGTTTAAAAAAAATGCTGTTATTAGGAGGTTTGTTCAATAAAATTTGAATTGTACTCTTAATAGTTGATAACATGGTAATTATGCTGACTGTTTTTACATCAATTATTTAGGTAAATGAGAAAAATAACATTTGCATAATAATTTGGAACAGGGTGTATACTCTCTCTGATAGTTTAGACACTCCAGCTCCCAGGGTCATCTTTACGAATGAGCACGCTGTGAAGTTGCCCAGGGGCCCCACAATCAGAGGTGCCCCACCGCATTGCCCATGTGCCAAGGCCAACAGGTGAGATCCTTTCATCTCCCCTACTGGCCCATGCAGAGCTGGCTTTGCGGTCCAGCCAGTGGGGAGATCAAAGATCTCCCTCATTGGCCTTATGCACTTCATGCGGGAGAGGTGGTAGGGAGGGCCAGGGAGGCATATAGTGTGGCGGAACCACTGCCTGTCCGTGAATTGCCTTTCTTTCTACTGTATGTGTTTTTCCCATCCTTTCATTTATTGTTCTAGGTCCTTCACGAAGGGAATCCATTCACCTCCCCAATGGGGACCACCCTGATACCTCATTTAGGATGTTACATTACAATATTCACACCTCGCTTCATAGGTGTCTAACTGCAAACTGCAGAGGGAAACAGTTAATGAGCATTTCCCTGGGTTGCCGCCATTCATACAGTTGAACGCCTCCAGGACTCCCCGGCACAGAGGCTCCTGGGAAGAAGACCCCCTGGCGGCTAGTGTGGTAAACCCTGTGTTCACAGTGGCGGGCTTTGGGGACAAAGGGAACAAAGTCCCTTCTGCGCTAGGGTCCCAGGGAGGGGGAGGATCTTGGGATGTGACAGTGTGCATAAAAGCTGTTTGTGACCAATAAAATTGTGTTGTACCTCCAGGACTGTGTGTCGTTCAGTTACTTGGGGTGTGACAGACCTCTCTGTCCCTGGATTTTGTATTTCTGACTATGAGTCCGTTGGTTTATTCAGTGATTTTAACTCTCCTATGTGCAGTCTGATGTTTGTTCGAATAACCAAACTAATTACCGAACGACCGACCACCCTGTAGTGGAGTGTGCTGCCTATTGACCCTTTTAACCTCTATAACACTTTGGGAAACCGCAAACACCTCAATGTTCTGAGTGGTCATCTGGGTGGTCGTCGTTCATATGCACGAACATGTGGCGGCGGCCATCTTAAACTGTCGAACGGCCAGCGGTGTTTTGTCGTCGAGCGCATGGAATAGTTTTCGGACACTCGCTCGCACGAACACCGCTGGGACTTACAAACTTCTAGCAAATCATTCCTTTTCATACAAACACAGTGGCTTTCGGTACATTGAAGCACACAAACAAGAGACACTGGAGAATCATAGACATGAACAGTTCTTTCGTTATTTTAATGTTTCCCTACCCCTGCAATAGACCGGCCGACCCAGCTGAACTTATGGAACTATTCTGGGCAGTAGCCACGTGGGCAGCCGGGCAGAAATGTGACCTCCAGCTAACTTTTGAATCTGGGTGATTTGTAAGTATGTTGTTCACCCAGATCGGGACTATCAGGAAATGTATGTTTTGGACACTTCCAAAAATGTATGTTTTTGGGGTGCTTCCAAAAATGGGTAAAATACTTGCATTTTTCGTTTGGAGATAATAGAGTTCATACAGTAATTAACTCAATTATCTCCCAAGCAAAGGGGAGGGATTGTGTACACTGTATGGGAGTGTCTGAATGTAAAACTCTGTTTTTATTTGCTTGTTGATCTTGTGTCCCTGTGCCCAACCAGGTCCACCTGCGTGGCACCCTGGTTGGGAAAACTGTATAAAAGGCCAGTGTGCCCCATTAAACCTTCAGTTCCTGATTTACCCTCAACACAGAGCCTGGTCTCGTGCTTGTAGGGAAAAGCGATATCAGCGATAATCCCTGCTCTTGGGATAGCTCTTTGGAGCATTATAATCACTAGCACTTCTAAGAGCTGTTCCTGCTCTGCTCTACAGCCTCCCTCTTACTATAAGGGAGAAAGGACGTCTCTCGTGGCGGAGAAAACCCCTTACACTATCGGGGTAATGGGTCTATTTGTACTTTACATTGTTCCTGACCAGCTGAAGGAAGGGAATTAGTGGAGGTAACCAGTTGGGTTACCCGTGGTCCGCTACATATAGTTCCTACCGCGAGCAGGCTGTGTGGAGCGTTGCCACGCGTTACCATGGCAATGCTCTGACACAGCTCACAAGAGGAAAATAATGATGTCAGCCGGCAGCCAGAGGAGCTGCAGGCTGAAGTTCCAGTGCCTCCACTGGACCCTCCAGAAATTGGAGGTTCCCCCCTGGCCAAGGTTAAATTTTAAATATATATATATATATATATATATATATATATATATATATATATATATATATATATATATATATATATATATATATATATCTCCAAAGAGGTAGCAGCACTCATGGAGTTTAAAAGTTCCAATCTTTATTTATTCATATTAAAAATCACGATCAACGTTTCAGTCCTCTGTATGGGACTTTCCTCAGGATCAATACAATTAAACATTCAACAAAACAAACAAATATAGGCAGATATATTAACGAAATTTGCTTACCCCCAGGTGAAAAACATCTCAGATCAGCGTTCTAATGTGACCAGAGCGCATGCGTGGTGAAGCTCCGCCCCCACGTGACTTCACAGCATGCCATCATTGCGCCCGTTGCTATGGCGATGCGGCACACATGGTGTCACTATGGAGATAGGATAGCAACAAGATTAGCTGAATATAGAAGTGTGTGCAATTTACTGCTCGATCTGAGGATCAAATAGGTAGTATAGAGAAAGGATGAAGTGTATGATTGATGCAAAGTGCTATGTGCTACATCATAAGTTAATATAGGTCTTGGTTGCCATAGTGCCAAGTTATAGAGCATCAATGACTTATAGAGAATAAAGAGTCATTTAAAGTGACAGTGTACACAACAGGTGGTGATGAATACCAGGTTATATTGTTACTTTTAAAGTGCATATATTTGGAAAAAGTGCTGTGTGCCAACGTGTAAAGTGCTAACTGTAATATTATAAAGTGCCATCGTGAATATAACGAAAAAGTCAAAATATAAACTAACACTTATATACAATAATGAAAACCTTTACAAATACAGCAATAACATGAAGATAGCTTCAATAAAGTAAAAAGTGCTCTAAAATATAATAGATATTAAACGTTACAATATAGTGTAATTAATTTATAGACCCATGGTTGAGGAAAAAAGAACCATGGATGAAAATACTGTGAGACCAGGGATTACATCGAAGCAACCCCATAATGGTATTTAATTGTGTAAAACACTATATTTGAAGTATAAGCCTGTTACAATACACTAACAACTGTACTATATAAAAAAAATGGTGACTGTGTATTATTACCACCAAAGATGACTTAATAGTTAAAAACACATTTAATCCTATATTCTAAAATAAAACAAACTAAAATAAAATGAAATGAAGCTGGAGCTGAGACTCATAGGAAGGAATGAAAATAAATGGTTTCATTGAGTCCCTTGGGAGACACAGTGTCCAGTTCAGAGATCCTGAATACTTCTCGGTTTAGCAGTATTTTTCCACGATCACCTGCTCTTCGTGATATGGGGACATGGTCTATAACCAGGAATTTCAAGGACGTCAACAGATGTTTGTGTTGCAGGAAGTGTTTAGCCACTGGTTTGTCAAATGCTCCGCCTCTGTAGGCTAGTCTGATGCTGGAACAGTGGCCTCTTATTCTTTCACATTTTCAGTTTTCCCGACATAAACCAGTCAACACGGGCATGTAAGCTTGTATATTACGTGTGTAGTTCTACACGTAATGGTGTGTTGTATAGTATACTTACTGTTTGTGTGCGGGTTGGTAAAACTTTTTGAAGGTGTCATGTGCCCACATGTTACACATCCTAGATAGCAAACAGACCCCCGATTCTGGATAACGTTCCTGTCTGCATAGCTAATTTATTAGACTATATTGTAACGTTTAATATCTATTATATTTTAGAGCACTGTTTACTCTATTGAAGCTATCTTCAGGTTATTGCTGTATTTGTAAAGGTGTTCATTATTGTATATAAGTGTTAGTTTATATTTGGACTTTTTCATTATATTCACGATGGCACTTTATAATATTACAGTTAGCACTTTATACATTGGCACACAGCACTTTTTCCAAATATATGCACTTTAAAAGTAACAATATAACCTGGTATTCATCACCACCTGTTATCTACACTTTCACTTTAAATTACTCTTTATTCTCTATAAGTCATTGATGCTCTATAACTTGGCACTATGGCAACTAAGACCTATATTAACTAATGATGTAGCACATGGCACTTTGCATCTATCATGCACTTCATCCTTTCTCTATACTACCTATTTGATCCTCAGATCGAGCAGTAAATTGCACACACTTCTATATTCAGCTAATCTTGTTGCTATCCTATCTCCATAGTGACGCCATGTGTGCCGCGTTGCCATAGCAACGGGCGCGATGACTGCACGCTGCAACATCACATGGGGCAGAGCTTCACCACACATGCGCACTCGTCACATTAGAACGCCGATCTGAGATGCACTTCACCTGGGGGTAAGCAAATTTCGTTAATATGTCTGCCAATATATGTTTGTTTTGTTGAATGTTTAATTGTATTGATCCTGAGGAAAGTCCCATACAGAGGACTGAAACGTTCATCATGATTTTTAATATGAATAAATAAAGATTGGAACTTTTAAACTCCGTGAGTGTTGCTACCTCTTTGGATATCTGGATAACCAAGCCTTGGCTTAGCACCCGGCAAACAAGGGACATTTACAGCGTGAGTGCAAGAGATTTTTTCTTTTTCTATATATATATATATATATATATATATATATATATATATATATATATATATACTCCCTTATCAGATCATGTCCACACACACACCGCACCCCGCACAAACACTCCACGCACCCCCAACACACACACTCTGCACCCCCCACTCACGCATTGCACCTCTCACACACTACACTCCCTCACACACTGCACCCCTCCAACACACTACACCCCCTCACACACTGCACACCTCACACACAATGCACCCCTCACACACACTATACCTCCTCACACACTGTACCCCTTCATACACTACATCCCCTCACACATTGCACCCACTCACACACTGCACCTCCTCATACATAGTGCACCACTGACACACCGCACCCCTAACAAACACACTGCACCACTCACACATACTGCACCTCTTCACACAGACTGTACCCCTAACACACACACTGCACCCATCACACACACACACACACAAACTGCACTCCTCACACATACACCACACACACTCACACGCACCCTTCACTGCAGTCTGTATATTTAGCAGTTTGTGTGTGTGCTAAGCAGTGTGTGTATTCATTCAGCTGTTTGTGTGTATGTATTCAGCAGTCTGTGTGTGTGTACTCAACAGTCTGTCTGTGAGTATTCCGTAATCTGTGTGTGTGCTCAACAGTCTGTGTGTGTATACTCTGCAGTCTGTGTGTATTCAGAAATCTGTATGTGTGTATTCAGCAGTTTGTGAATGTATTCAGCAATTTGTGAATGTATTCAGCATTCTGTGAGTGTGTATTGTATGTGTTGCATTTGTTGGAGGTACCAATAAATATAAGCTTAGTTTTATCGATAATTTAGATTTTTATTACTGTGTGAGTGGTTGTGTAGGCAGGGCCACTATGCACCGTTTTTTTCGGGGGCCTATAATGCTGTTAAGATGGCACTGCCAGCTCCCTGAGAATGTCTTCTGGGTAGGCAATAAGGGGCACTGAAAAAACAAATACAGAAGAGAGAGGCAACCAAGGGGACGCTTAGCAAATCATAGTCTTTTGAGTGAGTTCTTTACAAATCATATTTCTATCTTGCCCAGAGCTGTAGAGGGATATTTACAGTGTGGGCATAAATGTAGTTGTGCAAACAAAACTGTATATACCATACAGAAATAGGGCGCCACTTATCACAAAAGAAAAATGCTGAATATAGTTACCCTCTAGCAGATGGACATGGAACATTTACATGAAAAGAAATAGAAAAAAAGAAAACATCATCGTGCAAACTTTAATTAAGGAATGGTAAAACATAGAGGATAAAAACATTCACAAACGATGTGGCACAATTGAAAATTCAATATGTGCTTAAAAGCTGGTGCCTCAAATAGGCTGAATCTCCTGGTTAGGCAATCTGTGTAGAGGTCTGTGCAAAACTGCAAAGAGAGATGGACCAAGGTATTCACCACCAGATGCTTCAACTGTCTGGGTAGAAAGGTTTTCAATTGTGCCACATCGTTTGTGAGTGTTTTTATCCTATATGTTTTACCATTTCTTAATTAAAGTTTGCACGATGATTTCTTTTTTTCTATTTCTTTTCATGTAAATGTTCCATGTCCATCTGCTGGAGGGTAACTATATTCAGCATTTTTCTTTTGTGATAAGTGGTGCCCTATTTCTGTATGGTGTATATACAGTTTTGTTTGCACATTTGGTTTAAGGGATACAGGGAGTGCATCCCTATATATAGTGGCTTGCCTGCACTACTCTGACGTTCAGTCTTTCTCACTATCCATATTTGGCTTTATAAATGTAGGTGTGTATGTATATGGGAAAGTGTTGGAATGCGTATGTGTATGTATGGGAGTGTGTGGGTGGAATTAACGCACTGAACTTCAAAGTGACCTGATTAAACCAGATAGCCCTCTGTTTGCCACTTGTCAACCTGACACCCGTCAACTCCAGTGGCATGCCTAGGGTATAGCAGTGTGTGAGTGGGTGCCACTTAAAGGGGTGCCTCTGAAAAGTTCCAGGGATGTGGAATTTGTATTGCCTGAGACCTTAGGCATATTGTTTTGGGCAACAGGCAGGCAGGATTTGGGGGGAATTTAGCCCTGCTACAAGCATGCGGCAGAGCTGTGGCGGCTACCCCGAGAGGATGAGGGGTTTCGCCACCTGAGCCATTCTTCTCCCCCTGTCCAGAGTGATCATTTCCGATTTCCCAGGATATTATAGCTCTTACAAAAGCTGGTGATTATAGCAAGTATAGCTGGTCCCTACAATCATAAATTGAGACTCTATGATGAGGGTAAGCAAGGAATGATTTTAATGGTGCCACACTGGCCTTTTATGCAATTCCCCATGCAAGGGGTACTCCCACATGGTCTGTGTGGGGAACTTACAAGATAAAGACATAGACCAATGACAATGATGTTCAAATGTATGACACTCTCATTACAGTTATACAATCCCTCCCTTCTGCCTGATAGATAATTGAGCCAGATACTGTACTAACTCAATTATCTCTAGGTGAAAATTAACACAATTTGCAGGTAACCTGAAAGTACCCCAAATACTCACATAACCCCCACACAAGTTATATCCCCTGATAGCCCCGATCTGTGGGAACAACATATTTAAAAATCTCCTAGATCGGTTCAGGGGTTTAAAAGTTTTATGGAAACCTTGTTTCTGACCGACAGCACACAAGGCTCCTGCCTAAATTAGTTTTAGAGATTCAGGCTGTGTGGACAACCCGTCGGCATTGCCATTCTGCTTCCCGGGTCGGTAGTAGATGGTGTAACCGTAAGTTTGCAGGGCCCAGGAATTGCCTGGAATGCGTCTGTTGCTGTCCATGATAGTTTCCCGGATAAAATAGTGACCCATTTGTCAGAGGGTACCTTGTGCAGTGCGCACTGCCGCTCAAAATCCTCAAGGTACCCATGTATTTCTCCTTCTGCTTCTAGGAAATTTTGAAACGCTGCAAATGGCACTTTCTTACGTTCTCTGGATGTCGTATTTTCCACTGCTGGGCTCTCGGAGTGCTGTATAGCTGCTACTCTGACTTGGCTTTCTAGTTTAGCTAATTCCTCTGCATCTACAATTTCCATCACCTGCATCACGATGAAGGAAATTGTTGGGATCAAACAGGGTTAGTGGTGACCGAATGGTCTGCATCCGTTTGTCTTATCCCGCATTCAGTAGCATCAGTTCGGGTAAGACGTTAGCACTATCCATCTCCAGTAATTCTTGTATTAGTTCTCTCTTAGGACGATTGTTCGCCGTTCGCCCACGTTTCTCAAAAATATCCTTTAGTGTGGATCGCTTCAGTTGTGCATACTGATTCTCCATCTGTTAGGCTGTTACTGCATCCAAAATCAGCATCTTCTCTGGGGAACAAGAACCATCCCGCGCTTGCCACCGATTGTGGCGGCTGCCCCGAGAGGTTTAGGGGTTTCGCCGCCTGAGTCATTCTTTTCTCCCTGTCCAGAGTGATGATTTCCCAGGAAAGTATAGCTCTTACAAAAGCTGGTGATTATAGCAGGTATAGCTGGTCCTTACAATTATGAGATGAGACTCTATGATGATGGTAAGCAAGGAATGATTTTAATGGTGCCACACTGACCTTTTATGCAATTGCCCATGCAAGGGGTACTCCCACATGGACCTTGTGTAGAACTTACAAGATAAAGACAAAGACCAATGACAATGATGTTCAAATGTATGACACTCCCATTACAAATATACAATCCCTCCCTTCTGCCTGAGAAATAATTCAGCCAGATACTGTACTAACTCAATTATCTCTAGGTGAAAAAGAACACAATTTGCAGGTAACCGGAAAGTACCCCAAAAACTCACACAAGTTATATCCTCTGATAGCCCCGCTCTGTGGGGCTATCGACCTGGACAAAGGCTTCCCATTCTTGGTGTATGAAGCTAGGTAGGATGTTGAAGGTTGTGAAGACAGCACCTGTCTGCTCTGCCTCCTGGTTTCCGACAATGTTTCAATGAGGAAGCTAAAGAGAAGCTAAAAATTGGGTAGTGCAGATGTAGTAACTTTCTCACAAAGTTAAATGGGAAGTTGGTAAAAATGGCAAAATAGCAAATGTTCATCATTTTTTTTAAATTTATTTTTATTTATTTATTTTAAATTTAATTTATTTCATTAATATTTTTATTTTTTTTTTAAGTTCTCCTTGCAGTACCAAATCGCTGTCCTTTATTATTAATGACTGCTCTACTTGTTGGATTATGAGCATGTGGTTATATTGTCACCGATATTAATGTCTGTATGGACGCCTACAGTTAATCCCAGATATTCGTTATTTTTTAATGCAGCCATGTTCCATAAATTTGGTGTATTGTTAATAGTAATGTGTTTTAATTCCTGAATAGCTATTCCAGAAATGCACATACACTTTATCTTCAATATATTTTACTTTGTGAGTTTTTGCTTTATAAGCTTACCAATTAAGTATGGTCACCTTAATACTGAGTCGCTAGTAAGACTTCAGTATGGAACTTGCAATTATTCTTGAAGTACTAAATAAGCCAAACAGCAAATCATCGTATTACAAACTGGATTGACATAGACTGGCAAATTGCAGTTATTGAAGAAAGGGTAATAAAATTCTTAGACAGAAAGACAGTTGAAAAGGACTTTGCAATTTGAGATCTCTTGGCTCATGAACATGGACTGTCTCATGCTCTACTCTGCCTGTTTAGAGAGACCTGCCTGCAAGGTGGTAGAAACTTGGTAACAGTGTAAACAAGATGCTCAGTTTGTGGCTTTGCATGTCAGAGTAAGCAAGAAATGTCATCAAAATACTGATAGGCTATAGAACCGCGACACTGATCTCAAGTGAATATTGGAAAAATAAACCGTTATCTGGAAAGGATTGTAAAGAAACTCCAAGTACTCACATGGTCGCTGACAGGGTTGCTATAATTGGCTTCTTGGGTTTTGTAATAAATTAGGCTGTTGGTTTGTGATTTCAGTTCAATGTCTTACTGCCAAAATGAATCAAGATGCACTAGATGCAAAAAAACAAGCAATGCTAAAAATTAACACTCTTACATTATTTAGAAACAGTAATTCAATATAAGTATAATTGTTCACAAGGTCAAAATTGATTTTTCAACTAAAGACAGAAAGGGTTATTCACTAAAGTAAAAATTCAAAATGAATTTAAAATTTCAAAAGGCCAAAATTGCTGAACTAAAAAAAAATTCTAAATCACCTTTGATTCTATTTCAGCTACCTTGGCCTAATATTTGAAATTCACTTTGAATTCTCACTCTAGTGAGATTATATTGTACATAGTATCTCTCATGTGCATGTTTTTTGAGGTGCAGAGCCTAATTATAGCAGAGTGGACAGCTTCACCAAGCTCCACAATGTTGTCGCTGGCATAGGCGTACTACGGAATACAAAGAAAAGTAAGATGAGTGAAAGAGGAACTCTATTAGTGTTTTTGCAGAAGGGTGATCTTATAAGTTATGACCAGATAGGGATATGTCAGGAGCATCAGGTCTATTCTAAAATTCAAGGCAATCAGTAATTGTTAAAATACAGAGAGACCAGCCAAGATTTAGAAGTTCAGAAATCCACAGAAGAAGGAGTTTGGTTAGGAAACGAGAGAAGGATAATTAGGAACACTGTACACTCAACAGGAGAAGTTGAGACAGAGGTCTGGAATTACCAAAGCAGCAGCTTTAGAATAGCAGAGTATTAGTGTGGGTAAGGGCTGTGGCTTTACAGAAAGTCATGTTGTGGGTGTTGTCACTACCTGTTACCAGAATAGTGCAAGCATCAGAAAAGGACCTATTTTTGGGTCCTGTCCTGCCTTCCCGACTTTGTTCCCTGTTGTCCTGCTTTTGGGGAAATAGTGCTCCCTGCCATTCCTGCCCTCAGTGGGCTGGCCTATGGGGTTGATAGGCAGCCTGAAATGCATTTATGCCAGGCTGACCTGCCAGTAATTTTTTCAATTGTGTCACTGGGCTCCCCCGTTTACCCCCATCAACCGGTGTCCCACTTCTAGGGATGCCAATGCATGCGTACTTTTGTCATCATGACACAATTGCAGCTTTTGAAATTTCAGGTACATGGAGTCACAATACTTAATTGGACACTATAATCACCAGAACCACTACAGGTTAATGGAGGAGATGCTGACTGGTGCTGCTAGGCATTGTGGCATGCATGTGCAATAGCATTGGATAGGCTAAGATTAACGTCACCGACACCATGTGTAATATAAGTAATATCAGCTTACCTAAGCGATCTAAATACTATAGTGTCAGGAATACATATTTGGATTTTGATGCTATAGTGTTCCTTTAACATCCATTTGTATGAGTCACTGAGTGTGTCAGTGAGTGTGTATGGGTCACTGTGTATGTCAGTGTGTTTGTATGACAATGACCCATACAAACACACTGACACACACAGTGACCCATTCCACAATCACAGTGACCCTTCCACAATCACTGACAGTAACTCATACAAACATACTGACACACACAGTAGTGACCCATGCACACTTACTGACACACACAGTGACTCATACAAAAACACTGATATACACAGTGACCCAAACTCACCGACACACACAGTGACCCATACAAAAACAATGAAACAGTGACTCATACACACGCAATGACACATACAGTGACACATACAAACACATTGACACACACAGTGTCCCATACAAATGCAGTGAGTGTGTATGGGTCACTGTGTGTGTCAATGTGTTTGTATGGATTACTTTGTGTATCATGTTTGTATGGGTCACTGTGTGTGCCAGTGTGTTTGTATGGGTCACTGTGTGTGCCAGTGAGTGTGTATGGGTGACTGTGTGTCAGTATATTTGTGTGGGTCACTGTTTGTGTAAGTGTGTTTGTATGGGTCATTGCTTGTCAGTGAGTATGTATAGGTGACGGTGTGTCAGTATGTCTGTATGAGCCACTGAGTGTGTCAGTGTGTTTATATGGGTCACTGTGTGTGTAGGTAAAATTGTGTATGGTGACCATGTGTTAGTGTGTTTGTATGGGTTACTGTGTGTGTCAGTTTGTTTCTATGGGTCACTGTTTATCAGTGAGTGTGAATGAGTCACCGAGTGCTTCAGTGTGTTTGTATAGGTTACTGTGTATGCCAGTGAGTGTGTGTGGGTCACTATGTGTGTCAGTGTATTTTAATGGGACACTGTGTGTGTTTGTATAGGTCACTGTATGTGTCATTGCGTGTGTATGGGTCACTGTGTGTGTCAGTGTGTTTGTATGAGGCACTGTGTGTGTGTGTGTCAGTGAGTGTGCATGGGTCACTCTGCTTGTGTCAGTATGTTTGCATTGGTCACTGTGTGTCAGTGTGTTTGTATGGGTCACTGTGTGTTAGTGAGTGTGTATGAGTCACTGTGTGTTAGTGAGTGTGTATGGTTTCTGTGCGTGTCACTGTACTTGTATGGGTCATTGTGTGTGTCAGTAAGTGTGTTTGGGTCACTGTTTGTGCTTTTATGTGTCACTGTGTGTGTGTGTCAGTGAGTGTGTATGGGTCATTGTGTATGTCAGTGTATTTGCATGGGTCACTGTGTGTGTAAGTGTATTGGTCACGGTGTATCAGTATATTTGTATGGGTCACTGTTTGTCAGTGAGTGTGTATGGGTCACTATGTGTGTCAGTGTATTTGTATGGGACACTGTGTGTGTCAGTGTGTTTGTATGGGTCACCGTATGTGTCATTGTTTTATGCAACCCCCAGCCCCTCCATGTGTCTCACTCACTCACTGCACCCAGCCCCATGTGTCTTATTCCCCCTCCCCAGCCCCTCAATGTGTCTCACTCATCGCCCCAGCAACACCATGTGTCTCATTCCCCACTCCAGACCCTCCATGTGTCTTATTCCCCCACGCCATCCCTTCTATGTGTCCCATTCTACTTTGACAGACCCTCCATGTGTCTCATTCCTTTCCCCCGACCCATACCTCATGTATAGCATGGCAAAGCCATAGACCGCAGTGGAGGAGCTTCTGTTTCACTTCGCGGACATATGATTCTCCCCTTGCAGCCCTCCTGCCTCCCTATGCCCTCAGTTCAGTTTTTGTTCTTTGCCGGCCAGAGTGTGCATGTGTTCTTAGCCTGATAAACGGTTCAATTAAATGCTTCTCTATGAGAAGCCTTTGATTGGACTGCGCGACTGCAGGCATGATGTCAGGAGGGCATGTAAAAAAGCAGCACAAGAAGCTACGCTTGTGCTGGATTTCAGGAAATTTACACTTTATTTTTTTACGTATTCTTATTATTGACAATAAAATAATAGCATGTAATGTAGCCACTGTGTGCATGTATAGCTTGGAGGAAAGACGAGACCGTAAAAGAGGAGACTATATTTAAAAGAAAAACTACCACAACAAGAGGACATAGTCTTACATTAGAGGGGCAGAGGTTTAAAAATAAAATCAGGAAGTATTACTTTACTGAGAGGGTAGTGGATGCATTGATTAGCCTTCCAGCTGAAGTAGTAGAGGTTAACACAGTGGAGGAGTTTAAGCATGCGTGGGATAGGCATAAGGTTATCCTATCTATAAGATAAGGCCAGGGACTATAATAATACTAAATTGGGCAGACTAGATGGGCCGAATGGTTCTTATCTGCTGTCACATTCTATGTTTCAATGTTTCATTAAATTGTATGAATAACTGTAAGTTAATATTTGCATCTCCAGGCTTAATCTTGCTCTGTGGGGCCAGCCACCTGTAGTCCTGCTTGGTCAGAAGCAACACACATCTGTTCAGGTCATGCACAATTTGATTGTATTAAACCATTCTAGAGTGCATTTCTGAGATATCCTGCACTTGTGCATGATATCAGAGTTCCTGAACACACACATGGTCTTGATTACAAGCATGGTTTTAGATCATATAAGCCAGGGGTTCTCAACCCAGTCCTCAAGAACCCCCTACCAGTCCAGGATTTAGGGATTACCCTGTTGTGTCTAAAGTGTTTGTTCCCCCCCACCCCTCCCAAAAACACATTAGACGCAGCAGGGTAATCCTTAAATCTTGGACAGTTCAGGGTGTCCTTGAGAACTGGGTTGAGAAATTGTTCTGGCCAAAGAGCAAGAATAATCCAGAAGAGACTAAAAAGAGGTATTTAGCGATCATACCAAAGTAGAGGCTGTAACACATACAATCTTTTATTTCAAATAACAAAACGTGATGGCAGTTTTCCTTTAACTATCCCTCGTATCCTATAGTGGATCATAGGGATTTAAAGGACCACTCTAGGCACCCAGACCACTTCAGCTTTATGAAGTGGTCTGGGTGCCAGGTACCTCTAGGATTAACCCTTTTTTTTATAAACATAGCAGTTTCAGAGAAACTGCTATGTTTATACTGAGGGTTAATCCAGCCTCCAGAGCCTCTAGTGGCTGTCTCATTGACAGTCGCTAGAGGCGCTTGCGTGCTTCTCACTGTGAAAATCACAGTGAGAGCACGCAAGCGTCCATAGGAAAGCATTGTAAATGCTTTCCTATGCGACTGGCTGAATGCGCGCGCGGCTCCTGCCGATGACGTCGCGAGCAAGGAGGAGAGGAGGAGTACAGCTCCCCGCCCGGCGCTGGAGAAAGGTAAGTGTTTAACCCCTTCCTCTCTCCAGAGCCCGGTGGGAGGGGGTCCCTGAGGGTGGGGGCACCCTCAGGGCACTATAGTGCCAGGAAAACGAGTATGTTCTCCTGGCACTATAGTGGTCCTTTAACATTCTCAGACAAAATACATAGCCTTGCTGTATATAGAGTTAGTGATGTGAAAGTCAGTGTGAAGGACACATTTAAATATGATCTTAGCGTAGGAGGATAGAAGTGATTCTATAATTTGTCTCTTACTGTTGACCCCAGTGCTCTGTTTCAGGGGAATCTGCAAAGTATGTTGTGCCGGCCTACGGCTAAGCTATCTGCAGCTCAAGACACTGTTATCTTGTTACAGACCTGTTCACTGGCCAACAATCAGCTCTTCCACTCAAATGAATATCATTATTTTTATTATTACTGACTTTCATTTTGGACTATAGAGTGGCAGTATGTTCTCTGGAGAGACCTGTTATGAGAGAATTACATTAATCATTAGAAGAATTTGTTAAAGCTTGAACAAGTTCTTAGAAGTATCTTGTGTAAAGTAATGTTAAATGCTTGCAATGTTTTTAATGGAAAAATTTGGATTTGGTGAGCGACTTAAAATGGAGAGTAATGGTGAGTCCAGAGATAAAGATAAAACCAAGGCAGATATTAGTTGATAGGCGTATAATCAACTTGCAGGGAGAGTGGCAGGAGAGGATTCGTTTTAGGAGGGAAAATTTTATTCATATTGGACAATCTCGAGTTTGAGAAATCAGGATACTTTGAATGGAAATGACTTCTTTCACCTCTAAAATACATCATATCCTAGCCCAGCCTTTAAACCAGAGTCTCAGAAAGGAGAATGCATATATTTTTATTCATACTATTAGTTTTTATATATACACATATGTCATCCACTTAAAGGAATACTATAAGGTTAGAAATACATATATATGCATTTTTCCCCTCACTGTGTATATGTATATGTACACAGTGAGGGGAAAAAAGTATTTGATTGTTGGTAGTGAAATTTCCCATATTTGAATGAGGAACAAATACGAACTGCAATGCTAATGTCACCCTAGTTAGTGAAAGGCCAAATATGAGCTGAACACACGTGGAATGTTAATGACAGCGTGGCCCAACACGGACCAAAACTGGGCTGGATGTGGCAGTGCCCCATGAGCCATTTACAATATATATATATATATATATATATATATACACACACACATAGCAGGAAATCCTTGCACTCAGGCTATAATGTCCTATACTTGCCGGATGCTCAGCCTGGGATTTTTGAGCTAGAGGAATGGCAGCAAGATTTTTTATTGTAGCAAAGATTACATCTGCCGCTCAAGGAATATATATTCTCAATATTAGCCAAAGATATTATTGTGTCCGGCATCAGATCACGAGGGTTAAGCACTTAAAATGATTACTGATGCCTGAAATACTTTTACTAAAAAAGAATGCAACATAGTATCTAAGCTGAAACCAACAAAAAATCAGCAGTTACTGAAAACAAGAAGAAAAAGAAAAAAGAAAAAAAAAAGGAAAACCTTCAGGCTTTTTGCTGTAAACACTGTATTTTCAGAGAAAATGTAGTCTTTACATTACAGCCTAGTGATAACTTCACCGGCCACTCCTCAGATGGCTGTTAGAGATCCTTCCTGCCTAAAAGGCATCCAAACATTCAGTGTCTCCTCCCTCTGCATGCAGACACTGAACTTTCCTCATAGAGATTCATTGATTTAATTCATCTCTATGAGGAGATGCTGATTGACCAGGGTTGTGTTTGATTTGTGCTGGCTCTGCCCGTGATCTGCCTTCTTGTCAGTCTCAGCCAATCCTATGGGGAAGCACTGTGATTGGATCAGGCTACCACTTCTGCTGATGTCAGCAGGCAGTGGGCAGGTCAAAAGGAAACAGGGTCAAAGCCAGCAGCTCCAGACATGAATACAAGTAAGATTTTACTATATTTAGGGAGGCATGAGGGGACCAGGGTGGCTAGATGGTGGTTTTAACCCTATAGGGTCAGGAGGAGAACAGCGAGAACATTTGTTCCTGACCAAGCACCTATAGACTCTGTGACTCCAATAAGAGCATTTTAGATAAGACTCTTTTTATTTGGACTATTTGTTATTATTATTTTACATTAAGTCTCTCTGGCTCAGCCCTTATTTCTAATTTTTTCTTCTTTTGTTATACTTTAAGGGTGTTTGAAGTATTCCCTTATAGGGTTGCTGCCCATTTGTTATTTAGTGCTTACTCTTTTTTCCTGTTTTATTTTATAAATGTATGTCCTATAAACTGTCTCCTCCTGTGTTTAGCGTACGTGCCATCACGGCCTCAAACCAATTCAGCACTATTGCATTCTAGTGGTCTAAACCTCATTCCTGTTATAAATTCTCTTTTCATTTGCATAACATCCACTTACAGGAGTTGCATACTACCCCACCTCAACTAATCATACCTTACTATACGGCTTTCACTAGGTCAACCTCCTGGGGAACTTTTATCCTTCATCACATATGTTGTCCCTACCTCATGTCAAACACTATGGTTCAGCAGTATCTATTAGGCGGGATATTCATCACCTACATAGGACAAAGCCTAAATATACTCACATGTTGCAATACTGTCATCAATACTGTCTAGATGTTGATTCATGGAATACCTTTAAACATGGTGCTTACTTGACCTTCACTACATTCACTTCACAAGACCCTCTATGGGCAACCCAATACAAACCCCTTGTCAACCCCCTCCCCAAACAAATAACCCCTACCTACCCCCTCACCCTAAAGATAATGAGGGGGGACCATTTTACTAAGTACCTGTAAAATAATAATTTTAATAACATACCATTTGATGTTTTCTTTCTTCTAAAATCTTCTTTTTTCAGCCCCAAAAAAGGCCAAATAAAAATCCATAATAACCGACACAATTAAAAAAAACAAAAAAAACAAGCGCAAAAAAAAAATAATCCATCTTCACCCGGCGAGGGCTCAGCGCAGACTGAGCTCTGCAGGGCGGGGGAAGGCTTATAAAGCCTTGTCCTGCCCTGAAATTAGGCTCAGAGCACTCTTGGCTGGCAGCAATACAATAATTTTACCTTGTCTGCATAAACATACCAACCTGTCACAACATAGTAGCTGAAGCCTTGTCTCAATCCCATTTAAGGTATTCCTTAGACATGTGCAATTCGTTTCGGGCCGAATATGTATTCAGACGAATTTCGGGCAATTTGGACATTCGGGTACTTCCGAATATCCGAAAGTGCCGAATTACTGAGGTCCCGAAGTTCCAAACTTACCGAATTGCCGAAGTTCCGAAGCACAGTTTTGCCTAAGTACTGCTATACTTACCCAGTGGAAGAAGAAGAATGTTACCCTGTATACCATTTTAAATAAAAAGTATACAAACGTAGCCAGGATTCCGCTGTAAGTATTTGCAACACTTACAACACTCAAGTAACACACATTCATATAAAATGTAAGTTACTTGGCCAGTCAATGTAATGACAGGAATGAACAAGTAGATAACTCCATAATTCCCATGGTATTAGGGAGCTATCTACTAAAAGGCTGAAAGACCTGAATTGGTCTTTCAGCCAAATTTACTAATACTAAGTAAAGATTACTTAGTATTAGTAAATTATGCCCCTACTCGCTATACTGCGAGTAGGGGCATGTATATTAAACAGTGAGCAGTCTGCTCACTGTAAAAAACAAACAAACAAAAAAAAACACGTACCCCCTCCTAACCTAAAGAGGGGACCTATTCCCCCCCCCCCGGCCCCCACCCATGAGCGGTGGGTGGGGGCCCTAAAGTAAAGTAATGGGGGGGACCTATTGTCCTCCTCCCTGGCCCCCACCCCTGAGCGGTGGGTGGGGGCCCTAAATGCTAATTGGGTTGAGGGTTATATACTGCTTATCTTACTTCGTTCAATTAGACGCACGGTCGCGCTAGACCTACACCAACCCGACCTATATGGCTCTCTCGAAATCTAAGGAACCTGCTCAGCCATGAGTCGGGAGCCGCTCCACTGGGTTCTCCTGGCTGCCTGCCTGGATTAAAAATGGAGCCGACCATGCGGTCACAGCCATATATAGCTCCGCCCCCCAGGGTCACAAGAACGTGTGTGTGTGACATCAGGACATCGAGGCACACGCACGTTCTGGGGTCAGAGGTCATCCTCTGACCAATCACAGTCAAAGAAGGGATATTTAAATCCCTGAAGTTTCCTAGTTCATTGCCCTGTCGTGGTTTCTGTTCCTGGGTCCCGAGAGTGTGTTTTCTTGTCCTGTTTTTGATATTCCTGGTATTTTCACCTTGGCTATTCCTGACTATTCTGATTTCTGGTTTCCCTGACTTGGCTTGTTAAACGGTATTGTATATTTTCTGGCATCCTTGACCTCTGCTATCCCTTGACCATTCTCTGTCTTTAACGTATTAGTCCAACCATTCTAAGGACCGGTTTACGTTCCCTCCTTTTCTGTTCTGTCTATGTAGATGTTACATAGTTATGTGTGCTGGACCTCACTAGCAGTCGTGACAGGTCCTTCTAGTGGAAAGACGTACAGTGGGAACTCATATCTAGAGTCAGTTCAATTAGGTATCTCTTTTCCTTACTCATTTTGTTTGGCCTAGGTATGTACTCATTATCCATAAATTCCCTTATTTTTCTAGGTTCCCACCATTCTTGCTTATCAACCACAACACAGGTACATTATCTCAATTAGCACTTACACCATCCTGGGCATATTCTGATTGAGTCTTTAGGTTCCTCTCTATAATATCCTTTCTCAAGCTTAACCTAGCTAGTTGGGCAAGATACATACGTTTCAACATACTTTCTTTCAATCCATTGCGTTTCTATTCCCCTACATTTCTTAGGGATAGATTAACTGGCTGCAAAGGGTTGCGGGCCATTTTCTAGTATATTCATAATTCAGTCCTGCAAGGCCAACACCCATCCTCACGCGGAGGCATTAACCTATTGGCCCACCTCATAGCTACAGCCTCACTCCAACCTTTACAGGTTATTAGATAGGGACTCCACTGTCACGGCGACTCATTTGAATCTCTTACTGATTACAGAGAGGCCAACATTCACGTCACTTCTTTCTGTGCCCTCAGTCCCTTGGCCAAAATCACAGCTAGAGCCTCTCTGAGCCACTTGGCATTTATCAAGGCCTTACCTTCCTCTTGTATAGCTAATTTCTTCGCCATCCGGCACTTAGCGAGCTGCCAGTGGATACTGGACTACACTCTCATCGACATGCCCATTACATTTACTCATTGTTTATTCATCCTAGTATGTCTCTCACCACTATAAGAGTTTATTTCATTCCCAGACCCTCCACCCCAGCTAGTCCAATGTAATCTGGTCAAGTACCAGGATACCACTAACACAGTTCCTTATAATCCTGGACCGTTCCTAATTGCTGCCGAACTCATGCATGAAGACTTACCATTCCCAGCTACAGCACTGAAGTCGAGCTGTACAGACTTGTGATGACCAACTCTGAGCTCCCCAGCTGGGTATCTGCGCCTGTGCACGTATCACAGACAACATGGCAGAGATGCATGCTATGATGGCATCTATCCTTCCATCATAATTATGTTCTATGGTAGTCTGGAGAATTATAGTCTCCTAACTCATGAGTTCCTAACCCTCACACAGAGTATCCCACTGTGTACCCCTTACTTTCATCCACTATGGGTAACAGAAGTTATAGTCCAGCACACACTCCCTCTACTCACGTTATTTCACCGGCACATTTAATTCTCCTGTCATTAGGAAGTACATATTGGTAGGCAAAGACATCAATTTGTTCTCCTCATAGATTGCCTCCCAAGACATTGTAGATAACTATTGATTCCTTATTCCTTACTAAACCTTGCCTAACTTCACTAATTCCCTTCAAAGTAGTTCCATGCAACATGCCACAGTGGATGTCCCCGTGGCCTTTGCATTGTATTAAATGGTAGGGGCATATTTTTTGCCACCCGTCTCATGTCGGGGGTCTATAGCAGCCCTAAATTATTCAATGTATTTGTGATGACCCTCTCATGGCTGCTTTTGACTGTCTGTGACTGCCATACAACGATACATTATCATGACACATTTCTGACTGTTGAGGAACTTATTGATATACTCTAGAGCAGGGGTGGGGCAGATGTTTTGGACTACATCTCCCATAATGCTCTTATAGCCATAATGCTAGCAAAGCATCAAGGGATGAAATGGGGCCATGGGCGTGTGGATGCTCTAGCGCAGGGGTGGGGAACCTTTGGCCCTCCAGATGTTGTGGACTACAAGCCTGTGGCCCCGTTTCATCCCAGGTATTCCGTTGCCCCAAGATACACCATAGGCCTATACCTGTAATATTACTAGGTGTACATCTTGACTTATTGTCAATACAGCCCTGTCCCCCGCGACAGTGTCCAGTGTATCAGGAAAGACAGAGTCATTCATTGGCAAAGGTGCCTGTTCCTGTTTGTATCTCCAGTCTTTCCTTGGTTCTCTGTACTTTGCCATGTGCATTATACCGCAAGGCAACCCTTA
>OW240917.1:204617292-204702444 GCA_933207985.1 Pelobates cultripes | reverse complement strand
CTCTGCCTGGTGACCAGTGGTTGCTGCTGGGCTGGAGCTTGGGACCTCTGTGCTCTTCATGCACAGGTTCCTCACAAGCCCAGTAGTGATGCCGGGATGACGTCATATCGAGCCCAGTAGTGACGATGGGATGGCTCACTGTCGGTCTGCCAGGAAGCTGTGCAGGAGGAGCACAGAATGTAATGGTCTCAGGGACGTACATAGAGATTTTGGCACCCGTGGCGCATCCTGAGTTTGGCACTACCCCCGCCCCAATTCAAATGTAAAAAAACACCCTTTTTTTTTTAAATGTTTTCTAATTTTTCTTTTTCTAAATTTTTTTATTGCCTACTACCTGCCCGATCCCCCTTCTAAACTCCCCCCATTCTACAAAACCTCTGCACCCCATCTACAAAAAAAACTGCTTAGTCCCTCCTCTACAAAAAATCCTGTCCAGTCCCCCTTATACAAAACCTCCCATTCTACAAAGCCCCTGCCCAGTCCCCCTTCTACAAATCCCCTGCCCAGTCCCCTGTCTCCAAACCCTTCTGATTCACGAAAACCCCTGCCCCCCTCTACATGACCCATGCCCACCCCTCTACAAAAATCCCTGCCCACCCCTACAAATACCCCTGCCTACCCCCTACAAACCTCCTGCACACCCCATTCACAAAAAACTTCTGCCCCCTCTAAAAAGACCCCTGCCCACCCTGTCTACAAAGACATTCACAGAAAATCCCTGCCTCCTCTCAAGACGCTAGCACAAAAAAAACACACTTTCAAACAATAACAACAAAAACCAACACTATTGGCAAGCACTCACCCTGCTCCACTGCCTGCTTGCTGCTCCTTGCTGATCCGGGCTCCAAACTCTAACGCCGCAGCGCCGTCGTCACAGAGTGACAGACCGCTTCTGTTTTTAAGACACTGTGAGGGCGGAGCATGTGGACAGCACTGCTTTGCGTGTCTCCGTGCACCACCGCATTCCTCCTCCTGCTGCCTGGCCGCGGCTCTCGCTAAAATGGTGGACCTCCTCCCCCTATTAGTACACCACTGAATAGGCTCCCTGCCTCCCTCTCTGCCCAGCAGCGTGGATGGCAACCGGGCCACACTGCTAGCGGTCTTGGGTCATGGCTTGGACACCCATGACGTAGAGGAAATCCCATGACGTAATGGGAATCCACACTATGGTAGAGCAGCCCTCAGCTGCTGTGCAGCTCCTGCATTGACCTGTTCCTGGCCAGCCTGGTCCCTACTGGAATCCAGGGAAGCCACCCATACTGCTAGATATACTCAGAGCTGCAGAATAACCTTCCCCTCATACAAATAATATGAACAGCCCACACACAAACATGCACACAATCCCAACAAACTCAACAACACTAACAATCCAGTGGGTACATAAGGTTTATGGTCGTAAAGATAAAAAAAGGAAAGACAAAACACTAGTGCAATATCGTCTGAAACTAGTATTTGGATCTATAAGTGGTGCACTCACAAGTTGGGAGCCATTGGGTTACTAGGCTCAATGTATACGCTTGGTAGGATTTGTGGGATCTTCTTTATTAACTGGTAGTGGCTTCCCTTGATTGTAGTCACAAACACCGCTGAACTTTACCTTCTCCGGAACTTCGTCACTTCGACAGGAGTTGAATGAATCGACAATTCGAACGCCACTTTAACATTGGTTATTTTAACAAATGGCCCCCGTTCGTGAATTCGAACGGAACTTAGCCTTGGACATAGGCTGGCCATACAGCCTAAATCTGTGAAACTATTTTGGGCAGGAAAGCCATGCTTGCGGTCGGTCAAAAGAGACTTTCATAAAACTTTTGAACCCCTTCTCTGATCTGGGTGATTTTTAGATATGTTGTTCACCCAGATCAGGGCTACATGGGGATGTAGGATTTATGGTGGTATGTTGGAGTTTTGGGGTGTTTCTGAACTTAAAAAATGGGTATTTTCTGCCTGTGGATAATTAAGTTATTCCATTAGCTCTCTTAATTATATCACAGGCAGAGGGGAGGGATTGCTAACTGTATGTGGGAGTGTTATAGTAATAATTATTGTTCCCATTGGTTTATGTTCCTTTTGTCCCTGTGTTCCATTAGGTCCAGGGGTGTGCCTCGGGTCTGAAAATGTGTATAAAAGAAATGCATTTTGCTCAATAAACCAGACCTTCTTACCCTCAACTTGCAGCCTTGTCTCGTGTTGTAGGTAACAGCTATAACTGCTATATCACTGCTAGCTCTTGTAAGAGCTCTCTTCAGCTATATAGCTATACTCTCCTGGAGGAGAGGTCCTTCCCACATGGTCCTGGATCCAGAGGTTGGACCAGGGTGGGAAGGAGACGGTGAGACCCCAACAAAGCTACGGCAGTTCATGCAGTCTACAGTACTTATGGTGTCTGGTGCGGTGCTGATGGTCCTTGAGAAGCACTAGGAGCATCCCTCGGCGGAGGTACCGAGCCATGGTACAGGGAGCTCCGTCACACCATCTCTTATAGTCTTTGAAAATGTAAAAAGTTCTCGTCAGTAACATATGTGAGAATAAAGAGAGGGTGAAAAATGTAGTTAAAAAAAAGTAAGGAAAGGAATGATATGAAAGTGACTATACAGTTAAAATAAAACATTTTTAACATCCAAAAGAGAAAAATAAATAAAGTGCAGTTTAAAAAAATACCTTTTGTTAACTTATATTCATCTATTCATGAAACTCAGTTTAGGTGTTAATTTGTAGTAGCCAACCAGATGTTAGTTAAAATAATGATATTTATTTATAATAAGTGCTCCTTAATACAGTTAAAAATGTGGAAAATATTAAAATATAAAAAACATATAAAAAATTAATAAATTGTTATTGGAAGAAAATCTAATATGTAAAAAAAACGCACAATTTTCCTGCTGTAAAAAAAAAAGCACAGTTTTCCTGCTGTTTTCCCTTATATTGGTAAAATGCAGTTGGATAATTAGTCCAACTTTTAGGTTAATATTCTATAAAATATTGGTTGTGTATAATATGCAAAATAGGGTTACTTTCTTACTCTAAAAGGTACACTTAAAATGCTTAATAAAATATTATTTAAAATGACAGATTTCGAAGTCAGAATTTAAACCATGTGGAATCAAAGTGTTAAAATTGAATATGAACTTAATTTCCTTTGTACCCAATTTTTTGACATAATCTCCTCCTCTCCAGGATATAATGGCATTCTGGCTTAATCATGGCCATAGCAAAATTCAAGGTTTAACAGTTTGTAAATCAAACAGGTAGTACATAATGACATAAGAAATGGTACATAGTAGTTTTACAAAACATCAACAGTGGGTATTTGTGACGAGACCAATCTCGCCACATTGCATTGGAGAAGCCTGGTTGCTCGCCTGTTGCCTTTGGATTATGGCCCCATGTTAAAAGGCTTGATTTTCCCCTGCAAAGACATGAAAGCCGGGTCATTTGGTGCTTGCCCTGTTTGAGCGGTGATACCCCAGATAGCTATGCCATGGAGCCCATTCGTATAATGAAAGACTATGGGAAAGACTTTGGCTCCATGGCAATTGAACTGTATGTAATAATGTGCGCTCAGATCTGAGTGCTCACATCTGAGCTATCTGGGGATATGTGCGCTCAGATCTGAGCTATCTGGGGATATGTTGAATGTACCTGTTTTGTGCAATGGCTGCACAGTTATATGTTTTTATGTGTTTTATTGTCTTTTGCTGCCATGTGTTCAATGGAGTTTTGCCTCTGTCTTTGGAGATAATTGGATTACTTCCCAATTATCTCCAGGGTAGAAGATTCTGTGGAACTGGTTTTGGGCAGAAAAAACATGCTTCCTTTGGTCACGAAGGACTACAATCTATCTTTTGAACCATTGGACCAATTTGTATGAATTTGACACATGTTTGTATTTGGAGTATGCTGATTCTGAAAATGTATTTGAATGTGATGCATACTTTTCAAGTTATGAATAATGTGGAAAAATTGTATTTCTCTGCTTGTGCTAATTACATTACCCATTGTGTAAGGTAATTGAATCACAGGCAGAGGGGAGGAATTTGTGTGGGATTGTCTGAGTGTATTGTATGTGTTTATTGGTTGTGTTCCAAAACCTTGTGGGTGGTACTAATGTGTAAGAATGTGTACATAAGCACAATAAACCCACAGCTCTGGCTGTTCACTGCTTGACCCTCAACACAGAGCTTTGTCTCGTTCTTAGGGGGGATTTATTGTATGCTGTTCCAGTTCGACTGCTAGGAGTGTAAACCTATTTGGATGGTTTTTCCTATTCGGCTGTTTACGGCATTCATATGGTTTCCTGTTCGGCGGATTGGTGTTCTGCAGTAGCTGTGCCTGTGTCTCTGGAAGGGGAAAATCTACTAAACGGCGGTTTAACCCTTTTATGCTGGGGGGGCCGTTACAGTATTATTTTGTGCCTTTGGCTTGTGAGGATTACCGATA
The DNA here is from genome assembly GCA_933207985.1 of Pelobates cultripes. Taxonomy (NCBI): domain Eukaryota; kingdom Metazoa; phylum Chordata; class Amphibia; order Anura; family Pelobatidae; genus Pelobates; species Pelobates cultripes. Next base: position 204,698,004 of record OW240917.1, on the reverse strand, counting down.
GAGCATTCAGCAATATCTGACTTTATCAGTGCCATTTTTTGCCTTTGGCCAGGTTTTATTTCAGTGTAACTGAGAGGAAAGAGAAAAATGAAAAGTGAGAGAGTATAGTAAAGGAAAACTAAAGAGAAAAGGTTAGTCGATCTCCAGAAGGGCTGAGTCCAGGATTTAACATTTCTTATGCAGTGAGTCAATTTAAGCTGTTATCCTGTACCATAGCCTAGACCTGATAGAGGTGCCGCTGCCTCTCATTGGGGTTTTGGAGTTCTGGAGTGTTTGTGAGGATATTTCCCAGAAGTTAGTGCTGCAAATATAAGGAAAGGATGCCGCCTTGCATCGCCAGAACATGCCCCAGCCCTCCCTGCACCTTAACGCCAGAACATCCCCCAGCCCTCCCCCTGCTTCCGAACACAGTAGTACTTTATGTATCATATTGCTCCCAGAGGTCCCATACCTTTTGAAAGTATTCAGAGAGTCTCTGACTTGTGCTGTTAGCTTGTCCTTAAGGTAGTTGCCCCCCCTATTTGGGGGATTACTGTGCAGGACCATTTTTGAGCTAATGCTCTACGGGCCGCTAGAGTAATTATGTTAAGAAGTTTTTGTTTGTGTTTGGTCAGGCCTTCTGTGGGTCTGGACAGCAGGCATGCCCATGGGTCCAAAGTTATTTTCCTCTGTAGGATCTGTGAACCTAAATCCATAATTTTATGCCAGTAATCTGTTACTTCTGGGCATTCCCACCACATATGTATATAAGTACCCTTTCCGCCACACGTGACAGCATGCATCTGAGGAATTCAGTTTCATCTGATATTGCTTTACTGGGGTCGTATACCATCTGAATAATGTTTTATAGGACTGCTTTTGCAGCATTATACATATTGTTGTTTTTGTATACTTTTCTTTGTCGGTTGCTGTACTAAGGTGGTTTCATTAAAACACATTTTTTTTTTCAAAGAACGTAATTTGTGTTGTAGCCGCTACCTTAACTTCCGCGCTCTGTGCAAAGTCCTGAATTTGTAAATATCTAAAGTAACTGCATGTTTTGAGAGGGGCTAGGGTGTTCAGATGTCCGTAAGTGACTATATCTTGATTAACATAGAGGTGAACATATCTTTGTAACCCTGTAGACTCTATCCCCCCTAGCTCTCATCCCTGGCGGGAAAGCCCTGTTCCTAAACACTGGTGTCTTATGGAGTATGCTTGGTCCCATATTTGACTGGAGTTGAGGATAGCTGGGTTTGTGGTCCTCAGGATAGCTCGTTAGGTCATGGGTACTCATATGTAGAACTGGGGTAGATCCATCCCTGTCATCAGGGATTCCAATTCTACCCAGTATCGTGTGCCACTGTATGATCTGGGTTAGTTGTGTCGCTATGTAATACTAGTAAATGTGGGGCTTTCCCAAGCCTCCTCTCAGTTTTAGGCAGTACAAGAGGCTGCGTGCCAATCTTGGGCATTTATTTTGCCAAATAAATGTGTCAATTGCCCTTTGTATGCCTACTAGGTCTCCCCGGGTAACTCTCACTGTTAGTGATTGAAATAGAAATAATAATCGTGGTAGGATTTTCATTTTAATTGAGTGTATGCGCCCCAACCAGGAAATAGGTCTGTTTATCCACTGGTCTAATTTTCTGGTGAGGGTTTGGAATAGGTGGGCATAGTTGCAGGCGAACAGTAATTTGGGGTCCGCTGTTATGCGAATGCCCAAAAATGTAAATTCCTCTGCATTTATTTTTAGGTGGTATTGGCTGCGGATGAGTGCCCTGTCCTAAGTTGTTAGATAAAAGGGCATGGCCACCAATTTAGTGAAGTTAACTTTGTAGCCTACTAGATACCCGAAGCAGTCTAGTAATGACGTTAAATGATGCAGGGAGTTTAACAGGTTCTGGAGGGTTAGGAGGACATCATCGGCATAAGCCGATACTGTAAATGCTTTTCCCATTACTTCTATCCCCTGGATGCTTGGGTGCTGTCTGACAGGTTGTAAGAGTGGTTCCAATGTCAGTGCGAACAATAGTGGGGATAAGGGGCGCCCTTGACTGGTTCCGTTGCTTAATGAGAATGGGGTCCTCGCTGCTCCTGTTATGAGTGCCTTTATTGCTGTCACAAAGGGTTCTGGAAATCCCTGAAATGGGAGTAGGTTGAATAGGTATGGCCACAGCACCCTGTCAAATGCCTTCTCTGCATCTAATGAGAGCGCCAGAGAAGGCACCTTTGACTCCGCCATGTACCACATTAGGTCCACTCCCTATCGGGTATTTTCATATAGTTGTCGCCATGGTATAAATCCAACCTGGTACCGGTGGATCAGTCGCGGAAGGAGGCGTGAGTCTGGATGTTAAGATTTTTGCGAATATTTTAAGGTCGGAGTTAATGAGCGATATTGGTCTCTAGCTTCGGGCCAGTGTATCGTCTTTTTTTGGTTTCAGTAGTAGTATTATGTTTGCCATGGCCATGTTGATATCAGGCTTTCCTCCCTGCATGAAGTGATTACATAAAGTCATGAGGTGAGTCGTCTCTAAATCATTTGTAGTAACTAATGTCTCAGCCATCCAGTCCAGTGGCTCTATTTCCCTTGAGAGATGCTATGGCCATCTCCACTTCATCTTGTGTGATTGGGTCCCTCAGTGCTGCTGCCTCTTCACCTGTCACCCTTGGCATGGTCAGTTATGTAGGTCCGTGGTGTATGTTGTGTTGTCTTTTGTAAGGTGGGCCGAGTGATTATATAGGCCTGAGAAGTATGTTGTGAATACTGCATTTATAGCATCTGGTGTTGTGACTACGTAGTTCATTTCGGTACATATTTTGTTTATAGGTTTGCATCCCATTCTTGGTCATAATACTCTGACTAGGAGGGTGTCCATTTTGTTTCCTTTCTCATGGAATAATTTTTTAGACCAGAGTATTGAACGGAATACGTCTTCTATTCGTGTCTGGGTTTTAGTTGAGCTCGAAATACTCTTTAATAGCTTTTCGGGTCATGTCTTTTTTTTTTTCATCTTTAAGGAGGTTGGTGTTGTTTCCATGTCCAGTTTTAGTTGTATTGTAGATTGCCAAGGGTGACTGCTATGTCTGCGTGATCTGACCAGATAATACTTTTTATTTCCGATTGAATTGCCTTGCCTATTCCCGTCCCCTTAAGAAATATATTTTCTATTCTAGAGTATGTATTATGGGGTGTTAAGTAGAATGTAAAGTCTCGCTTGTCAGGGTGCTGTAGTCACCATATGTTTAATAGTCCAGTGTGTGTCAAGAACGTCTCCAGTCTTTTTTTTTTTTTTTTTTATCCACATCAGGTTATAATAATACAAATAAATTAGAAAAAGCCCTGGTAAAGGAAATGAAAGTTAAATGGTAGATAGCAACTCTAAAAAAAATATATATCTATTGGGAGAGCAGCCCCTGGATGAGTGGGGTGACAGGACTAGAAAACCTGGTATGGCGAGAGATTTGGCTAGGCAACGCATACCAGATCCTATGGTGGCATACCGTTCAACATACCTCCTGGATAGCCGAGCACAACTTAACCGAAGGTGATAATTATGATGGCCCTGCCTTGGAGGAGGACATTGATCTCGGCAGCACGGAAGAGTCTTGGTTTTGGGACATCTATGACTACAGGATGGGCATGTATGTTTGGGCTGACGACCGCGAGGTGAGCAAAGACATGACCCACCTGGTAACAAGGGAGTGGGAGCTGGAGCAGGACTACCAACACCTGCTCAGCTTCGTGCAGCCCCAGCCTACCCGACAAGCAGAACCAAACCTACCACCCTACCTGGCTGAGGTACCCTCTGCTTCCCTACCAGCTACCGAAGTGGGGGACCTCATCAGCTGGTTCTGGGATGTCCTCCAGATGGCAGGTGGAGATGGGACCGAGGTCTCTCCACCGGCCCTACAGGGATGCCGGCCCAGATCCCCAGCTACAGCCAGAGCTACCAGGAGAGGAGACGGTCGGTCTTCCTCCCCAGCGGCAGGGCATCTAACAGGGAGAGGAGACAACCGGTCTCTCTCCCCAGCGGCAGGGTGAATTGCAAGGAGTCGGGACAGTCGGTCCTACTCCACAGTGGCAGTGTACCATACAGGGAGAGGAGTGGCAGGGTGAGTTCCAGGGAGAGGAGATTGTCGGTTCCTCATCCCAGCAGCAGCAGGCGGTTAAGCACCCAGCAGCGTTACCAGGAGTTAAGACAATCGGTCTGACTCCCCAGCAGCAGCTTACTGACCAGGGAGAGGAGACAACCAGTCTCTCTCCCCAGCGGCAGACAGTATTACAGAGAGAGGAGATTGTCGGCCCCTCGTCCCAGCAGCAGCCAGCAGTTAAGCACCAGGCAGGGTTACCAGGAGTCGAGACAATTGGTCTGACTCCCCAGCAGCAGCTTACCTACCAGGGAGAGGAGACAACCGGTCTCTCTCCCCAGCGGCAGTGCATCTCACAGGGAGAGGAGACAACTGGTCTCTCTGCCCAGTGGCCGGACACGTTATTGGGAGTGGAGATGGTCGGGCTCTCTCCCCTGCGACAGTGCATCCTACAGGGAGAGGAGACAACCGGTCTCTCTCCCCAGCAACAGTGCATCTTACAGGGAGAGGAGACAACCGGTCTCTCTCCCCAGCAACAGTTTATCTCACAGGTAGAGGAGACAACCGGTCTCTCTCCCCAACGGCAGTGTATCCTACAGGGAGAGGAGACAACCGGTCTCTCTCCCCAGCAGCAGTGTGCATCCCAGGGAGCTGAATGGGTCGTCATTCCTCCCCAGTGGCAGTTTACCTCACAGGGAGAGGAGACAATCGGTCTCCCTTCCCAGCGGCAGTGTGCAAAACAGGGAGTGGAGACAGTCTGTCTCCCTCCCCAACTACAGGGGGACAGCATGACCAACCCCAATGGTGCAGATGGGATCACTGTCTCTGCACCGGAGCTACAGTGATGCTGGACAATCGGTTCAGAGCCCCAAATCACCACGTCTGAATACCAGGAGGAGGGGATAAGCTATTTCTCCCGTCCACAGCCAACACCCAACCAGGTACTGGGGTCAGTGAATAAGACTGAAAACCCCACTGGCTCCCTTCCTGCAGAAGAGCTGGCATCAGGGCAGAGCGCTGCGGGTCCCTGCCCTAACTTCCCCTTGTTACATGGCAGGACTATGTACCTGTTCCCCCAGCAGAAGCGCTGGCACCAGGGCAGAGAGTAGTTGGCCTCTGCCCACCAAGTACCTACAGCTCCATGCCTGGGAGTGCAATGGAGACCAGAAGGACCAGATGCTCACTTGATCACTGGGGACATACAGGACAGAGATGGGCTTCAGGCGTCACCAGGTCCAATACTTGCTTGTTGAGGGTGGGTTGCTCAACTAACTCAGGCACCGACCGACAGAAGGTCAGGTACCTGGTTAGTCTCCCCCGGAAAGGGGGAGGCTTGCCAGCCTCCTACCTTGGGACTATGGGTCCTGTGATAACCCATGTTCAAAAGTACTGTTTCTGCCCCCTTGGACTTTTAACTGGAACAGATTCAAACATGTGGCGGCAGCCATCTTAAATTGTACAGCGGTGTTTTGTCGTCGAGTGTATGGAACTGTTTTGGGCATGGGACCATGTGCCCGGTGGGGCAAAAATAATACTTCCAGGAAATTCCTGAACCCCTGAACCGATCTGGGTGATTTTTAGATATGTTGTTCACCCAGATCGGGGCTATCAGGGGATGTGACTTTGTGGGGATATGTTGTATTTTGGGGTACTTTTGGGGTTTGTAAAAATGTATGTTTTTTCTGTTTAGAGTTAATTGAGTTAGCCCATTCTCTTTGTTAATTGTATCCCAGGCAGATGGGAGGTATTGTGTGCTGTAAGTGGGAGTGTCGGATATTGTTGTATTGTTCTGATTGGTTTGTGTCCTTTGTGTGCCTGTGTTCCATCAGGTCCAGGGGTTGTGCCTCTGGCCTGAGGAATTGTATATAAGCAAACCTGTACCAATAAAGCCTGAGACTTGTTCTACCCTTCATGAAGTCTTGGCTCATGTTTGGGGGATTGGAGAACTACCTACACTCTGGGGATTGCTATAATCACTATACTCCCTAGAGTATAATCACTGAGCTCTTGTAAGAGCTTGTTTCTGTTCCAGCTCTCTGGATTAAGAGAGGTCTACCTACTGGAAGCTGGATCCTGGTCTTGGGTCCAGAGTGTGTGGAAGACGGCGAGACCCCAACCAAGCTGCAGCGGTTCATGGGGTCTGCAGTGGTTATGGTATCTAGTGGATTTATAGATCTAAACACTAGTTACAGATGATATTGCACTAGTGTTTTGTCTTTCCTTTTTCCCCTTATCTATAGGACCATACACCTTATGTACCCACTGTATAAATTGCCTAAAGATATGATGTAAGATATTTCACCTAGTGTACGTATATTTGATTGTCAGTAATAGGAATCAGCAGCCGAAACACATCAACCATCATGGCCCGGACAGGGCTGGGGTGGGGGGGTCAATCACCCTATACAGTGCACTCGGGCGGTCATCCCACCCTATACAGTGCACTCGGGCATTAGACATTGTAAGACTGTGAGGTCAGTCATAAGAGGCCTGAACACCAGGCTTACAAAGATGTGGCACTCTGCAACAGACAAGCTCTGTCTGGAACACACAATACAAGCACTAGAGTTTAGTAGTAGTAGTGCAAACAAACAGTGAGGGGGGAGCAGCACATCCATATCTGCAGAATACATACTGTGCTGTCCTCACATAAAGAACCTGCAAGAAAGAGGAGGAAAAAAAGGAGTGCCAGCCACACGGCCAGTAGAACCCAGACGCAGTGCTGCAATTGCAGCCCAAGGGCCAAAATGCAAAGCGAGCATGAGAGAGCTCTGACAAAATGGCCACCACGGTAACATGTTGCAGCAATTGCAGCTGCTCGCCGTAAAGCGCCCGCCGACTGGGAGAGCACACAGGACAAGTGCTGGTAAGAACATGGCGCCGGGTGCTGATATCTGTGCAGGGGGGAAATGGCGCGGTGGACTCACAAGAGTGCAGCGACTGTAGCAATGCACAGTGAGGGGAGACTAGAACAGGAGGAAACCCACAAAGTAGCCCACACTAGCCCTTACCTCCAATACAAAACTACATGGAATAAAAAACAACCAAATATACTAGACTAAATACAGCAGACATCAAGGCAAAATGAAGCAAATATTACAATATGAAAAATAGAGTAATAAACACAACAATGAGCAGACACACTCTCTGAGTTAGGGAATGCTCATCAGGCACCGTCTAAGAGCTGATGGAATAAATAATCAAACATACTAACTAAATACAGCTTAGAAAACAGTGAAGTGAGTTTGATAGGCATAAGGCTATCCTAGCTATAAGATAAGGCCAGGGACTAACGAAAGTATTTAGAAAATTGGGCAGACTAGATGGGCTGAATGGTTCTTATCTGCTGTCATATGCTATGTTTCTAAATCATGGCAAACATGCAGCATATAGTAATACATGAACCATAAAGCAATAAATAGCCCAGAGCAGACACACTCTCTGAGTTAGGGAATGCTCATCAGGCACACAGCCCAAAAGCCCCACACAAAACTGGTCCGTGTGACAGAGCTCCTGTAATCCAACAGAGCAACAGGGGATTCTGGAGTGCTTCAGACCAAGCCACTGAAACTTGAAATGGGTCTCTCTGGAACTCTTCCACCCGAACAGACTGTAGCTCTCTTCTTCCAGGCAAGTGTATCCAGGGCCGTCTATAATATGATTAGGACCCTGGGCAATGCATTTTCTTGGGCCCCCTGGGCCCTGCTCCTCCCACCCCCCGCCCCCTAATTACGCCCAACCCGCAATCACACTGACAGACATACTGACACATACACACAGACAGACATATTAAAACATTTGCAGACACATACACACATATATTGATACACAAATATATACTGGCAGACACACATTCATAAACACACAGACACATAAACACACACATACACATACAATGACAGACATGCTGACACACACACACAGACATACTGACAAACACACACATACTGACACACAGACAGACAGACATACTGTCACATACACAGGCATACTGACACACAGGCAGACATACTGACATACACACATACAGGCATACTGACATATACACACACAGACATACACATACTAACATACACACAGACATACTGACACACACACAGACATACTGACACTCACAGACATACTGACATACTGACACTCACAGACATACACAGATACATACACACAGACATACTGACACACACAGACATACACACACTGACACACACATAGACACACACACAGACATACATTTAGCCACCCTCCAGGTTCTTACCTTTTTCTGGAGGGTGGTTTCCCTGGTCAAGTGGCAGGCTGAGGCATGTGGGAGTTCTCCTCTGGAACTCTCCTCCTCCCTGCCTTTCTCTTCCCGCGCGGCTGTGATCTCCGGTGAGAGGAAGTGACGCGTGGCACTCACTTCCTCCAAGCCGGCTGCCGAACAGGAAGGGGCCCGGTCGCGCTGTTTAAGCATCACAGCGCCCGACCGGGCCCCTGCTGACACATGCCCACCGGGTGGCCCTTAGAACATGGGCCATCCGGGGGGCCTCCTTAATGTGCGGCTGGTCCATGGGGGCTGCTCAAATCGCGGGGGCCACGGGGCAGTTGCTCTGGGGCCCCCAGGAGCAACTGGGCCCGGGGCAGCTGCCCAGTTTGCCCCGCGTTAAAGACGGCCCTGAGTGTATCGTCCCCTCTGCCTATTCCTCTGCTGCTCTACTTCCAGGCAGGTGTCATACCCTCTGCAGATTTCCTTCCAGGCAGGTATGCACCTCTGCCTGCAATGTGATAGCTCTTGTCTTTATAAAGACAGTTGCAGCTCTCAGGCCTAGCTCTCTTGATTTATCCCAGGACTAGAGGGATGGTGCAGCCAGCCAACAGGTCCAAAGACTGGGATCCCTAAAAATCCACACAGGACACAGTTCTAAAATGAACTTACATCCTCAGCTTTATTTTTACTTGGGACTAGATTACATATAGATTACAGTTACAAAGCAATAAAAATACAAACAATCAAATCAGATTAGACAACATACATGAACTTATAATGACGTATTTATAAAGGGGTAGAGAAGATGATGTGGAATATGTTGGTGCTTTATAAATGTCAGTAATAAAAAAATAAAATAAATAAGACAATAACGAACACACTAACACTGTCTGAAAAATTATCAATATGCAAATTTACCTAAATATGCAAATTCTTATTATTATTTTATTATTATGGTATTATTTATAAAGCGCTAACAAATTCCGCAGCGCTTTACAGTGGGTGGACAAACAAACATGTAGTTGTAACCAGACAAGTTGGACACACAGGAACAGAGGGGTTGAGGGCCCTGCTCAATGAGCTTTCATGCTAAAGGGAGTGGGGTAAGGTGACACAAAAGGTAAGGATAGTATTAGACTAATGACAGTTGCAAGAGAGGAAATCAGTCGGGAGCTATTAACCGTTTAATTGATACGCTTTTATGACGAAGTGGCTTTTTAATAATTTTTTGAAGGAGTGGAGACTGGGTGAGCGTCTAACGGAGGAGGGAAGTGAGTTCCACAGGAATGGTGGAGCCCTCGAGAAGCCAAATTAACAAGCCTTGCTATTCAGGTAGTGCATATAACTGTTGCTACGAACAGAGCCAAATCCACCTAAATGGTAGCAAGCATAAGCAGAACAGGAGAGCACACAAAACAATTAACAAACACTTAATAAACACCATGCATCTGTAATGGGCACAGGGTGACTTAGACAGGGTCCTTCATAAAGTGTCCGTATGAAACTCCAGGTCATGTTGACGACCATCAAGGCCTAAAAAATAAATAAAATTAATTTATGAGTGTGTGTACATGTGTGTCTGTCAGTGAGTGTGTTTCAAATCAGTTAGAAAGTGTATTTAACAGTGAGTGTGTCTGTCATTGTGTGTGTCTGTCAGTGTATGTGCGTGTATCAGTGAATGTATATTTATGTATATGAGTCAGTATGTACATGTGTTTGTCTGTGTGTGTTTCATTGTTAAAGTACGAAGCAGTATATGTGCACCCAGCAAACAAACGCCAATTTTACATTCAAACACTAAACACAAGTACCCCACTGCTTTCAAATAGCAACAGTACATACAAACATACAACAACATTCAAATGTCACCACACCCAAATGCATCCATACATTCAAACAAACAAAACATGCTTAAATTCGTCACCGGTTCTTTTTCACGAATACGTGTTCATTCCTAAAAATTGTAATATTCTTTATCAACATATTCTATAGTCTGTACATGTGTTTCATTAGCCTCACAACCAGAGGGACAGGGTGGATATGGGCAGGGGGGAGGGGTACATTGGGGGTGCAACATTTTGTTCTGCTCCTGGCGACCATAACTGTGAATACCCCATTCTGAGCTATTGCTAGACCAACCAGTATTTATTTGGGAATATTCCAAAAACATCTGTTTATAGTACTTAGAAAGTTATAGTACACTAAATGAAGATATTTATTAAATCAGTGGTGACGTAAATGACAGATTAACTCTCGATAAAAAGCAAAATTCAGTAAATGAACAAAGTAACAATATTGCAGCAAAAACTAGAATTGATGGACTAGCAAAATATATATATATATATATATATATATATATATAAAAATTTTAATCAAATATGAATGAAATGAGCAAGTGGCATTTCTAACTATATAGTTCTTTAAATTGTATTAAATAATATTAAACAAATGCATGTATGAACAGCAGTGGGAAAATTAATCAGTGCTCCGTGTCCACTGCAGTATTTTTATATGTGATATAATTAGCCATGTCTCTCTATTATTTTAGCCACTTGGAGCTATTTATGACTGAGCTAACATGTATCTGCACATAATTTGAGCTTAATCTCATTTGTTAAGTAGTAGCTCATTCATTATTTACAGCTTATTAGGCAAGCTTACTGAGAAATAAATACTTCATAAATATGATCAGAGTTATAAATAAACAATCTGGCTTGTAAATAGTCTGGGCACAGGACATTAAGCTCTCTAGAATGATAAAAATAGGATTTTAACACATTGTTGGAGTAGGGTGAATTTCTTGATGATATATGGGTGATGGACAGAAAAGGATGCTATCAATTAAACTGGATTATCCTTAAAAATAAAAATTTAATTTTGGAGTGCCAGATACATATATTTTGAAAGAGTAGTAGTCAAATTAATTAACTTGTTCAGTTGTTGTAGAAAAATAGCAATTGGTGATAATGCAAGCTTCACCCACCATACAGGTCACACACACCATAGTCTCAGGCAGAACATGGAAATATTTACACTGCCTTCAGAAAGCACACAGACCCCAATTTTAAATTAATTTTTTTTCACATCAACATTCACACAATATTCCATAATGACAAAACAAAAAACAAATGTTTGAAAACTTTTTTATTAAAAATAAAAACCTGAAATATCACATTGGCATACACTTTCAGACCATTTGCAATGTCACTTGAAATGTATTTCAGATTCATCCAATTTCTCTGTATCATCTTTAAGATGTTTCTACACTTTGACTGAAGTCCACCTGTGGTCATTTCAATTGATTGGGTGTGATTTGAAAAGGCACATACATGTCTATATACAGTACCTCACAAAAGTGAGTACACCCCTCACATTTTTGTAAATATTTTATTATATCTTTTCATGTGACAACACTGAAGAAATGACACTCTGCTACAATGTAATGTAGTAAGTGTACAGCCTGTATAACAGTGTAAATTTGCTGTCACCTCAAAATAACTCAACACACAACCATTAATGCCTAAACAGTTGGCAACAAAAGTGAGTACACCCACCTGAACTGTCCTGTAACTATTTAATAATACAGTGACTGTTATATATAGCCCATGGTCCCATAATTCCCACGGTTATCGTTAGAAAGTTGGAGTTAAAATTAGTTTTATAATTGTGGCATAATGGTTGGGAACTACCCACTTACTATACTGGCTTTACTTAACACTCCTCCCCTCCCCCCCCTCCCCACCATAGGCACAACAGTAATTGCCACCTTACGAGTATAAGGGGGGGCACAGGCCTCTCTCACCTATCCTCAGCCAACTGGATCCTAACCAATTTTGTGTTCAAAGAGGCATCCAATGCATCCTGTCCCACATTAACCTATTGATCGCCAGATTTGCAACTCTTAGGAAGGAAATGCATTAAAGCTATTTAACTGCTCAGCATTTCTTGTATTTCTTCTATATATCAAAACTGTGCTACGTTATCACTGCTGACAAATGTATACCCTGAAATCTCATATTACTCTAAAAATGTGCAAGTATTGATATGCCCTAATGTTATAACTGTTAATGGACAAGCATGTGGATTACCTTTGGGGTACCACAGGCATATTGTCTTATCCATATGCATTGAAAAATAAAGAATTAAAAAAAAAAAGTGAGTACACCCCTAAGTGGAAATGTGCAATTTGGGCCCAATTTGCCATTTTCCCTCCCGGTGTCATGTGACTTGTTAGTGTTACAAGGTCTCAGGTGTGAATATGGAGCAGGTGTGTTAAATGTGGTGTTATCGCTCTCACACTCTGTCATAGTGGTCACTGGAAGTTCAACATGGCACCTAATGGCAAAAAACTCTCTGAGGATCTGAAAGAAAGAATTGTTGCTCTACATAAAGATGGCCTAGGCTATAAGAAGATTGCCAAGACCCTGAAATTGAGCTGCAGCACACTGGGCAAGACCATACAGCAGTTTCACAGGACAGGTTCCACTCAGAACAGGCCTTGCCATGGTTGACCAAAGAAGTTGAATGCACGTGCTCAGCGTCATATCCAGAGGTTGTCTTTGGGAAATAGACATATGAGTGCTGCCAGCATTGCTGCAGAGGTTGAAGGGGTGGGGGTCAGTCTGTCAGTGCTCAGACCATACGCAGCACAGTGCATCAAATTGGTCTGCATAGCTGTAGTCCCAGAAGGAAGCCTCTTCTAAAGATGATGCACAAGAAAGTCCGCAAACAGTTTGCTGAAGACAAGCAGACTAAGGACATAGATTACTAGAACCATGTCCTGTGGTCTGATGAGACCAAGATAAACTTATTTGGTTCAGATGGTGTCTAGCGTGTGTGGCGGCAACCAGGTGAGGAGTACAAAGACAAGTGTGTCTTACCTACAGTCAAGCATGGTGGTGGGAGTGTCATGGATGACAGCATGAATGCTGCCGGCACTGGTGAGCTACAGTTCATTGAGGGAACCATGAATGCCAACATGTACTGTAACATACTGAAGCAGAGCATGATCCCCTCCCTTCGGAGACAGGGTCGCATGATAGCGACTCCAAACACACCTCCAAGACTACTACAGCCTTGCTAAAGAAGCTGAAGGTAAAGGTGATGGACTGGCCAAGCATGTCTCCAGACCTAAACCCTATTGAGCATCTGTGGGGCATCCTCAAATGGAAGGTGGGGGAGCGCAAGGTCTCTAACATCCACCAGCTCTGTGATGTCATCATGGAGGAGTGGAAGAGGACTCCTGTGAAAGTGGCAACCTAAGTGGAAGTGGCAACCTGTGAAGCTCTGGTGAACTCCATGCCCACAAGGGTTAAGGCAGTGCTGGAAAATAAGCCACACAAAATATTGACACTTTGGGATTTGGACATTTCCACTTAGGGGTGTACTCACTCTTGTTGCCAACGGTTTAGACATTAATGGCTGTGTTGAGTTATTTTGAGGGGAAAGCAAATTTACACTGTTATACAGGCTGCAAACTTACTACTTTACATTGTAGCAGAGTGTCTTTTCTTCAGTGTTGTCATATGAAAAGATATATAATAAAACATTTACAAAAAATTGAGGGGTGTACTCACTTTTGAGAGATACTGTGTGTGTGTGTGTATATATATATATATATATATATATATATATATATATATATATATATATATATACAGAAATATAGGGTACAGGAGGCAAGCACTCACGGTCTTTTCTGGTCTCTTTAAAAGGTTGTTCTTTATTTCATAGATTAAAACTTGATTTGATCGACGTTTCAGCCAAACTTCATGGCTTTCATCAGGATCTTAACAGCTCGAGCCTCCATAATTCCTTAATTAAAACATTTGGAACAACCAGCTCTTCCTACAGTTGGCCACCTGATGAAATTGAACATTTGATGGTCATGGGCTTTGGTAAGAGAGTTGACCAAGAGTCCAATGAGTTCCAGTGACCATGTGTGGAAATGGAAGAAACTTGCAGACACTCAAATGATCTACACTTTTTGGCAAGTTGGTCAGACGGAAGCCTCTCCTCAGGACACATGAAATCTTGCATGAAATTTGCAAAAAAGCATATAAAGGAAGCTCAAAATGTGTGAAATAAGATTCTGTGGTCTGATGAAATGAAGATTGAACTGTCTGGAGGAAACCAGGCACTGCACAAATCATCCTAATGGTGAAGAATGGTGGTGTTGCATCATGATTTTTGGGGATGCTTTTTAGAGGCAGGGATGGGAGACTGCTCAAGGGAAAGTTGAACACAGTAAAATACAGAGATACCCTTATGGAAATCTGGTCCAGAAGACTCTGGACCTCAGACTGTGTTGAAGGTTCACCTTTCAAAATTACAATGATCCTAAGAATACAACGCATTAGTAGCTTAGGGATAACTTTTTGAATGGTTGTTCACTAATGGTCTCCATCCAACCAGCTTGAGAGAGTCTGCAGAGGTGTGTGCAAATCAGTTGTACAAAACTGGTTTCATAATTCCCCCCAAAAATTGATGCTGCAATTACTGCCAAAGATGCTTTAAAAAAGTGCTGAGTTAAATGTCTGAATAATTATGTCAATGTGGTATTTCATTTTTTTTCTGGAATATATCTGTAATGGTTTCACAAATCAGACCTTAAATTAGATCACCTAATCTGATATTTTCAATGTATTTTCAATCATTGTTAAGTTTAGCTATTGGGTTCAAAATTCAAGCTGATAATGATCAACTCCTGGTAAGCTTTTCATAGCTTTACTTTTATTTATATTAAATTGCTTACTTTATCATAGAAGGCAGGGGGACTAACTGAGAAAAAAAAAATTGTTTAAAAAAAAAAAAAAAAAGAATATTTATAGTTAAATTGATTTTATTGGCACGGTTAAAACCCCTTCAGTCACTTACCTGAATCCACCACCAATGTCCTTTGGTGCTGGGTCAGGCTCCGCCCACGCTCATCCCCCGCTGACGTCAGCCGGCGGAGAGACCTAATGTGCATGCACGGCCATTGACTGCGCTTGTTTTAGGATGTCCCCATAGCAAAGCATTAGGTCCATTTCAATTCCAGAAATCCCTCTAGTGGCTGTCTGGTAGACAGCCACTAGAGGAGGAGTTAGCCCTCAGAGGTAATTATTGCAGTTTCTCAGTACCACTTCAATGAGCTGAAGTGGTCTGGGTGCCTTCAGTGTCTTTTTAATTTTTTTTTTTTATTTTTTTTTAACTGGCCCCTTACTCACTCTGCAGCCCATTTCCACCTCACTCATCCTGTAACCTGCAGGGTAACTGAGGGGAACATGGGCTGCAGGGTGAATGACAGTGAGAGTTACAGGGTGAGTGGGGGGCATGAACTGTAGGGTGTGACAAAGGGTTAATGATCTGCAGGGTGTGACAGGGAGGCATGGTAGGTAAGGTAAGTGTTTTTACCTTTAATTTATGCCCCTTACTTACCCTACAACCATGGCCGCACTGGGGATTCTAAAGCAGCCCTGGAAAAAAAATCTATGCCAGCCCCATAAGTCGTTGCGCCATATTTTGTCACATGTAATATGTAAGGCTATGTCTTGCCACCCTAGATGATTGATATATATATTGCTTTTTCCAATATAAAATATTGGTCCTTTCAGAGTAAAATTTTTAATTATACAGTAAGCATACTCACATGCAGACACAGACAATCTCACTGACACAAGATGATTGATACAAGCTTGATGATCATCCATTGAGGCAGGGCCAGTCGAGGGGAGACCAGCACGACGTGGGGGGGAAAAAGGTGAGTAAAAACACACATACCATGACAGACACACACCATGACACAGACAGACCATGACACAGACACACACACCGTGACACAGACAGAAACACAGACACACCATGACACAGACAGACCGTGACACAGACACACACACCGTGACACAGACAGAAACACAGACACATCATGACACAGACAGACCATGACAGAAACACACCCTAACACAGACAGACTGTGACACAAACACACATTACATGACACAGATGGACACACACACCATGACACACAGGCACCACGACACAGAGAGACCGTGTACAGACACACACACACCGTGACACAGACAGACACACACACCATGACAAACACACACCATGACACAGACAGACACACACACACACACACCATGACACAGGCAGACACACCATGACAGAGACACACACACACACAATGACACAGACAGAGACACACACACACACAATGACACAGACAGACACACATATACTCACACTGACACACATAATTTCTACCTTTGTGCTGGCGGCCACATGGGGGAGCTGAGTCTTCTGGCGGCCGCAGGGGGAGCTGGCTGTTCTGCCTCTGCTCCCCCACTCCAGCGCGCCGCTTAATGAGACCGGGGCCGGAATATTAAGTCATATTCCGGCCCTGGTCTCTTTCTAGCGCGTGAGGGCGGGGGTGCAGAGGCAGAACAGCCAGTTGCCTGCCCGGCCCCAGGTGCCAACGGCCCACCGGGAAATTTCCCGCTATCCCGGTGGGCCAGTCCGGCCCTGCCTACAACCCATGTGCCCCTCTTACACCCTGCAGGCCATGACCCCCACTCACTCTGCAGCCCATGTCCCATGTCCCTATGCCAAACCCTGCAGATCATGTTCCCTTGTTACTCGCCCTGCAGCCCATGCCCTATTTGCTTACCCTCCAATCCATGCAGCGGCATAGCTAGAGCTTTTGCCGCCCTTATCTCGACCCATGTCATGTCCGGTGCAGTCGCAGACATCTGTGGCTGCACCAGACATACTTCTTTTAAGTACTCAACGCCTCTAGCCCAACACAGTTTGTAACGGATCGACGGGCACCCCGACTGGGTACCTCCATTGGTGGATGCTCCTAGCGCTTCCTGAGGGCTCCAAGCACTCCAGCAGACACCATAACCACCGTGGACTCCTTCAGAGAGCAAGACAGGAACAAGCTCTTAGAAGTGCTTAGTAGTGATATAGCAAGGGAGTATGAATAGCATAGCAATCCCTTGTAGCAGATTCCTCCAATAAGAGACGGCACTCCGAATTGAGGGTGAAGTAGAACTCATTATAATTTTTACTATTTATTACTATTAGGTTTTTGCTGGCTGATTATATGTTCTTTTTCTTCACAATTTTCTTATATTTAATCCATAGTTTTTTATATTTTAATTAGGTACTTATGTGTACCACAAGCAAGATGGCCACCTATTATGGGCACTAAAGCTTTATTTAGCTTATTCCCCAACCAAGATGGCCGCCACCATCATTTCCTTCCTTATCAGCCCTTTTTTCAGCCGTCCCTCGGCCATTCTCCCTTCCGGTCCTCGGCCACTCCCCTTCCCTATTAGCCCAATATAGGGCTTCATTCTATTACTAACAAACCCCAAATACATGTAGTTCGCTTCCTGACTACATGTCCCATAATACCGTTGTAACGGATCGCCTGGCACCCCGACTGGGTACCTCCGTTGAAGGATGCTCCTAGCGCTTCCTGAGGACTCCAAGCACTCTGGCAGACACCACAATCACTGAACCGGAGAAACAAATACATTCTCCCAAGCATATGAATGCTGTAGACAGTTGAATAGGAACCATACGAATAGGTTTACTCTCCTAGCAGTCAAACTGGAACAGCATACAATAAATCCTTCCCCCAATAATGAGACGACACTTCACTTTGAGGGTTAAGCAGGAACTCCCTGTACTGTCACATACAGTCTCTTTTATTCCCAATCCACAAACATAGTACAGCCCACAGGGCGTTACAAAACAACCAATCAATCCGTACAATACACCCAGACACTCCCACACAAAATCCTCCCCTCTGCATGTGATATGATTACTGAACACAATGGGTAATCTCATTATCACCGGCAGAGGAATACAGTTTTTACACAATATTTATAACTTCTAAAATATACATGTCACAAACATAAAACATAAATTTTCATAATCAATCCATTCAGGGGAACAACATATTAAAAAATGGCACGAATCAGACCAGGGGTTCAAAAGTTAAGGGAAAGTCCTTTGTGACTAAATGAAGCATGGCTTTCTGGCCCAAACCAGTTTCAGAGTCTTCTATCCTGGAGAGTAATTCAATTATCTCCCAGGACAGAACACAAGACTCCATTAAGCACATGGTTGCAAAAAGACACAAAACACTTTAAAATACATAAAGTCACCTTTTACACATAAGACACAGACATTTCACATATCCCCAGATAGCTGGGATCTGAGCGCACAAAACTACCGAATAGCGCTCAGATCCTTTTCACACAGTTCAACTGCCATGGAGCCGAAGTCTTTAACTACACGAATGGGCTCCATGGCATAGCTATCTGGGTTAACACATTCACATAAAGTCTGGTCCATAGTCCAAAGGCAAGAGGCGGGCAAGCAGCCTCCTCCAAGGACACGTGGCGAGGCCGGTTTTGCCACAACCGTGCGGCTGGAAGTGACGTCACGCTCATGACGCGCGTCAAGTATTCAGGACGAAAATGCTAAAATTCTTATTCAATAACGCTCTTTTTTATATTATAATCACACTACACGCATCCTATAATTTATATCTATATATTTCTAATTATAAAATTTTGTTATTTATGTGCAATAATCATTTGCTTTGTGATTGGCCTGTGCAATTTTGGTGCCAATTTTAATTAATTCTATACCTATATAAACCCTAACTAGCCAGGTTGAAAAGTTTTTTTTTATCCATTGATAAAGCCTTATATGGTGAAACGCGTTTGGATATTGTACTGTTTTTATATACTGTTAATAAATAGATTTTGGTCACTTTTTACGTTTATACCATTATCTTTTGACTACTACCTGGCTTTTTATATATATTTTATATTATATATATTTTTTTATATACTTTTTCCTTTTATTTATTTTACTTCCTGGTATTATACTCCAAAGAATCTCAGGTGGGGATTATACCACCTACGCCTTTATCATAGAGCAGTAAGCCTGCCCTATACACTGTGAGTATATTTTATTATTTTATACATCAACAATATTTTATTGAGAGCACTATCGCTGTTTTATCTTCTCTCCGAGCTCCTGATACTACCATCAAGAACACTCATCTTATATCCTACAAGCGGGGATTATACCGCTGTATGCCTACAACACTAGAGCTAGCAGAAGCTCTACCGAATGTGAGTGTATCTATTATATTTTAACATCTTTTATTTCACGTGTAGAACATACTGCACCATTATTGTTTCCATTTTTATCTCCCACTTGGCCGTCTGTCACTACATAGGAGAGGATACTCGCCGTATATCCTGTAAGCGGGGATAATACCGCTGCAAGCCATTCACACCAGATCTGGATTAAGCTCTGTCAACTGTAAATAAGACCTCTCCTATTATTACTATTTTGGATCATCTTTCTCATCACTCACCACCTTCCTCCACATTTTTTGGATACCGTAACAAGTAGAACCCTACAACTTCGGAGACCACATATAAGATTCAATATTTTACTCTACTGGACTTGTTATTGTTATTTATTTTGTATATTGGCGCAGACCCATCCCCTGTCTATTTGAATTAGAACTCCGGCTTTTAACGACACACACTCTGCTTTTATGCAATTCTCGTGCAAGGGAGATTCCCACAGACAATTATGAATTACCCAGTCACACACTGGTTACATCCCACACATCTCCTCTCCTTAGCCTGAGAGGTAACACAATAAGCCGTACAGTTTAAAACATACTTTTAACCCAACATTCATAACTCTAAAACTGTACATCCAATATTAATAAAAGTCACATATTATTAATCAGCATATTTCAAATACAAACATACCCAAAAATCATTCGAATCCGTTCAGCCGTTCGGGAGATAGATATAAGTCACCTTTGACCGACCGCAAGCACATTTTCATGCCCAAAACAGTTCCAGAGAATCAGGCTAAGCAGCCGGTCTATTTCCCATGTTTAAGTCAGTTCAAACAGACGAACGACAACCATTCGAATTGTCGAACTGTCGAATGAACTGTCGAATGCATTAATTCCAGGGAAGGTAAAACTTCAGCGGTGTTCGTGCCGTTCTGTAGCCAATTTTAGTTCCATGAATTTGACGGCACACACCGCTGACTGCATTCGAATAAATCAAAATGGCCCCCGCCACGTGTTCGGTTTTCTAATGGTGGTCACTTCGACTACTGCGGCACTTCGGCTGCATCCTAAGTTCCATGACAAAACTGCAGGTCCCTTCCCAAAGTACTTAAAGGGCCAGAAACAGCACAATAAAAATCCATTATGCCCAAATACAGTTCTTAAAGGACCATACACAGTCCAATACAGGTCCATAAGCCCCAAATCAGTTCCTTAAAGGGCTATACATCCCAGGGGCCATAGTCACATGGCAGGAGGCTGGCAATCAGTCTTCTCCAATGCCCAGTGGTGAGGCTGGTTCTGCCACACAGTTTACAACCTTTTATTAAATTCATGCATTTAATTCATTGGGGGCATATCTACTAAACAGTGATTGTATGGGGGGTGGGTTTGCCCATTTAGGCAGAGTGTTCCTTAAATAATTATTGTTACTGAAGCACTTCTATATTTAACTTTTTATTGGTGTGAAAAGAAACACTTAGGTGTTAAACACAGCTTACTGAATTTGATTTTTTACACAATTTAAAAAATATACTTTTTTGGGGGAGGGAGGGTGTGTGTGCAGGGTGCAGGGACAGAGTGGGATCTGTGGAGGGAGGGGAACGGTGCAGGGGAAAAGGAATCTGTGCAGGTGAGGGAGGGGTCTGTCAGGGTGCTGGGGATGCAGGGGGAGAGGGGATCTGTACAGAGGGGGAGGGGAATCTGTGCAGGGAGAAAGATGGACTGTAAGACTACAAAGCGGGGTGGCTGTGCAGGGAGAGAGGGAATATGTGCAGGGGAGGGAGGAGGACTGTCAGGGTACAGGGGAGGGGATCTGTGCATGGAAGAGAGGATATCTGTGCAGGGGAGGGGGAGAGGAGATCTGTGCAGAAAAGGGTGGAGGAGAGGGGAGCTGTGCAGAGGAGAGAGGGGATCTGTACAGGGGAGTGAGGGGGACTGTCAGGGTACAGGAGAGGCAAGGAGAGAGGGGAACTGTGCAGGGAAGGGAGTTGGAGAGGGGTCTGTGCAGAGGAAGGAGGGGAGAGGGGAGCTGTGCAAGGGAAGGGATCTGTGCAGGGCAGGGAGGTGGGATAGGGAATCTGTGCAGATGTGGGACGAGGAAGGGGGATGGAGGCAGGGGGATCTGTGCAGGAGAGGGAGAGGAGTTGTGTGCAGGAGAGGCAGGGGGTCTGTGCAGGGAGAAGGACTCTCAGGGACGCAGGGGGATCTGTGCAGAGACCTTGCAAGCAGAGCAGGATTGCTGCCAGCTCCCCCGTTGCTATGCTGTCCATGTCCCCTGTGACTCACTCTGGAGCCCATTATTTCCCTGTTACACCTTGCAGCCCTTGTTCCCCTTTCATACCCTGCAGCCCATTTCCCCCACTCACCCTGCAGCCCATGTCTTCCTCTCCCTATTGTGATTTTATTTTTTTTAGGCTCATCCAGCCTCCCTACCTTTAGGAGAATTGGTGTGGGTTCTCCCCCTGGAATCCAGTGGGGATCCAATCTCCCAGGTACTCACACTGCTCTCTTGCATGTTGCTTAGTAATACCGTGGCCGGAGTTATGTCCTATTTGAGCTCTGGGCATCACTACAGAGGGCACGCAAGGGAGCAGTGTTGAGGAACTCCCTTGCCACTGCATCCTGCTTCCTTTCTCCCCCAGCATATTTCTGCAGGGCAGACACCTGCCATCCAGGTAAGCATCTGCCTTAGGGAAATATGCCTGCTCTGGAGTACCTAAAGGTGGGCAGTTGGGCCACCTTAGTCCCCTGGGACCGGCCACCAGACCGCTGCCCCCTCTTCCTTTCCCCCAAATATTTCCTCAGGCAGCTGCAACGTCTGTCTGCCCTGTAATTACACCACTGATCCACAGACACGCCAACCAATGAGCATCATCTCTTCCACACACAAAGCCTGATAGTAGCCTCCCAGCAACAGGCAAGATTCCTCATATTTGCATACCCACAAGCAGCTTTCTATGCTCACATAACACCACTGATAGTCTACCCCACACACACACACACACAAGCAGTCTACAAATGGATACATCCCAGCCAGCCTTCCCTGCACACACAGCACCACTTTGACCCTATCTCACTTTTGTTCACTGATATTCCACTTATGGGGACTCCAGAGGCAAATTTACTTGTACTGAGCTGTGCTAAACAAACAGAGATTTTTTTTCCTAAGCTAGAGCTCTTCAACAGGGCTCTGTACATGGATTACCCTGAGTAGTATCAAACGGACATACCCTCTTTGGGGAGGCATGCATGTTGCAATGGTGATGACACAACACGCCACGCCCTCCTATAGAGCTGCTATGCCTTTTATTTTTTTTTATTTCTTTTTTTTTTATTTAAGGTCAGTATATTGTACAACATTTTCATCACTTAAGTTTGACAGGTATATGAAAGTACATGGTACAGAACATAGGTGTTACATTGGTCAGGTAATCATAAAATCATATAATTAGCAGTGCGAGATCAGATATGAAATTGTGTCTTTGCGTTGGGTATATAGGGATAGCAGTAATATTGGGGTTCCACTACCTTTTCCTACATCCCTACGGTTGCATGTGAGCCGGCTCCTATTCCCAGGGAGGAAAAGGGGGGGGGGAGGTGGGTAGAGTGTCCTCGGTCTCTAAGTGGTCTGTCGGAGGTATTGGGTCCATGGGTACCAGGTCTCTGTGTATTGTTGGTATTGATTTGATAGAGCATAACACGTTTCTTCTAGACTTCTGGTATTTTCTACTTTTTGTATCCACTCGCGTATGGTCGGGGGATTTGGTTGTTTCCATAAGGCTGGAATAAGCTGGTTCGCAGCTGTTATCAGATGTATGAGCAGGGCCGCCGTATGTTTCGGTAAGCCGTATGGGGTGAGAAGGAATATGTATGTGTCTGGGTCTAAGGGAACAGTTATCTTAAGTATGGTGTGGATCAGGCCCGCCATGCGTGTCCAAAATTTTTGTATCACTGGGCATGTCCACCAAATATGCGAGGTGGTGCCCACTGCTGAGTGGCAGCGCCAACATTGTTTGGAGGTTGCGGGGAATAGGGAGTGTAGTTTTGAGGGCGTGTAGTGCCACCTCGTTATTCTTTTATAGTTGCTTTCCTGTGTGGTTGTGTTTTTTGAGGATTTGTGTATTTGTTTAAAAACATTTTTCCATTTGTCGGGCTGTATTACTAGGTTTAACTCTTTTTCCCAAGTGGTAGTGAAGGCCGGCAATTGTTGTGGCCTTGTGGATAGAACTTGGGAGTACATTGTTGATATGTGTTTTGTTCTTATGGATTGGAGGGAACAGCATTTTTCAAAGTTAGTCTGTTCACGGCTGCCGTTGAGGGTTAGGGATTTTGATTGAATAAAGTGTGTTAGTTGCCTGTATTGATATGTTTGCATAGCCGTGGGGTCAGCTATAAATGCCTGTAAGGGCTTTGTTACTTTTGCCCCGACAGTTGTCAAGGCATTCTCTAATGTTAGATATGGCGTTGTATGGAAAGCCTGGAAAGATTTGCCGTCTACTCCCGGCTGGAATAGGGGGTTGTGTGTGAGCGGGTATAGTGGCGATGGGTAAGGAGACATCAGATTGTGCGTGCGTATGGTCGCCCACATGCGAATGGTCGGTGTGATGGTGGGATGTGGGTTGTGGAGCATTAGTACTTGCCCTGATTTGTGCCAGGGTATCGTGTAAATAGGTACTCTGAAAAAGGTGTCTTCTAAGTTCACCCATTGTTTCCCGGATTGTGGAAGGGACCAGTCGTATATCCTGGATAGCAGTATTGCGTTGTGGTATGTTTCAACATCGGGCAGACCCAGGCCGCCCCTGTCTTTTGGTTTTGTGAGTAATGAGTACGATATTCGTGGAGGCTTGTGAGCCCAGATAAATGTGGTGAGTGTTTTTCGGACTGTAGTGAACCAGGACTTGGGAATAGTTATAGGGAGCACTTGTAGTATGTATAGTATTCTGGGTAGGACGTTCATCTTGAGGATGTTCGTCCTACAGAACCACCCAAAGTGTGGCTTGTTCCATGTGGTGAGGTCTTGCGTTATGGCCCTTGTCAGTTCGGGGAAGTTGTTCTCGAATAATTGGGAAAGGTTCCTGGTGATGTTGATTCCCAAGTATTTGATACTGTTTGTTGCCCATGTGAATTGGTGATCCCTGCGCAGGGCATCTTTCTCTCGTGATTCAATGTGTATCGGGAGGATCTCACATTTGCTAATGTTTGCTTTAAAGTTGGAGAGTGTACTGTAGGCAGCCATTTCTGACATCAGGTGGGGTATTGATGCTACTGGATCTGCCAGGGTGAAAAGCACATCATCGGCAAATGCCGCTATTTTGTGCTCCTCCGTCCCCGCCCGGATGCCCTTGATGTTAGTGTTGTCCCGGATCCCCTGCAGAAACGGTTCCAAAACAAGAACAAAGAGGAGCGGGGAGAGGGGGCACCCCTGTCTGGTGCCGTTGGAGATTACTACCGGGTCAGTGAGTTGTCCATTTATACGGACATTGGCGGTTGGGCATGAATAGATCGCAGAGATCCATTTTTGCCAGTGTGGCCCAAATCCTAAGTGTTTAAGCATCTGTAGCATCAGGGTCCAGTCTACTCTGTCAAACGCTTTCTCAGCATCAATTGACAGGAGCAGACTGGGGTGCCCGGCTCGTGTGGCATGGTGCATGAGGTTCAAGATCTTGGTGGTGTTGTGCTTGGCTTCTCTGCCCGGAATAAAACCGGATTGGTCTGCGTGTACCAATCCTGGAAGTATCGGGTGCAGTCTGTTGGCTAGGATTTTCGTGAAGATTTTTATGTCCGCATTTATTAAGGAAATGGGCCTGTAGCTGCCGCATTGGGTTAAGTCTTTGCCCGATTTTGGGAGGAGGGTGATTGTTGCATTAAGGGCCTGGGTCTGAGTGTAGCAGCGAGTTGAATGCGTTTACGAAATGGGGTATGAGTGTCTTTGCGAAGGTTTTGTAATATTTTTCTGTGAACCCGTCTGGCCCTGGGCTTTTCCCATGTGGTAGATGTTTAATTACGTCTGCACATTCTTCCGTGGAGATGGGCTGTTCTAAGGATTCTTTTATGTTGTTTGGGAGGGAGTGGTGTATTCTCTTCTCTAAGAACGCCGTTATGTCCTGTGTCTGGGGGGCCGTGTGTCGGAGGTTATATAGGGTTGAGTAATAGTTGTGGAAACCCTTTGATATGTCAGTCATTGAATGCAAGAGTTTCCCTTCTTTATTGCGTATAGCCGCTATGAATGTGTGTTCTCGTTGTTTTTTTAGGGCATGGGCTAGGAGTTTTCCACATTTTCCTCCTTGGGCATAGTAGAGGCTTTTTGTTTTAGCCAGGGCGTGTTTGGTGCGAGTGTTTAGGATGGAATTAAGTTCCGTCCTCTTTTCTAGTAGTCGCGCATAGGTAGTGAGGGAGGAGTCTTGTTTGTGCGTGTCTTCTAGTGTTCTAATTTCATTGGTTATTTTAGTTGCCTGTGCTTCTCTGTGTTTTTTGTGTTTAGACGCTAGTTGGATGATCGTTCCCCTAATTGAGCTTTTGTGAGCTTCCCACACAATTGGACATGGAGTTCCGCGTTGTGTGTTTTGGTCAAAGTAGTGAGACAGTCCTTCCCTGATTTGAGTTTGTATCTCGGGTTTGTTTAAGAGGATATCATTTAATTTCCATTGAGATCTATTAGGGTGCAGCGATGGGATGGCGATGGTCATTGATATCGGGGCATGGTCAGACCAGGTAATTGTGGCGTACTCGCTTGTGTGGACTAGGTGTAGGAACCGGTGAGGGATGAGAAACATGTCAATTCTAGAATAAGTGCCTGATGAATGAGAGTAATACAAGTAGTCGCGTTTTGCTGGGTTGGTGATACGCCAGCTATCATATAATTGGTGCGAGTCTAGGAGTGCCTGGATGCGGGTTCTAGATGAGGCTTGGTATGTTTGAGCCTGGGAGGTGGTATCTAGTGTCCCATCTAAGGAGATGTTAAAGTCGCCTCCTACTATCAATAGGCCCTCCTTAAAGGTATCTAGCTTGTTCAGTATTTTGCGTAGGGCGGGGGTTTGCTTCCTATTAGGGAGATAAATGTTCACCAAGGTGACTGTTGTATTTCCTATCAGTCCTTTAAGAAAGAGGAACCTGCCATTGTCATCTGCGAGTTGGTCTATGTATATGAATGGTAGGTGGGAGGATAGTAGAATCGCTACACCCCTCGATTTGGCTTCCACAAAATTGCTAAAGTAGCCTTTGGAATAGGTTCTGGATTTAAGGGAAGGGGCGGAGTTCTTACGAAAATGTGTCTCCTGTATAAATACCACATCTGCCTTGTGTCTATGATAGTCTGATAGTGCCATGTGTCGTTTTTCTGCTGTGTTAAGACCCCTAGCATTGTGGGAGGTGACCGTGATAGTGACTGGAGCCCCGGGTGCTCCTACCCCTGGAGGATTTGTAGACCTGCTCTGTAGGTGCTTATGTTCCATGGTATCTTGAGCCCTTTGTAACAATGGATGATGTATACACTGTGCAAAGTATAGTGCCGTTCAGTACACAAATAAAATAAAATAAAATAAAATCACATAAACAGTGGTAATGTTAACAATTTTAAACTATATACAATTTGCCAGGTCTAATCCTAGCACGGAAGATGGGTACCGTTGTACAACTGTACGTGCAGTCGCTTATGTGCGACTATGGTGACTGGTGTCGGCCTCTGAGATGTCCCTGAGTCTGCAGAAGGCCAGCTTGTTGTGACACCGTTAGTTATATTGAGTTCAGCGTAGGGTGGGGTGAGTGGGTACAGTATTTAAGAGTGGTATCTGGTTCGTTGTGGTGTTTAGATATTTGTCGTAGTGTACTTTGTAAGCTGTGAGGCTGAAAACTTATAAGCTTATACTAGTGTAGTGGAGTATTGGTGTTGTGTAGTGGGGCCTATGGGGGGAGGGGGGGTACCGTGGCCTTTGTCCCAGAGGACGGTCTAAGTGGTTGGAAGTATTGTCTCAAGAGATGACTTACATTTTTTTTTATTTTTTTTTCTCTTTCTTTCCTTTACTCTGGTGTGGGTTGTCTCAACAGTTTCCCTATTTGTGTATCTCAATCTGAGGTTTAAGCTGGAAATGCTCTACCGGGTGGTCGTACTGTGAACACGTGTGTTGTAAATGCACATTTTTTTTTTTTTTAAACACATCATTGAGCATACGACCTGGCGCTGAGAGTCCAGCAGGGTATCCTGACTGTTGTGATTTGTCGCTCAAGGTTGCAGCAGGTGTTCACATGTCCTGCCTTGATTCATTAGTAAGTCCAATTAGTCCATTATGTCGGGGGTCGCTGTGAGTGGGTATATGAAATTACGTTCTCCCTTCTTCCGTGTGGTTCCGTATGCTGGTGTTGTCATCTTGGGATGGTGAACTTCCTGTGTTGAAGTGAGTGTTGCCGATCCATCTGGGCGTCTTATGTTCATATGAGTTAGTCGTCCATGGCTCCTCTAGGTCTTCTCTCTCGTAGGTGTTGGGGACTGGCTTGTCCAGTTCTCTGTTTTTTCGCTTGTGATTGCCTTCCCAGATCGCGTGGTTGTTTATTGTGGGAGGCTGCTGGGTCCGGCGAGTACCAGTCCATAACTTGGGTTTTGTTAAGGTTCAGTGCCCTTATAAATGGGGCAACATCTTGATGCGTTGCGATTGTGAACATAGATCCTCTAGTGGCGACTGTGAGGGCGAATGGGAAGCCCCATCTGTATTTGATGTTGCGAAGTCGCAGCTGGTCTGTGACAGGTTTTAAGGTTCTTCTCGCCTGTAGGGTGAGCCATGATAGGTCCGGGTATATTTGGATTTCTTGGCCTAGGTATAGCAGTGGGGCGGAGGTGTCCCTTAGAGTTTTCAGGATGTCTTCCTTTAGTGTGAAGTAATGCATGCGGCATATTATGTCTCGTGGCATTTCACCTACCCCACTCTTTGGCCGTAGGGACCTGTGCGCTCTGTCCAAGAGTATTTGTGTGTCTGGCGGACGGCCCAGTATGGAGTTAAAGAGGATGGTTAGTTGGGCGTGCAGATTTTCATTGTCTGCCTCTTGAAGCCCCCTTATGCGGAGATTATTTCTCCGTCCCATGTTGTCTAAGTCATCTAGTGACCTTTGCATCATGGAGAGGTGTCTGTCGTGGGCATTTACTTTAGTAGTTAGGTCCTGTATTTGTGTCTGAAAAGATCCCCTCTCATCCTCCAGGTCTTGTACCCTGTGTCCTACCTTTTGGATATCAGAGCTGAGGCCCTCCATTTTGTGCTGGAATGTAGCTTCAATTTTCCCCAGCATCTGTGCCAGATCTGCTTTGGAGGGTAGGTTTCTCAATAGCTCCTTGATGTCCACATCTGGTGTGTCTGTGGAGCTCTCTGATGCCACTTGGTTTTGTGGCTGGGAGCATGGGTAGGCCGCCGCCGGCATCATGTTGGAGTCCCCATGTTCTGAGACGCGGTCGGCATAATCGCGAAACAGGCGGGTTACCGATCCCGGTTTGCCCGCTGGGGTCTTCCCGTTGGTGGGTGAGTGGGCTGCTGCTTTTTGTTATTCCCCATCGCTGTTGTGTGTCTCCGTTAGCTGAGTTTTCAGCCCCGTCAGCTCGGAGCTGAGTTAGTGTGCGGCCATTCAGTCCGGTCGTCGGCCACGCCCCCCCCGCTATGCCTTTTAATGCCCAACGTTTTGTCCCAGACCGGGCCTGCTTGTAATGTATCTATGTATGAGAGAATGTGGGTTTGCCCTTATGTATGTGTTTGCCCACGTGAGCAAGTCGAGTCTAGCACTCTGCTATTGTAAAACTTAACCAGTGGGCACTGATATAACAAACACCCTAATATTATCATCTATTTTGCAAGAGATTGGTGTTCAATGGAAGAATGAAATATAAAACTTGAATCACTAGGATATGTTTACAATTGTATATAATTTTGTGGAGATTTTGGGTTCTGTGCTTGTTAACTTAAGTGACCAGCATACTAGATTTTTATAGCATTTACAAATAAATCACTGATGTGTTTGACCAGCATAAAATAGTATGAAACAGAGTAAAAGCCTAGATATAGGACGTCTTCACAAAATTAAGGTGAATACATGAATAATTTTTTTAATCTACACTAGCTATGCTTAAATTAAGACCCATCTGTCCCAATAAAAATATATTATTTTTGTTATATATACTGTAGGCCATTTAAACAAATATGATGTAAAGTAAAAAAAAAAAATACGTGTATATCAAATGCCCAAAATTGGCCTGGCAGTGACACTGTTAAGCAAGATTCAAATAAGTTTTCCATTTAGAATTAATATTGAAAATGATACATCTACTCATAGGAAACCACAATGGAGAAATATGTAGTCAGAATTTTAAGAGTTACAAATATTAAAACTCTCTCAGTATAATCCCATTTGGAGAGCCCTCAGGTAATGTAACATTACACTAGAAAATAATCTAGTCCATTAAAACTGGGGCTCAATGTGTGGTTAGCTCATAACTATTGATTGTAAGCTCGTTTGAGCAGGGTCCTCTTCAACCTTTCATTCCTGTAAGTTTTCTTGTAATTGTCCTATTTGTAGTTAAATCCCCCCTCTAATAATATTGTAAAGCGCTACTTAATCTGTTGGCGCTATATAAATGGCAGGAATAAGAATAATAACTACCGAAAAGGTTATGAGATATTTCTACTGTAGAGTACGTTAGAAATCCTAAACCTTTTTGCTGTCTGGTGTCCCTTACTGAGTGGTATGACTTGGCAGACACACATGCTATAAACAGTGCCAATTGGCACCTCACCCATTTGCTGTAACAGTGGCACTTACGTATCTGTTCTTACCCATGCATCAAAAGCAAAAAAACAAACAGAAAACACAGGAAAATTATGTTCATAAAATATCTATGTAGTGTTAGAACAGCTGATTTAAATCCTCTTCATAACAAGACTTAGATGATAGCTGTGCTGACTGCTATATAGTTCAGCTATGTCCATCCCTTCCCCGTTTGGCAGTAGATGGTAGAGCTTGGGAAAAACATGCAGGGAAGGACGCAAAGTATCTGGAGACCACAAGGTAGGAAGGTTTTTTTGCAGTACTTACTTGATAAGGAGGATCTTATAGAAATCATAACATAATTATTTTTGGGAAAAGTAACCAGTTTCAAGTACATGAACAGAGCAGACTGAACTGTTTGAAGTACAAGTGCAAATAGACTTAGTTTTAGAAATGACAGGCAATTCCAAATATGTAAAATATTTACAGTGACAGACTACAGGACAGAGAGCATATTTAAAGAGACTAGCTAGAATGAGAGGTTGCATAGCAGGTTCAGAGTAAATGCTATGTTATTACATTTTTAAAAATCAAGTGTAGGAAATAATAGTTTATATGGATTAAAGAAATGGATCATTCACGATATTATTGACTATACAGGGAATTGTTAGTGCTGACCTGTGAATTTCACACTTCAGGCCCAAGTAGTTGAATTGGAAAAAATCTCCAAATGAGCTTGGTTTCCAGCTCAGCTAGTTTAGTAAATAGTAGTGTTTAATTTTAGAAGGTATCCTGGAGTGAAGAAAACATTTCTTTACAAAATTCAGAATATCTAGTTATTGCTTGTGTCCATTGGCCTGTTTCAAGCCTTTATTGAAATTGACAAACAGATACTGCTTTAAACATAAGTGAATAATATAGTAGTTTATTGTACATTAGAACAACAAGAGAAATTAAAGCTAATTCTTTCAACTTGATAGATATTGATCAGAGGCAATTTTTTTATTACGTATTCTTCAAGAGTAGTATCATTGTTTGCCAAAACAATATTAATTTGCTTTATCAGATCAGAGTAATATTTATAATATCTAGTAGCTTCTCCAATAGGGTGAAGGTATACAAATAGTGATGTCCCGGACTGTTCGCCGAACGGTTCGCGAACGGTTCGCCACGGTTCGCCGTGAACGGTTCGCTGCAGACTCCAGTCAGCTGACACATTCCAGCCAATCAGCAGCAGACCCTCCCTCCCAGACCCTCCCACCTCCTGGACAGCATCCATTTTGAAGCTGCATTCTTAGTGAGCTGTCCAGGAGGTGGGAGGGTCTGGGAGGGTCTGCTGCTGATTGGCTAGAATGTGTCAGCTGACTGGAGTCCGCGGCGAACCGTTCGCGAACCGTTCGGCGAACAGTTCGGGACATCACTATATACAAAGGTTACCCTACCCAATAGCACTTGTTGCACTTTAAGAATGTTGAGTGGCGGTGAATGAATATCCCATTGCACTTTTAAAGAGGTGTATCCCTTTAAATGTAGATTTAACCCCTTAGCGACCGAGGACGGTTCAGGACCGTGATCGGCATTTTTGCCTTGAGGACCGATGACGGTCCTGAACCGTCCTAACGGTCTTAGTTACTTACCTGATCACCGTCGTTCCCCCGGCAGCGATCAGTGTTGCTCCGGTTGTGGGGAGACTGCCTGCAGCCCAGACAGTCTCCCCACACTGAATTAGGACCCCTGTGGCCATGTGATCGCTTAACACAGCGATCACATGGTCACAATAGGTGTCCATGTGTCTGCCTGCAGGGGGACTGCCTGTGCTGACAGGCAGTCTCCCTGCTAGTGTAAAATCATTTAAAAAAATAAAGTTAGTGTTAATTAAAAAAAAATAATAATAATTATATGTGTATATATGATATATAGACATATATTATATGTATATAATATGTCTATATATCATATATATATATAATGCCATACTAAGTGTATTTTTATATTAATATGTACTTATATTAATATAAAAATACACTTATAATTAAATTACACACGTATATATATAATATATATAATAACTATATATATTGTATATATATATTATTATAATATATAAATAATAAGTAATTTAAATTAAATAAAAAAAATTTAAAATAATAATAAAAAAATTTACAAAATTATATATCTATATGAAATTTTATTCTAACTGTATTTTAAAATTAATATATATATATATATTTATATCAAAATACACTTAGAATGAATTTGTATATATATCTATGTATATAAAAATAAATAAAAATAATAAGAAATATACATATGTCCATATACAAAATTACATAAATAATTATATAAATATACACGTAGACTTCAAATATATAAATATGCATATATGTTTAAATTCTACGTGCGTATTTATGTAATAGTTTTACATAATTCAGTAATTTTATTGATTGCAATTTAAGGGACCTGCCTGTCAACCCAGGCCGAAATTCCAGAGAATTGAATTTGCTAGCACTGTATTTTACCCTGTAACGTTCTACGACACCCTAAAACCTGTACATGGGGGGTACTGTTTTACTCGGGAGACTTCGCTGAACACAAATATTAGTGATTCAAAACAGTAAAACATATCACAGCGATGATATTGTCAGTGAAAGTGACTTTTTTTGCATTTTTCACACACAAACAGCACTTTTGCTGATGATATAATTGTTGTGATACGTTTTCCAGTTTTTAAACACTAATATTTGTGTTCAGGAAAGTCTTCTGAGTAAAACAGTACCCCCCATGTACAGGTATTATAGTATTTTTGAAAGTTACAAGGTCAAATATATGGGTCAAATATTTTTACATTGAAAATGGCCAGGTTGGTTACGTTGCCTTTGAGAGCGTATGGTAGCCCAGGAGTGAGAATTACCTCCATGATGGCATACCATTTGCAAAAGAAGACAACCCAAGGTATTGCAAATGGGGTATGTCCAGTCTTTTTTAGTAACCACTTGGTCACAAACACTGGCCAAAATTAGCGTTCAATTTAGTTTTTTTACTTTTTTCACACACAAACAAATATGAATGCTTACTTTGGCCAGTGTTTTCGACTAAGTGGCTACTAAAAAAGACTGGACATACCCCATATTGAATACCCTGGGTTGTCTACTTTAAAAAAAATATGTACATGTGGGGTGTTATTCAGAGATTTATGACAGATAATAGTGTTACAATGTCACTATTGATAAATTTAAAAAAAATTATGTTTTGAAACCGCAATATTCTACTTGTACCTATAGCCCTATAACATGCAAAAAAAAGCAAAAAAGCATGTAAACACGGGGTATTTTTAAACTCAGGACAAAATTTTGAATCTATTTAGCAGTTTTTTTAATTCGCTTTTGTAGATGAGTAAAAGATTTTTCAAGTAAAAGTCAAAAAACATGTATTTTTTTCAATTTTTCATCATATTTTTTTATTTTTTTTAAATTAAAATACATGAGATTATATAAATAATGGTATGTAAAGAAAGCCCCTTTTGTCCTGAAAAAAACAATATATAATTTGTATGGGAACAGTAAATGAGAGAGCGGAAAATTCCAGCCAAACACAAACACCACAAAAGTGTAAAAATATGCCTGGTCGCAAATGTACAACATCGCAAAAACAGTCCAGTCCTTAAGGGGTTAAACTAATGCTGTTTTTTATATTTATGTTTATACATTGTAATATTCACAACTATTCACAAACCAGACTTCTATTCACAAACCAAACTTTATATAAGACACAAGGTCATGCGTTTAGACGGGAAGAAAGAAGATTTTGTCTAAGGCAAAGGAAAGGTTTTTTACTGTAAGAACAATAAGGATGTGGAATTCTCTGCCTGAAGAAGTGGTTTTATCAGAGTCCATACAGATGTTCAAACAGCTACTAGATGCATACTTGCAAAACAAAATATTCAAGGATATAATTTTTCAATGTAGGGTAATAACTGCTTGATACAAGGATCAATCTGACTGCCATTCTGGGGTCAAAAAGGATTTTATTTCCTAGCTTGTTGCAAAATTGGAAGTGCTTTAAACTGGGTGTTTTGCCTTCTTTTGGATCAACAGCAAAAAACAAATGTGAGGAAGGCTGAACTTGATGGACGCAAGTCTCTTTTCAGTTATGTAACTATGTAATATTCATATTTGTATGTTGCAAAGGTAGATTCGCCTGTTGGTATTCAAAGAATACTCAATTTTGTATTCGATTTCATTGTTTGAAGAGTTGTATATTTTTTAAATGTAGATTTGAATTGCTGCTACATATCTTAAGAACTTTTCTTGTGATATCCACCTATAGAGGTCATATTATCCTCTCTTATATATATTTATATTTTAGTATCCACTGTGGGTGTGCCAGTCATCCGGTAGTCTGCTTATTGAGGACTCTTATTTTTTGCAGACCTGTTCAGCAAATAAGTAGCACTGTAACTTTAAGACTGTTACCTGATTGGTGCTATAATGGAGGACCTGCTGAAGGCTGTGGTACAGGCAACCGCTATACAGCAAGGCACAAACCATTTACTGGCTGCACAGGTTAAGAACCTGAGGGACGCTCAGCAGGAGAATAGAGCTGCCCTTACTGAGGTTTTGAAGATTGCCCCTTGCAGGGAGCACGGGGACAAGGAACCCTGTAACCAAGCAAATGACATCCTGCATAAGATGACAGAGGCAGTAGAAGAAGTCTTTAGCAAGCTGAAAAGCATGGAGGAAGCAAAGCGTGATGTTGAGAAACACGCAGGAGAAAGAATGACTGTGACTGAGGCCAGCAGTGTCAAGTCAGTTTATGCTATAAAGAATGAGACAGCCAGGGAAGAAAAATGAAACAGAAGCCCCTGATGTACACCCAAGTGAACAAGTCAAAGGCATGAAAAGCAGACTGACTTGGGGAGTCAGAGAAGACAACAGCTAAGGAGCTGAGCTTAATAGAGAGAAGCAAAGCACCCCAGTTGAGTACAGCAATGCGGTGCACTGTTTAGGAGCCGAGGCTACCCATGAATGTCGACCAGCTGTTGAACAGTTTAGCAGAGAAAAGCAGTTAAGGCTGGCTTGGAGCACTGGGAGTGTAGAAAGGAAAGCAACAGGCTGACTAAGCACTATAGAGAGATGACAAAGATACTAGGTTGGTGAAACCAATATTGTTTTGTTCTAGTTTAACCCCTGAGAGATAGGGAACCTGATGTTTGTAAGTGCTCAGATGAGCTAGGTTTTGTTTATAGGGATTTGTGTTATATTTATGTTTTCGTTTGCTGCTGTCTCCTGTGTGGACATACAAATAAAGTGCCTGGATTATATGAAAATAAAAGGACTGAGAGTCTGAGAACCAATAGAAAATTGTGGGACTTGACAAGTTTGTTAACTATTCACTGATGTGGAACCCAATATGGTGGTTACTTGTAAGGTACTTAGTGCTATCTTCTGCTTTTAAGGACCACTATAGTGCCAGGAAAACATACTCATTTTCCTGGCACTATAGTGTCCTGAGGGTGCCCCCACTCTCAGCGTCCCCCTCCCGCTGGGCTCTGGGGAGAGGAAGGGGTTAAAATCTTACCTGTCTCCAGCGAAGTGCGAGGAGCTTTCCTACTCCTCTCCTTCTTCCTTTCCCCGTCATCGGCTGAATGCGCATGCACGGCAGGAGCCACGTGCGCATTCAGCCAGTCTCATAGGAAAGCATTTGCAATGCTTTCCTATGGAGGCTGACGTCTTCTCACTGTGATTTTCACAGTGAGAAGCACGCAAGCCCTTTTAGCGGCTGTCAATGAGGCTGGATTAACCCTCAGTGTAAACATAGCAGTTTCTCTGAAACTGCTATGTTTATAAAAAAAAAAGGGTTAATCCTAGCTGGACCAGGCACCCAGACCACTTCATTAAGCTGAAGTGGTCTGGTTGCCTATAGTGGTCCTTTAAGCTTTATGTACCATTTTCACAATGGAAGTAATTATGTCTTTTTGACTACATTCTAGGTCTTTAGATACCTCCATTAGCAATATAGTTTGGCGGGTTTATTATTTACTAGAATATAGTAGTACATATAGTACAAAGCAAGTACAGTGACTACAGTGATCAATTGGCAGGGTATACATTTTACAGAATTTTTTTTTAACCCCTGAGGGTCAACTTTTATTTTTTGTATCCCTCGGGGGTTAATTTTATTTTATTAATTAATTAAAAAATATTAAAATGGTATATTTAGCTAGCTGAGGTGGGTGGAATTTAGTGTTAGACTAGTTAGGGGTTAACGTTAAAAAAAAAACCACCCTCCTTTACCCAGTTCTAATAAAAATTAACCCCTTCCCTGCCAGTTGATCACTACCTACAGTGATCAAAATACAGTATTATACTGTGATCTGATTTTTTTTTTAACCCCTTAGGGTTAACTCTTTTTTTTTTTTTACCCTCAGGGGTTCAATTTATTTAATTCATTAATTTAAATATTTTAAAATAATATATTTTGCTAGCTGGGGTGGGAGTTATGGGAAATTGGGGAATTTACTTACTGCTAGTTAGGGGTTAACAGTAAAAAAAAAAAAGCTTATACAAATGTTAAATCTGTAAAAAAAAGTTTTAAGAAAGTTTTGGAATGTTTAAAAAAATGAATAAGCAAAAAAATTGTTTCAAAACTAGTTTTAAAAAGTTAAAAAAGTTAAAAAATACATTTAAAAATGCTCATTACCACTAAACCTGAAACTAGAAAAAAAATCCCACGCTAAGGTTCAAAATACGCCTTTTGAATTACCCCAGGGTGTATTTTTTAATAACAGTATGTGTTGTGGGGAAGTTTCAATAACCAACCATCTAAACTACTCCAAAATGGAACATGGACACAGCTTAAAACTTAAAAGTTAGAAAAAAACTGAATGGCTGCATCTCAAATGTGCCCCTTCAACATCCACATACACCTGGCAAAGGTACACATTGCGGTACTCAGACGACACAGCTGAGCAACATATGTAGTATTATACAGTCGTAGCATACATAAGGTTTGCAAAATATACTGTGCAAATTCACTTTGTGTATAATAAAGGCAGAAAAAAACGCTTATTACCACTACACTTGGTACAAGCTAGCGGAAAAATGCCTGTGATGTCTACTTCATATAAATATATACTTTTGTGTGGCAATTGCGTTTTCTTTTATGGCTATTAAGCTTACAAGACAAACATAACAAATTCTAAAATCGCTCCACATTAAAAGTTTATTTTACTCCTTGTGCTTTGGGACCTGTAACTACCAAAAACAACTAAAAATCCCAGACACATTATATATTCTGTTGTGGGGATATTTATTGGATGAAAATATTATACAGTTGAGAATTGCCCACTATTTCAATTCTCTTAGATCTTAGAGATCGTTATCATGTAAGTGAAATGTATTCCATACAAATAAAATCACAATTTGTTATAAAAATAGATACAATTTATTGTGACAAATCAAATAATAATAATAATATGTAACGTGCGTGATAATAATCAATGAATATTTTTAGTATAACGTCGTATACAATGGCAATGTTAAAACAATCCAATGGCTAACAGCATCAACTGATTTATGAGGGTGCTTCACAGACACAGAAAGCAAAACTTCACACAGCACAGCGAAAAGTCGTAAAACCTTGGCTAACAGTTAGATCAACTGAGTAACCCTTTCAATGCTGGCTAGATCCTCCTAGACATATAGTATCCTATTCTCATGTAATTTTCAATTAAAATAACATTCGAACCAGCTCATTAATCATTTCCTGGAACCATCCAATAAGAATAATCTACCAGATTTTTACAAAAGCCATATTTTAATTTGCCTAAAAAGATATCTTATCTTATTTTAGAGCAAATCAATACACCTGGATAAAAACAGCGGTATGCTAAAATGGGATAATATCACATTAATATATAATTATTCTTAATTACACCTGCAGAATGGAATGTTTATAACTATATATTCTTTAGTTAACTAAGATTTCTAAATATTGAAATCTGACCGTGATTTATCCAGTCATATATCATGCTATTAGATTTTAATTAATTTAGATTAATTAAATAAAACCAGCTTAATTACCAGTTATGATGTAGATGTTCTCATCAGATGAGTAGGTAGTCCCAGGAACTTGAATGCGAGTATGATTCGTTGTATGGAGGTGTGTAAGTAATAGAGAAAAGTGATGTTGGTTAGAAAGTTGTGTCCAAGAGAGTTTGAGAGTTAGTCCCAGAAACTTGAATATCTGTCCTGGATCTCTCTGAATGTCCAAATCTGAAAGCCCAAACTAACCACCTCTCTTCCCTTTGTCCTAACTTTTTAAAGGGAAAGATTCTCTGTACATCATTAGTGGATAAGGCCAATAGGAAACTGTAGGTGTGTCTACGTTATCTAGTATTATATAGTTTTTGGTCAATAAAGGGTGTAATTGCCTAATTAAACCTTCCTATCCAGGAAAGAGTTAACTTTTCCTGATGACGATTTTGACGTTATTTGGCTTATCTAAAATGACTACCATAACTTAAATTTGCTGTCAGTTCAAAGCGTTTGCCGCAGTCTTTGTGGAAACTACTTTGATCGTAATTTCTAAAATTGACAGTTCCCACTTCCAATGGGACCTTGTAAAATTTAGAGATTAAAATTAATTACTTAGTCTTCTCTGTCACTAGTGTCTGTGTTTAAAATTATTTCTATTCCATTAACATTTAAACAGAGCATTCCATCCCCCTGCTTCGTTGCTTATCACTTGGCTTGTTTACATAATGCATCCCTTAGCTCAGGCTAGTGGCTAGTTACAGAAAGGAAAGAAATTTTGTGTCTGTCTTGCCTGAAATCCAAAATGGAGTCCTCTCTGCTCTGAGTGACTCTGGCAATATATACTTTTAATTTCTATCTTAGCACAAAATGTCTGCCAATATAAATATCCTGACACTGTAAATCAGAACAACTAAATTAATTTATTTTTAATTACTTTCCTTAACCTGCACTAATTATGCACACATTATTATTGCAAAAACCGTAAAAACACAAACCTTTTCTTTTTTTTGCATTTTTCTGTCTTTTTTTATAATAAATAAGTATATATATGTTACATCAAATTAAAGCCCTTTCTGTCCTTTAAAAAACAGTATATAATATGTGTCGGTGCCATAATATTAGTCAAATGAAAATCGCAGTTGAACGCAAACAATGAAAAAATTAAGCTGTGTCCTTAAGGGGTTAAGATCAGAATCTTGGGGGCGGAGCCAAGACCTCGAGCTGAGGGGACACATACTGCATGAGCTCCTGCACGACTCACTAATCTTCGGGGGATCCCCCCTCAACCAGCAATCTGCTCACAACGAAACCACGCTACACTGGTTGGGGGTACGGAGCGGAATCCATAGACCCCTCACTCAAGCACAAAGGCGAGCAGGTTGCTGCGGACAAGTGCTGCGGCTTGTAGACAACAGAGCTGGGGGAAGGCGGCCGATTTCCCCGCTCTAAAAGTGCTGCACAGACAAGCTCCACTCCTACTCCCCTCCCCCCCCGCCGGTCCAGAGTTTTTACTGAACCATGCACCTGCCCCAGCAGCCAGAATGGCCCAGATGGTGTAGTCAATGGTGGTGTATTGCATCGAGAATTCTTCTGAGGGAGATAAGACTAGGGACCGTGGAGGAATGTGATGCTGGTAGGTCAACCAATAGGATTTGTCCTCCAAGTAAAAGGAGGGGACCTAAAAGGCCTGAAACTAATCCATGTGCCAACTCAGTCTTGATTAGTTTATCAACCAATTCTGGATCTGCTAGCATTGTCTGCAAATTATTGCATTCCAGATGACAAGTGTATGATACCCATGTGAAACCCCTGTGATAACCCATGAATGAGAAAGTTAATCAAGTGTTGTGAGGGGTGGTACCATAATAGTTCAGCAAAATACATAACATTAATACATATGAGGTAAGGTTTATGGAACATTTCATTAGGGCACATAGATTTGGCATGAGCCTGGAAACAGTAGGAGCAAACGGACAATAACCACAAGTACCATTAATAAAATTATTGCAAATTTGGAACTTGCCCAGAAAGACAATATCCTTAATAACCTTGTCAGATTTCATAGTTGTGTAAGGAACCGAGTGGCCCTAAGAAACTTCTCCCTTACCTGTCCTTAAGGGTGACAGGTAAGGGCATGCTAGTTGCCAAGTGGCTTGGGAGGCTCTAACTATGCGTTGGCCCAAGGGGATTTTGTGGCCACCGAACGTTTTGGCGGGGTGTCGGCCTCTCCGTGACAATTAAAGCGGAAGATAGTATAGGAGTGACAGGTGAGGCCCTCTCTATGCTACCATGCCAGGAGAATATCTATGAGTTGGACCGATGGGCGTATACCTCCGAGTATGAGGATGGGACACCTGGAACCCTAAAAGCCAGTAACACCTGCTAATATGGGACTACAAAATTTAAGTAACATATAAATTTCGTACCTGAGACAGTAAGAATCTGAAATGTTGATTCACAGTAGAAGTAGAGCAAAGGGTACAGCAACCTAAAGATGAGATTAAATTCAAACTGCAATACCACATTTAACCAGCAGGGGGATCCTTAACCTGGAATATTAGTCAAACATACAACCAATTTCATATCAATTTGTATAGCCTATGTGAATGTAGAAACAAAATAGGTGTTTGTGCGTTTCCGATATGTTTAAACAAACTGTTCCCACGAATTTGTATTACAAAAAATGTGATGAATAGGTGCTTACAGATATTTTAGGTTTCAACTGCTGTTAAACACTCAAAAGGGCACTGCAAACAACCCAAAAAGTACTAAAAGATAAATACAAAAAACTCAGTGTTCAGGTGATATGACCCTCCACCTAAACCTTCCGAATGATAGTGAAGCACTACAGGGTAAATGTGGATTTGCTATATAAATTAAAATCTACATACACTTTATATTTCTATTTTTTTCTGGTCCCATATATCATCAATTGAGTACAACTTAATATTTGCAGAAAGGTCTAGTTGCCACCTGGAAAAGTGTACGAAAACCTGTTTGTTTAGATCCTATACCAAAAAAGGAGTTGGGATATGTAAAATTATTATTTATACATATGGTTTAACAATATCACACTATATATACTTTTTGGTTTCTTTTTTACTTTTATGACAACATCGTCCTTATATGTGGTACTGAAGGACAAGTGTCCATTTACCCTGCAGCACTGCATTCTCCCTCGGCAAGTTTAGGTGGAGGGTTATATCACCTAAACACTACGTTTTTTGTATTTGTTTGCACAAATTGACATGAATGCATAAGAATAGCATGTATCGTTACTTATATGCGAAGGGTGCTGAACAAAGATACCTGGTCATGCAGGTGAAAGACCCAAAAGCTCACAAAGTTAGGTATCTAAGCAAGTGTACGTGTGAGCAGGCAGGAAAACAGCCGAAAACATGCTAAAACATGCAAAACAGTATGTAACAAAATAGACCCAAACCGGGATGACACTATACTATGCGACCAAGGCACGGCGGCTTGACCCTAACACTTACGGTTCAGTGAACACGTCCGGGTCAGTCACCAAGCAAGCTGGGGTAGGAAGCGTGCTGGAAAGTGGAAGCAAGGACTGCACCACGGACAGCAAGCCAGGAACCAGGACCACGAAGATACAGGTAAGGTCTGCAAGATGGCGTGACTTATGTGTGACTCGCCAGACAAATAATGGTATGTGAGAGAGGATTGGAGGGCCTTATAAAAGGGATCCAAGACCCTCCACAACTACAGGCCCAGCCTTAAATATATATTATGATTATATATTTATTTATTTTAATTTATTGGAGGGTGGGGGTTGATTTTTTTTGATTATTACTAAGGCTTTACATGTATATTTGTGTGCAATCTATTATTTGCATTTTTCAGTAAGCGCTCCTGTTTAAGACTATCCAAAAATTACTTGGCTGTAATTTCATTTTCCAGCACTTCTGCTGAAAGGATGCGCCTTAAAAAAGCAACATGTTTTACCAAGCCCTTATCGTTATGTGCCCTGTTCTTTATCTGACATTTGTTTTCTACTGGTTCTTGTGGGTGAATCTGCAAGACCCATACCATATTAATCTGCCTATCAAATAGTTGGCAGCTGCAGAAAATGAGAATTCTTATCTCTGACTCTGGCTGTGATTCAGAGACTAACTAGCAATTAGAAAAGGGCCTTGCTGGGGGATAGATCTGCCATCACATTTATGTTTCACTATATCAGTGTTCCTGTGTTTTTATTGGTCCTGGTTGGTGAATTTTGTAATTGGTAATACTAAATTGTCTAAAAAATATTAAATTAACTCTAACCCAGAATTGAGAATTTGAATTTTTCTATCACGCATTTCCTAGATTCCATTTTAATTTTTCAACCCAAAAAAGGTGTGTGTTTTGACCATTTCACCTTCTAGGTAAGTATTTTGTCTTTTATGGCATTGCTCGAATTGACAAAAATGAAGCAAAAATAATGATAAATACAAAAGAAAATGAAATACTGTTGTACAATTATAGTTTGGGTTCTTTTGAATGTTTCTTTGTGTATCTTATTTATGTGCTAAAGAAATTAATAATTCAGAAAATTTGCAGTGGCATTTTTTTTTATTTTTTTTTTAGTCAAAATCAATTTTTAACTTGAACTGTTACTTTTTGTAAAATAATTTAAATGCTTTGAATGTTTTACCTAATTAAAAAGTTACTTAGTTTTCTTTAAAAAATCTGATATTTATTCATCTAAAATATTTTCCTGTTGCATGCACTTATCTTCTTACTTTTGATCTTTATACCATTTTCAAGAACACAAATATTAGGTAAAACATTACTTGAGTCTATTATTTATTTTTTTGAAATGGGATTAGTAATGGTATTAAAATGAAATGGAACAAATGGAATTATATGTACATGAAAGTTATGGTATCCGTTTTGAAAAGTTTGATTAAAAACAGATTAATAATTTCAATTACACCAATGCATCTACTTAATGCATTTAGGAACTTATATCCTTTATAATTAGTTTGCGCTGTATTTAAAATGTTTATATAATTATATAATGTTCATAATTATAGATAGATAAAAATGTGCCAGTATAAAAGCACCATGTTTAACCAATTAATAAACTGTCTATTCAAACAATCAATTACTTGTTCCCACTGTACCAATCTTTATCTATTGGCATCATTAACACAGGATAGACATAATGGACATAAAGTTCAGTATTCCTTTATGAAAATTCCTAAATATTTTGGTATTTTTAAGAACTCAATGCCTTTTCCTTTGACCACAATAGTATCACAAAAAAAAGTAATTGATAGAGCTCAAGCTTTAAAGCATTCATTCTCCAGCTGTCCAAAATTATAATTCAATTTTTTAAAATGTTTCTCATGCTCTGGACCCAAATTAGCAACCTTTGGACCTTGCTATTAGTTTGCATGATTAGGTGAAATGCTGTATGTGCCATCTTGTGAAAATATTCAGGAACTGCATTTTAAAGCACAAGATTTGTGAACACCATAGTTTATTTTTATTTTTTTTAAATCCTATGAAACTTGAATTAGTTATTTTTTTTTCTTTTTTTGTGTTTAAATTCTTTACATATCTATGTAAACTTGTGTTGGAAAGTGTGTTGACGTGCTTGCATTTTAATTATCGTTATGCTGCCAGCAGTATTTTGATGTCTCTATGTAAAATTAGTTGATATGTTTGTTGACTTGTTTCCATTGAATATTTTTGCGTGTCCAGAAAAATATTTGGTGACCCTATGTACAAAAATACATTAGCACGTATGTTGCTAACACAGAGGCCAATGCAATATACATTGACACTAGTGATGTCCTGAACATAAAATTTTCGGTTCGCAAACACGAACTTCCGCAAATGTTCGTGAACCGGCGAACCGCCATAGACTTCAATAGGCAGGCGGATTTTAAAACCCACAGGGACTCTTTCTGGCCACAATAGTGATGGAAAAGTTGTTTCAAGGGGACTAACACCTGGACTGTGGCATGCCGGAGGGGGATCCATGGCAAAACTCCCATGGAAAATTACATAGTTGATGCAGAGTCTGGTTTTAATCCATAAAGGGCATAAATCACCTAACATTCCTAAATTGTTTGGAATAACGTGCTTTAAAACATCAGGTATGATGTTGTATCGATCAGGTAGTGTAAGGGTTACGCCCGCT
Organism: Pelobates cultripes; assembly: GCA_933207985.1. Lineage (NCBI taxonomy): Eukaryota > Metazoa > Chordata > Amphibia > Anura > Pelobatidae > Pelobates > Pelobates cultripes. The sequence continues at coordinate 204,653,650 of OW240917.1, read as the reverse complement.
TCACAGTGACAGACCAAACTCCCCGTTTAACACACCGCAAACAACCGCAAACAGTCCATTTGCACAACCGCAAACTCCCCGTTTGCACAAGGTTGGATATCAAGCTAGCCATGTCCCGTTCCTTGTCCTCACTGATGTCATTGAAGGTCTCTTCCTCCACCCAGCCACGTACAACACCAAGGGTGCCCAAAAGGTGACAACAAGCCCCCTGGGACGGCTGCTGTGTTTGGTCTTCCACCTCCTCAAAGCCACCTTCCTCCTCTGACTCCTCTTCTTCAGACTCCTCTCTCTGCGTTGCCTCTCTCTGCGTTATTATAAGGTGTGTTAAGTAGTACTATTCCTATCAGTTTAATCCCTGTTACGTCCCCTATCAGGGGACGTGTATATGGCATCGATTTTAGGAACCGGGAGATGGAAAAAGATGCTTGGTCGGTCCTCCTACTTAAAATTTGGGGCACTGCGCGTGCAATCTAATGTGCCACCAGATAGGAGTGGTGTGTTAAGTAATACTATTCTTATCAGTTTAATCCCTGTTACGTCCCCTATCAGGGGACGTGTATATGGCATCGATTTTAGGAACCGTGAGATGGAAAAAGATGCTTGGTCGGTCCTCCTTCTTCAAATTTGGGGCACTGCGCGTGCAATCTAATGTGCCACCGGATATGAGTGGTGGCACTGGGCAAGTGGGCACAGTATACTCTGTGAGCCTGACACACACGCTGGCAGATAACTAACTGCTATTCAATCTATTACAGTCAAATTTTTATTTATTTTTTTAAATGTACACTACTGTTACACCAGATATGAGTTGCCCTGGTGTGACACTGTGCCCTGGCAGGCCCTGAAACGCACACGCGTGAAGGAAACTGACTGCTATTATATTACAGTCCAAAAAGTTTTGTTTTTGTTAAATGCAAGCTATTGTGACACCGGATATGAGTGGTGGCACTGGGCAAGTGGGCACAGTACACGCTGTGAGCCTGACACACACGCTGGCAGACAACTAACTGCTATTCAATCTTTTACAGTCAAAATTGTATTTTTTTTTTTAAATGTACACTACTGTTACACCAGATATGAGTTGCACTGGTGTGACACTGTGCCCTGGCAGGCCCTGAAACGCACACGCGTGAAGGAAACTTACTGCTATTATATTACAGTCAAAAAAGTTTAGTTTTTTTTAAATGCAAGCTATTGGGACACCAGTGAGTGAGTGGTGGCACTGGGCAGGCTCTGAAACGCACACTCGTGAAGGAAACTGACTGCTATTATATTACAGTCCAAAAAGTTTTGTTTTTTTTAAATGTAAGCTATTGGGACACCAGTGAGTGAGTGGTGGCACTGGGCAGGCCCTGAAACGCACACTCGTGAAGGAAACTGACTGCTATTATATTACAGTCCAAAAAGTTTTGGTTTTTTTAAATGCAAGCTATTGGGACACCAGTGAGTGAGTGGTGGCACTGGGCAGGCCCTGAAACGCACACTCGTGAAGGAAACTGACTGCTATTATATTACAGTCCAAAAAGTTTTGGTTTTTTTAAATGCAAGCTATTGGGACACCAGTGAGTGAGTCGTGGCACTGGGCAGGCCCTGAAACACACACTAGTGAAGGAAACTGACTGCTATTATATTACAGTCAAAAAAGTTTTTTGTTTTTTTTAAATGCAAGCTATTGTGACACCAGTGAGTGAGTGGTGGCACTGGGCAAGTGGACACAGTATATGCTGTGAGCCTGACACACAGGCTGGCAGGCAGGCAACTGCAATTACATTACACAGAGTGCTGTCCTTACAGCAGAGATCAGATGAGTCCTTCAGGACTGTAGTTGACACTGAATACACTAGCCTAGCTATCATAGGCATGCGCACGGGGTGTGCCGGGTGTGCCTGGGCACACCCTAATCCCCGTGGCACGCCTATGGTTTGAGTCCTGCAGGAACAGCGTTCCTGCACTTTTTTTGAGCAGGAACGCTGTTCCTGCAGGCACTCAGTGCCCCCTGTTTCACCTCTTGCCCCTGTCATAGGGGGGGGGGCAAGAGGTGATGGATTCCCCACCCGTTCAGCGCGCGGCGAGGGAGCTCTCTGCTGTCGGCTCTCTGCTTCCTCTCGCCGCGCGCTGATGCCGGGAGCCGGAATATGACGTCATATTCCGGCTCCCAGCTCCAGCAGACAGCCCGCGCGGCGAGAGGGAGCAGAGAGCAGACAGCAGAGAGCTCCCTCGCCGCGGCTCAGCTGGAGAAAGGCGCCTGCCCCCACTGGACCCCAGGGACAAGTCCACCAGCACTCCAGGTAGGAGGCTGGGTGGACATTTTTTTTTTAAATTAAAATATAATAATTTGTGTATGTGTGTGTGTGTCAGTGTGTGTGAGTGTCTGTGAGTATGTGTGTGTGTCAGTGTGTGTGTGTCTGTGAGTGTGTGTGTCTGTGAGTATGTGTGTGTGTGTGTCTGTGAGTGTGTGAGTGTCTGTGAGTGTGTGTCTGTATGTGTGTGTGTCAGTGTATGTGTGTCTGTGAGTATGTGTGTGTGTCATTGTGTGTGTGTGTGTGTGTGTGTCTGTGTGTGTCTGTGAGTATGTATGTATGTGTGTGTGTCTGTGAGTGTGTGTACGTATATATATATATATATAAAACAGAAATGCTTGGCACTCACCCTTTCTCCAATGCAAAGTTTTTTAATGCCTTGGTGCAATCCCACGTTGAAAAATATATGCAGAGAATAAGAGATGCACTCTAAGGACTTGTATAAGCAAAAATTGTAGTATTTATTTGAAAAGAAGGTTTACATAGTATGATCGACGTTTCGACCCCTCAGGGTCTTCCTCAAGTCCTTAGAGTGCATCTCTTATTCTCTGCATATATATATATATATATATATATATATATATATATATATATATATATATATATATATATTTAAATTCTACAAATATATTTATATAATATTTTTACATTAATCAAGTCATTTTATTAATTACAATTTGAGGGACCTGCCCGACAACCCAGGCTGAAAGTCCAGAGAATTTGTCTCGCAAGCCCTGTATTTAACCCTGTAACTTTCTAGGTGAGTACTTTTCTTATTTCACTATTTATTGATTTCACAGATTTTGACATATTGATCTTGAGGAAGACCCTGAGGGGTCGAAACGTCGATCATACTATGTAAACCTTCTTTTTAAATAAATACTACAATTTTTGCTTATACAAGTCCTTAGAGTGCATCTCTTATTCTCTGCATATATATATATATATATATATATATATATATATATATATATATATACACACACACACACACACGCAGAGCCGGCGCTATCTGAGTGCCGGCTCTGCTCTAAGCCTCCATGGGCCGGCGGGGAGACCAAAGATCTACCTCACCGGCCCACAGCAGCATGGAGGGAGGCAGTAGAGGACCCAGGCTGCTCTAGACAGAAGCTCCGCCAGGTTCCTCTCGCCATATCTGAGCGTTGCTGCGGCAACGCTCAGATCTCGCGAGAGTTAACTCTAGCCCCGCAGGCTAGAGTTCACTCTCCACTAGACCACCAGGGATGGCACATGGCAGCAAGGATTTACTAATCTGCCAAATCCCTCCAAACATACAGCACACACACATACAGCACCTACACACATACAGCTCTCACACACACAGTACACTAACCGCACCCTCACAAACACACACAGCACCTTTAAAAAAAACCACAACACCCTCACACACAGCACACTAACAGCACCCTCACAAACAGCACCCTCACAGGACAAACATACACACACAAACACCCTCACACACAAACAGCACAGTCACAAACACGCACCCTCACACACACATCACACTAACAGCACACAGCACACTAACAGCACACACAGCAGTGTGTGTGTGTATATATAGATAGATAGATACATACACACACGCGCGCGCGTGGCGTGTGTTTGTGCTTTAGGGTGCACACCCTAATGCAATAGGCTGTTCACGCCTATGCTAGCTATCAATTTCCCTATAAAATCAGCAGCAGCTACACTGTCCCTCCTCTCACTAAGAATGCAGCTTCACAATGAATGTAAAATGGATGCTGTCCAGGAGGTGGGAGGGTCTGGGAGGGAGGGTCTGCTGCTGATTGGATGGAATGTGTCTGCTGACTGTGATGTACAGGGTCAAGGTTTACACAATGATGACGAATAGGGGGCAGACCGAACAGCGCATATGTTCGCCGTCCGTGGCGAACGCGAACAAGCGAACAGTTCGGGACATCACTAATTGACACTTAAACTAGGTTGTATAATATTCAGGTATAATGAGCAACATACTGAATTTGGTGAATTTGCAGAGAGTTAAGCTCCTAAGCTGTTTTCCTTTTGATGGGAATAGTGGCTGCACTTTTAGGAAAGTTATAGCCATTCACCAGGTGCTTATTACCATTTTGAAGAAGGATTTTTTTGCAGGATTATTCAATAAAGAGAGGCTTCAAAGTGAATTTAAAATGAAGGCCATAAAAACCAAGTTGGGGAAATTATTAGTAAGCTATGCCTCTAGTTCTACTTTTGACTTTAAAGGGATAAAGGGATATTATAGGCATTAAAATAACTTTAGCTTAATGAAACAGGTTTGGTGTATACATCATGCTCCTGCATTCAGAGTCTCACTGCTCCATTCTCTGCCTTTGGGGAGTTAAATCACTCTGTTTATACAGGATTAGTCATACTCCCCTACAAGTGATTTGCACAGCCTTCCTAAACACTTTAGATATTCTAGGTTCCTTTATTGCACATTCTTTTTAATCTATAATTTCTTATCACCTGCAGGAGCCTCTTGTGTGTGATTAAAGTTCAATTTGCAAAGCAAAACATAAAAACTTTATAAAACAAGTTAACATCTGACTAATCATTTAAAAAAAAATAATGCAGACTGTGTGAATAACAGCCAGGATATGTGTGGCTATGGCTACATAAACAGAAACAAAAGTGATTTAACTCCTAAATGGTAGAGAATTAAAAGGTGAGACTGTAGGGGCATGATCTATGCAGCCAAACTGCTTCATTAAACTAACATTGTTTTGATGTCTATGGTATCCCTTTGAGTTTGAAATTAACATTGAATTCTGATTTTAGTGAATAACCATGTTACTTTTTATTTGAGAAAACTGCACAATTTAAAAAAAATGCTTTTTATAGTATTTAAAACGGTAAAATGCAAGTTGAACCTTGCATGCTATTCTTTGCAATCAAATAAAAATATTTTATTTTCAATAGTGTCAGAGGTCAATTGTTTCACCAAATGTGATATCCTTTAATAATTGGGTATCTGATGATCTGGACTCAATCATATACCTTTGGCACTGACATATTAAAAAGTTATACAAGCTAAACAATGCAAATTGCAGATCAATGCTCTTAGAAACATAGCATGATAATTTTATGTATGTATTTGTCCTTCAACCAAGTACAAAGGAGAGAAATATGTAACTCTTGGAAATATATAGAGAAAATTTCATGTACATTTTCTCCTTGCAGTTATGAAACGTCCGATGAGTCCTACTTATTTGTCAAACCCCATGGTAACCTTTCCAAACTGTGAGAATGGACTATCTGACACCCACACTTCAGATTTGCAGTCCAAGAGAAATAAGAACAATCTACCATCATTCACTCTGTGTGAGGTCTGTAATATCCAACTCAACTCAGCTGTCCAGGCACAAATACATTACAATGGCAAATCCCACCAGAAGCGTTTGAAACAGATCAATAATGGGAAGAAGAACAGTGCTGTCCACGGTAAGGGCACATAATTTTCATGATTTGTTAGTAAGAGACTGTGTTATTATCTTTAGTATCTTCATGGGATATTGATCATCATTTATCAATATGAGGGGTAACAGTTTGTTGATAAAATGAGAAATCTGATTGCTATTTTGGATTCAAGAAGGATCTTTTTTACCCCACTGTATCAAAAATTAGAAATTACTTCAAATTGTGTTTTACTCTTTCTTTTGGATCATCAGCAGAAACTGAAAGAGATGTGCAAAAGGTTTAATTTCATGAACTGGAGTCCTTTTTCATCCTGTATTACTATACAACTATGTAAGATATGTGTGCTTCATATTACAAGTTCAGAATGTATTGAAAATGCATGGTTGAAAACGTTTTCATTGAGCTTAAATATATAGAAATCTAGTTCTTGAATTATTGACAGTGACCTAAAAGACAGTCTCTGAAGACTGTCTTACATAATTCGTACACATTAAGAGAGGAGGCAGGGCATAACTGAGCATGATGTTAAAAACTTGGCTAAAATACTGTTTTGATGGAGGTCTTGGTGCATTTGAAAATGTCATAAGAGACACTGGATAGGGTTAAAGAGTGAATAGCAATGTCTAGTGCCCAAACATCAGGCACTCATTTGCAGGAGACAAGGCAGAATAGCATAACCAACTGAGCAGCAATTGTCATATTGAGAGATGCATGTTAGAGGGCCATTGTTAGATGAAGATGGACAACATTGACATCCTAGATGGTTGAGGAGGTTCTGATAATCATATGACATGGAGTAGACGACAAATCAACAGATGTTTCCCCGGGGAAAAACCATCAAATCCAGACTGTCCAGCAGAGATAGCCCAACCACCTGCTAAAAGTTCCAGAGCTGAGTGTGGAACGTCTGTGACAAACCAAAGTCCCTAGTGAGGAGCCAATCTATACGTTGATGTTGGCCTTGGAGGAGGAGGGGATGCGAGTTCCTATGTGAATCCTTGAGTAGATCTGCGAAGGATGGATGAAGTCTTGTGTTATCCATTAACATTTCCAGCAGAGTGGGGAACCAAAGTTGAGAGTTTCATTGTGGGGAAGTGAGGATCAGTGAGGTCCTGTAGAACTGAAGGTGCACAAGAGTATGCAATATGAGATAAAATGGTGGAAAGCATAGTTCCGAGATAGAGGCTGTGATGATAGTCACCATCACCAGGAGTTTCAGCCAAACACTTTATGTAGGAAGCTCTGCATTTTACATCCTGCAGGAAATCCTACCACTCTCAGGCCTCATCTCACACTCAAACTCAGTGAAGCTCTGCATTTTACATCCTGCATAAAATCTTACCACTCTCAGGTACTGACTGAAGCTTGGTAGATACTCCACCTCATTCTTGGATTGCTACCATATTATCATGTGTTACTATAGAATTGTTACCATTTATACCTGTAGTTTGCCACTGTAATTGTCTGTGCATGCAGTTTGTACTATTGTCCTTTAATGTTTCTGATCAATATTTCATTTACACAGTTATTAATATTTTGGGTGATAGAATTTGGTAGCTAAACTTTTCAATATTATATAACACATGGCTACCCTTCTCCCTCTCCCCTACTTTTTCCTATTCTCCTCCCAGCTGTAAATACTTTCATATAACAGTTCAATCTCCATCGCTGTTCTACAGGCCTCATCTCACACTCCAACTCTGTGAAGCTCTGAAATTTTTCTCACTACTTCCCACCCACCCTCCCCTCCTCCTGCCTACCCAGGTTCCCCCTAAATATATAGCATGTTCCACCAGCTGTTTGAAATTCTTACTCAATTACCTCTTCATTTCCTTTATATTTTACCAATAGCTGCTTCTCTCTGTTAACTCTTTTAGCCATCATCTCCAAATTTCCCCTGCTACCTCTTGTCTCCAATCCCCATTGTATCCTTTAGATTGTAAGCTCACGGGCCATATAGCTAAGCACTTTGTATAAAGAGCTCCAATGGTTAGATATCAGCTTACGGGCAGAGCTCTCTCTACCTCTTGTATTTGTCCGTGCATATTGTAGGTTCTCCACTAATTGAACAGCACTGCGGAATCTGTTGGCACATTATAAATACCAGTAATAAATAAAATAAATAAACAAATGTAGATTTGCATATTGCTAATTCTGCAGGCAGGAGAGATATTTTGTGTTAATTGTGGTCTTCCCCAACCCTTACAATATTTTATAAATATGTCATTGTGTTATAGTAAGTTGTTGGATGTTGTCTGCTATGATTTGGTTATTTGTATTTTATTGAAGTTGTCACAACAATCTAAGTGTAATGAGCATATGGCCTTGTCCTGAGAAAAAAATAAAGCTGTGTATGTGTCAGGATTACTGTTTGATCCAGCACGTAGAACTGTACTGCACGGATGGCAAATAAGTAACGTATTACCGGTCCTTAGAATGGCCGGATTTAACGTACAAAGAATAGTCAAAAATACTAGCCGAGGTCAGGGAACACAGAAAGGGACACAGCGATGAGGAAAGCCAGGAGTCAGGATACCAGAATATAGAGAAGTCAATAAACAAAGCCAAAGTCAAAAACCAGGAAGAAAACTATAAACAGGAACGCGCTCTCGGACAACCACAAGGGAAACCACGACAGGGCACTGAGCAGGCTGAGAACTGGGCCTAAATACCCCTCCTTTAGTTCTGATAGGCTGTAACCGGCCTTTGACCCCAAAGTCAGTTACCAGGTTTCATTTGCATAATTGCTGCTCAGCATTAACCCCTGTGGATTAGGTTGCTGCTCGGCACAACTTTTCCTGTGTGGACAGTAAATGTCATTAACCACATTTCTATAAGCGGATGAATACGTGACAGTATGTTAGTTACTTTTGGAACTTTGTGTCCTGTGTGGATTTTTAGGGATCCCAGTAACAGAGTATTTGGACCTATTGGCTGGCTGCAAGATTTCTCTAGCCATGGATTAATTTAAGAGAACTAGTCCTGAGGTAGACATAGGTCTATTTTCAGCTATTTAATTGTAACAATGGAATGGACCTCTAGTCTAGCGGTTAGCAAGACAGCTTGAGCTCTGCTGGCCCACCCAAAATTTTAGGGCTAAATGCTTTTCCCATATTGGATTGGGTCTTATCTAGGGTCATGAAGGTGCCCATTTAATTTACAAACTTATCTCCAAATAAGAGACCTTTTGCCTGGGTTCGGTAGTGGCTAGATTAACGGGCTTGGGTTCTATCTTCAGTAAGAAAGCCTTGCATCATTCAGTAGCCACAGTGGAATTAGCATTAATAAAAAGGCAAATAATCCTTTGGTGCCCTCTTAACACGTAATATTTTTGTACTGTGGCCTAGAATATCCAGGATTTTATCCTGGCAGTTTTACAAGGAAAATGTCAGGCACTTCCTGGATGTCCAATTTTCCCAAGAATTGTGGTGGAGCAAAGTGAATCAGGGAGCTTGTTTCTACTGGTCTGATTGTGTGGTTTGCACAGCAGTGAGTAAATTAAGTGACATAAGTTTGAATAGCCTGGGTCACAGTCTTTGCCATAGTAACATCTGGAAAAGTATGAAACTCCTCTGAATTAATCTGATCAGCCAATGGTTCCTCAGTATCAGAGAACTCAGCATCACAAGTAATGGGCCTCATCCTGCTGGAAGAGATCCAGCCACGGGGCAAATAGTGTTAGTGTTTGTCTGCATAGACATGAGTATGAACACCATGTTGTTAAGAAAACAACCAGGCAAAAAAAATACAGCACATTATATGAACAAAGTCATAACACAGTAAATATGATATCCCTAAGATAAAGGGCACTGTAGTGCTATGGCAGCTCACCAAAAGTTCCCTTAGGTACCCCCAGGGACAACCACAGCCTATCAGTTCAGTCATGCCCTTAAAACAAGCATTGTGAGACTGCAAAGAAGGTGGCAAACTCTGAACTCACAAAGAACATATGTGCCACACACTTTGTGGTACCATCGCAAAGTACCAAAGGAGAAAGTTTGCAGATATGAGTAAGCAGAGGGGGACACAACAGACTCCATCCAGGAACATGATGGGAAAGGAGGCGAGTGGCACAACCGGTACCCAAACCAGACAGGCAGTGAAAGAAAAAGAGAAAAGGGATCAGGTAAAAAAGATATACATAGCCACATATAGTGTGAACATTAAACATGCATAGGCATATAAATTGGGAACATCAAACACCATAAACCCAGAAATAATAATACATAGGTCAAATAGTGAATGAAAGATGTACTTTTATGAGGGATTTTGGATAACATGTACGTTTATATATTGATAGGATCCACTGTGTGGGATGTTCCGATTGGCTAAGTTATGAAGCTATGTTACCCAATTGTATGCTATTATTTGATATACTTAAACATCAATGTTTTTTCTCTGTCTTTGCTGCTGAGTGAATCAAGGAAGAGTTAAGCCTCTGTGTCTTCATAAAATCAATGGGTTATTTACATATTCCTTTTGTAGTCCATATTAGCATGTTTTTTGAACAAGTCCCAAGCAGAAAATAAGATCAAGAATGCAGGCTGTGCATTAAAGTATAAAACATACAAAGTAAAATGTACAATATAAAAGTACCACAGGATGAAAGGTGCCATTCATCTATATGAGAGTGTTCATTAATGGTAAATTTTCAAACTGGACAGAGGTGGCAAGTGATGTTCCTCATGGTTCTGTTCTGGGAACCCTTCTATTTTACATGTTTATAAATGATTTTGAAAAAAGCATTGGAAGTCATGTTTCAGTGTTTGCAGATGACACAAAACTCTGTAAAGTAATACAATGCGAGCAAGATATTACTTTGCTGCAGAGGGATTGGGGGACTGGGCTCTCAAATGGCAGATGAAATTTAATGTAGAAAAATGCAAAGTTATGTACTTCGGCATAAAGAAAAAACGGAAAAAGGGGTGGGACAATAATAAAATGATCTCTGGGCTAAGGGGGTAGGGCATGAACCCAAGTAGTTAATAAACGCTGGAGGAGAGAGATAAGTTTTTAGCCTAAATAGAAGTCGTAAGATAATAAAATGTAGCTTTAATTATAGCAATTAGTAAAAGGGTTATAATATAACCACAAGGTGGCAGTAGAATATAACCACACAGGAAATAATATAATAATTGAACACAATGATACAAAGTGATCTATTAACAATATATACAGTGCTAGAAAAGCAAACAAAAATATATATACATATATACATATGCTAGTAGCAACCAGAGCTGAGTGGCAACACTATGGGTAATACATGTCCTGTAAGAGATAAAGTATACTATGTCACTAATATCAATAAGATACAACGTAATATCCTAGTTGCTATGCTGTGCCAGGGAGAACCCTCGGCTAAACAGTGCTCAGTCTTTGTAAAGCATCTTCTATCGAGGATGTCATTAGTAAAGGTAATGGTGATAGGAATGATAAACTATCAAATCTTATGTCTGATCTGTGCCTTCATGGACACCTATACTAGAGTCTGTAGGACTAGTACTAGCTATCTCTAATCAGAAGCACCAATCACTATCATCATACCGAAGTGCATGAGGTAAAGAGAATAGTAATACTGCTCGTTATATTGGCCAATCTGTGCCAAAGTTAAACAGAATCTAGCTGCCACTGGTTAAGCAGTATTCGAGTGCATAAGGTAGAGGAATAGGTCATAAATAATACTGCGTGTTATGTTAGCTGACCTGTGCCTTCAAGGGCACCTGTATTAGCCAAAAGTAATTGCAATCTAGCTGTCACTAATAGAGCAGTTTTGTAGAGAGCTGTACACTCGGGTCAGACTGCATTTGAAGAAAACAGTAAGCGGAGGTTTGCTGCACGTGCAGATTGTAACAGAATGTCAGTTAGGGATGTAACAGAATGTCAGTTAGGCGTCTGCAGTTTGACCACAAGTGATAAGTGAAGCCCCCACGCGCGTTTCGCCGGTAGGGCGGCTCTTCAGGGGGAAATTAACCTCTGTTAACAGAGGTTTTAAATATCCGTCTGTGATTTTTAATTGGTTGAAGTGTGCCCAATCGGGTGATTTTCGTTTGATTGACAAGCGAGTCGGCCAATTGGAGTGGTCGATTGTGTTACACTAAAAGGATGGGTGGTATAATGATTTTAGAAAAATGAGATTGACATTGGATTGAACAGAAGTATAAATTAATAGGTACAATATAACTTAACAACCTATTATATATGTAAATAAAGATAACTTGAATTATAATAATGTATATTGTTAGTAGTAATGTTACTCTCTGAAGTCCTAGAATAGGAGAGAAAATATATAAATATAAATTTAGGGCTATACTTTTTAGTTGGAATGTGTCCAATCAGAGAACAGTTTTTTTTTTTTAAAGGAATTGGTTTTGGCATTACGCCAAGTACATTTGCACATTAGAGTCCTTTTTGAGGTGGTAGTTAGCTATTTTCCCTTTTTGTTCCCTGTTTGATGCACTAAATATGATAATGTCAATACTGCAATGAATAGTAGTAGGTACAGAGCATAGATATCGTGAAGCTTAGAATGCTCATGGCATAGCTATGGATAGAGTTAGATAACCAAAAGGAAGAGGAAATGAAGAAGACCGATAATAAGTAACCAGAACTGCCTGTAAACCTAGCAGTCTAAATAACAAAATTGTATCTAACTTTCAAAATGTAATTGTATCTGGCTTACAAAATGTAACTACTGAACCTCTATAGTGGTAGAGAGAAATAGTATAACTAACTATCTACTTAGCGTGAAAACAAAAATTAAATGTGAAATAAATACAGTCACATGCCGTGATTAGAGTATAGCGTCTATGTGCATATTTATGTAATATTTTTACATAATTAAGTAATTTTATTGATTGCAATTTGAGGGACATACTTGACAAACCAGGCCGAAAGTCCAGAGAATTTAATTTGCTAGCACTGTGTTTAACTCTCTAACTTTCGTCTATACATGTTTTATCTTGATTATTTTCTTTTGTGCAATACCCGCTCTATTGGTGTTCTTGGGGCATTATATGAGTGACATATTGAGCCAGATTTATTCAAGCTCATAGTACCGACTGCAATATTGTTTTGACTAAAATTATATATTATCATCACCCAGGGTTAATGTTCTTTCTATCTACTTTCTAATTTTTCCATATAGGGATATTTAGCCCTTTCTTAATATATGTACTAATAGATTCTTCCTAGACTACACTATCCTTTCCAGGTATACCCAGTTTCTTACTATATATATATATATATATATACATACAATATATATAGTTATTATATATATTATATATTAATACGTGTGCAATTTAATTATAAGTGTATTTTTATATTAATATATGTATATATATATATATATATATATATATAAATATAAAAATACACTTAGTTTGACATTATGTATATAAGATATATATACATATTATATATAGATATAATACATGTGTGTAAATATACATACACATATTTATTTAATTCTTTTACACTGATTGCTTGTTTTAAACTTTATTTTTTATTTTACAGATGCAGGGAGACTGCCTGTCAGCACAGACATTCCCCCTGCAGTCAGATACACGGACACCTATTGCGGCCTGGCATGTCCCTCAAATTGCAATTAATAAAATTACTTAATTATGTAACAATATTACATAAATATGCACATAGAATTTAAATATATATCCATATTTAAATATTTGAAGTCTACGTGTATATTTACGAAATTATTTATGTAATTATGTATGTGGACATATGTATATTTTATATTATTTTTATTTATATATATATATATATGTGTATATATATATATATATCATTTCATTCTAAATGTATTTTGATATGAATATATATATATATATTCATATCAAAATACCGTTTGAATAAAATTACATATATATATATATATATATATATAAATTTAAATTATTAGAAATTATTTTTACATTATTTTTTTATTCATTTACTTATTTATATTTTATAATATATATATATATATATATATACAATATATAGTTATTTAATTTAATTATAAGTGTATAAATATAAAACTACACTTAGTTTGACATTATGTATATAATATAAGACTTTAATTGCTACTCTAAAGTGGTCATGGTGCTTGAAGTTTCTATTTTGCTGTGAGAAGCTGCACATATGGAGTTTAACCTCTTTTGCTGATGGACCTATGAAACCACCTACCACCTACAGCAGCATCATGGGGCGTCATCAGGGTCGTCGTTGGGGGGGAGCAGAGGGGGTCATTGCCCCCCTGGATCAGGATGTTCCCCCCTTTTACCCCCCTCCCCCAATTGAAACTTGATGTTATTGAAAGCCTAGCCCCCAAGCAGATGGAACCTGCAGGCAAGGGTAACCTGGTTGACCCTGCCTATAAACACTGGAAACCAGCTGGAGGTAGAATGAAGCAGGCTGTGCTCACTGTGCCACGCTCTTTTGCTCCCTCCGCAGAAACAAAGGGGAGCCTTCCTGAAGGCTGGAGAATGGTAATTTCTCCTCAGCACAGGCATGGCTCACATGGAGCCTAAGGGGGCTTATTATTTTGTGTATTTTTTAAATAAAGCGTGACTGTAAACTAGTGTGAGTGACATTGGTGTGTATATTTCAGTAAGATTGTCTGTTAGTGAGAGTGTGTGAGTGACACTGTGTGTATACTTAATAATAGTGTGTGTTACTGAGAGTGTGTCAGTGACATTGTGTGTATGCTTCAGTAAGAGTGTGTGTTAGTGAGAGTGCATCAGTGACATTTTGTGTATGCTTAATAACAGTGTGTGTCAATGACATTGTGTGTATACTTCAGCAAGAATGTGTGTTAGTGAGAGTGTGTAAGATACATTCTGTCTATACTTAAGTAAGAATGTGTGAGGGATAGTGATGTCCCGAACTGTTCGCCACGAACGGTTCGCCGCGGACTCATTATTGAGTAAACTTTGACCCTGTACCTCACAGTCAGCAGACACATCCCAGCCAATCAGCAGCAGACCCTCCCTCCCAGACCCTCCCACCTCCTGGACAGCATCCATTGTGAAGCTGCATTCTTAGTGAGCTGTCCAGGAGGTGGGAGGGTCTGGGAGGGAGGGTCTGCTGCTGATTGGCTGGAATGTGTTTGCTGACTGTGAGGTACAGGGTCAAAGTTTACTCAATGATGAGTCCGTGGCAAACCGTTCGCGGCGAACCGTTCACGAACTGTTCGGCGAACAGTTCGGGACATCACTAGTGAGGGACCATGTGACCATTATATTCATAATACATATTATAGATTATATTGAAAAAATGTTTTACTTACAGTCAGACAGGTTTACTGTAACATTAAATTAAACCCATTATTGTACATTAAATGCCACAATATGATAAATAAAATCCCACCAAATTAATTAAAACATGATTTATCACAGCTCTAAATTATGTATTCCATGTAAAATTCATGCATTAGGCAGTATGTGTGTATGGATATATGTATTATGCAGTGTGCGTATATGTGTTGTGACCGAAAGCAAGGAATTGTACTGGATGGAGTCTATATATCTCCCCAGATGCTGCAAGGTTCCTACTTTGTGTAATTAGCCCCTGGGAACTGTGTTGTATTAAAATTAATATTGCACTTTAAATGTGTGAATATGTTTGGGCCCTGAGGTGGAGCACTCGGAGAGTAGGGTGGGCCAGTGCTCCACTGCACAATTTGGAGGTTGCTTGGAAACTGCAGGTGAGGAATCCAGTTCCAGAGTTTCAATCCTGATTTACCTCACCTAAAAAAGACTGTTAATTGCAGGTGCAATTAAGTGCTCCCTTGCAAAAGGAGGCGTAGAGATTGTGTTTGATTCCTGTGAGTGGAAAGAGAGAACTGAAAGAACATAAAACAGTAAAGTGGATATTTATGTT
The DNA here is from genome assembly GCA_933207985.1 of Pelobates cultripes. NCBI lineage: Eukaryota > Metazoa > Chordata > Amphibia > Anura > Pelobatidae > Pelobates > Pelobates cultripes. The sequence goes on along the minus strand of OW240917.1, from coordinate 204,638,033 downwards.
TATCTATGTTGGGAAATAGACAAGCTATCCAACCCAGTTAGTTTATTATTTTGTTAAGTTAGTGCTCAGAAGAGCAAGGATTTTGTTTTTCTTTATTTTGTTATACTTTGTTTTACCTTACTGCACATTGTTGAATTTTGGAACCACAATAAAAATAGCAAATTAATTTACCTCATCTAGCGTGTGAAGTGTCTCTGAAACCTGAAAAGACTGTGTGTAACACCATAGGCGTGCGCACAGGATCTCCCCTGTCGGTCCATGCAGAGCCGGCACTATCCCTCACTGCCCCACAGACAGGGAGGGAGGGAGGAGAGGACCCGGGGAGCTCTAGCCAGCAGCTCCGCCGGGTTCCTCTCGCGAGGTCAGACATTGCCGTGGCAATGCTCCGACCTCGCGAGAGGAACCCGGCGGAGCTGCTGGCTAGAGCTCCCCGGGTCCTCTCCTGCCTCCCTCCCTGTCTGTGGGCTGACTTTACCAAGAAAGCTTGGTTTGGGGAGTTGTTACCTGTGGAGAAATTGGGGTTGTGGAACAGGAGGAGCAGAGGACCTGGAATGGTAATAAAGTTGTATTTAAGTTGGCTTTTAATCCAGACTTTGAGAGTGGAGGCAATGAACAGGTGTTGCAGAAGAGGTAGGGTCTTGGTACTGTCCAGCCAGGCTATTGCTGGCAATGAGCCACCAGGTTTCTCCAAATCCAGGATACCGGTCCACTAGGACCACCAGGGATGGCAGCACAATCCCCCCTCCCAGTCAAAAGGTTAGAAGGGAGGGGGGCTATTTCCTAATCTGTCCCCCCAGCCCCCACACACACAGCACCCTCACACACAGCACACTAACAGTACCCTCACACTAACAGTACCCTCACACACACACAGCACCCTCACACACACACATCACCCTAGCAGCAGACCACCAGCACTACCACATACACACAGCACCCTCACACACACATCAGTGTATGTATGTATATGTGTGTGTATATATATATACACGGGGCATGTGTGTTTGTGCTTTAGGATGCACACCCTAATGCAATAGGCCTATGTGTAACACCCTAATCCCAGAACAAGGTGCCAAAGGAAAGGAGTACTTTGGTCACATATGTGGAGGATCCGGGCAACACACTGCAAAGTCTGTAAGTTGGGAGAAAGAGACTGCTGGGAAAATGGAGGATGTACAGTCCACTGATGTACAGCAAGAGACAAACAGAAGAACTGCGGACACTAATGCAATACAGCAAGAGAGCATATCAATACTGCAGCAACTTGTACTGGCTCGAAATAAAAAATACAGATGCTTTATTCAAGCAAGCTGCAGCAGCGCAAGCAGCTGCTCATCAATTGCTCAGAGAGGAGCAGCAACCTGCCACATGTGCCATGCAGCAGGAGATCCAGAGTCTATACAAAAAGCTGGCAAGAGATGCCACAGAATCATCACAATGTCCCAAGGTGATCAGCAAAGCATACTATGATCTGAAGAAAAACAAATTACCTGCGCTCTCTACTTAAGCCCTATGTATTTTTAAACAAATAGAGGTTTTTTAGTTACCTCCAATGGCCACCAATCAGAGTGTTATGAGTCAAATTACACAGCATGGGAAAATTCCAAAGAACTTTCCCACGCTGTGTAAAATGACACAGAGCACTCTGATTGGTGGATTTCAAACCAACCAATCAGAGTGCTGTGACAGGTAAATGTAGAGACTTACCTGTCAGTATCTTCATTTACCTATCAGAGCACTCTGATTGGATGGCTTAAACCCACCAATCAGAGTGCTCTGAGCCTAATTGCAGGGCGGGGCAAGGGAGGGGGGACTTTTTTTTTTTTTTTTAACAGTGAGCAGCCACAGGCTGCTCATTTTTTAATAGACATGCCCCTACTCACGGTATAGCGCATAGGGGCATAATTTACTAATACTAAGTAATCTTTACTTAGTATTAGTAAATTTAGCTGAAAGACCAATTTAGGTCTTTCAGCCTTTTAGTAGATAGCTCCCTAATACCGTGGGAATTAGGGAGTTATCTACTTATTCATTCCTGTCATTAAATTGACTGGCTAAGTAACTTACATTTTATATGAATGTATGTTACTTGATTGTTGTAAGTGTTGCAAATGCTTACAGCTGAATCCTGGCTATGTTTGTATACTTTTTATTTAAAATTGTATACAATGTAACATTTTTCTTCTTTCACTGGGTAAGTATATTAGTAAGAGAGTATAAACAAATTCACACACACTAAAAGGTACAATATATAAATATACCACCTATTGTAGATATAGATACTGTGGTTACATCTGAAAAACAAATGGAATATACATAGTGCTTTCCATACAGTAAAATATAAGTAGTCTATAATATATGAGGAATGAACTCACAAAGATGGAGCCTCATAGGCTCTATGTACATCACCCTTGGGTGCCTGTCCAGGCTCTCGGTAAATAACCCTCTTGATGTATCCAAATTGGTCCGGCTGTGGTTCAGAAATGCCGCCGATCACATCACTTCCGGTTTCGGCAAAATACACATAACTTCCGGTTTGGCGTGGTCACATGGTACTTCTGCGGTCCACCATGCGTTCCATACCCAAGCATGGTGGAAATAGTCCCAGCAAAGTCCATATCAAAAGATTGCATTTGCCCATACATGTAAACTTATGCCTGTATTGTGGTAGTGCAGGGCATTATGCCATCAATTGCCCTAGGAAGTCTAAAAGAACAATAGCTATGACTGCTGAGGGTGCACAGATTCAACACCAATCCCAGATTTCAGACCAACTGGATTCTGTCACACAACCCTTGTTTTCTCTGGCTCAGGGTGAAGAGGGTATGATGACTCAACATCCTCATTTGGTGATGCCTATCACTTTGCAATGTGGTGATAATAAAATTTCAACTACAGCTATGATAGATTCCGGAGCAGGCGGAAACTTTATGGACATTAAATTTGCAGCAGGAAATAAAATTCAGTCTATCCCTAAATCTTCACCTGTGTTAATGGAAACAGTAGACGGTTCTCCACTTACATCAGGCCCGGTTACACATGAGACTGTGCCCTTAAAATTGATTCTGGAAGTGAATCACCATGAGTCTATATCTTGCCACCTAATTTCCTCAACACAGTTTCCAGTGATTTTGGGTATACCCTGGCTTGCTCTGCATAACCCACAGATTGATTGGAAGACTAGAACTTTGTCCTTTCCTTCAGAACACTGCTTAATGAATTGTCAACCCTCTAAGGCGACACCTGTTACCACAACAATTAATGAAATGGTTGCTACAAACTTAACTAAGCTTCCTCTACAATATCGGATTTTGCAGATGTCTGTGATAAGAAGAATGCTGATCAGCTTCCACCTCACAGGCCTTATGATTGCCCCATACATGGGCGTCTGCGGGAGGGGCAAGGGGGGGCACTTGCCCCCCCCCCCCCGCCCCTGGATTTTTCAGCTTGTTCTGATATTTTTCGTGTGAAATTTAAAATGAACTGCAATACCGGCGCCGGCCAGTAGGCGCTGTGTATGGAGAGAGACAGGGATAGGAAGCTGCATCTTATCTCTGCATCTCTCTGCTGATTGAAACCGCAGGGGAACAACACATGCAGCCAGAGACAGCAGCCTATAGATTAGGGGAGTGAGGGGGGGGCAGCAGCCTATATATTAGGGGAGTGAGGCTGGGGGGCAGCAGCCTATAGATTAGGGGAGTGGGGCTGGGTGGGGGCAGCAGCCTATAGATTAGGGGTGAGGCTGGGGGCAGCAGCCTATAGATTATGGGTGAGGGGGCATCCTATAGATTAGGGGAGTGAGGGGGCAGCAGCCTGGGTGGGAGTGTGAGGCTGGGGGCAGCAGCCTATGATGGGAGTGAGCTGGGGGCAGCAGCCTATAGAGTTGGGGGGCAGCAGCCTATAGATTAGGGAGTGAGGCTGGGGGGGCAGCAGCCTATAGATTAGGGGAGTGAGGCTGGGGGGGCAGCAGCCTATAGATTAGGAGAGTGAGGGGGGGATCCTATAGATTAGGGGAGTGAGGCTGGGGTTGGGGGCAGCCTATAGCTTAGGGAAGTGAGCATAGGCATGCGCAGCCTTTTGCATTAGGGTGTGCACCCTAAAGCACAAACACACGCCACGTGTATATGTATGTGTGTGTGTGTATATATATATATATATATATATATATATATATATATATATATATACACACACACTGCTGTGTGTGTGTGTGTGTGAGGGTGCTGTTTGTGTGCTGTGTGTGAGGGAACTGGTAGTGTGCTGTGTGTGTGTGTGTGAGAGGGTGTTTGTGTGTGCGTGTTTGTTCGGGTTCTGTTAGTGTGCTGTTTGTGTGCTGTGTGTGGGTGTTGTGTGTTTACTTCATGAATACATACAAGAAAATCTTGCCAAAGGCTTTATTCGACCATCTACCTCTCCAGCAGGAGCTCCTATATTCTTTGTAGAAAAGAAAGATGGCAGTCTATGACCATGTGTCGATTACAGGGACATTAATAAAATCACTGTTAAAAAACGTTATTCCTTGCCTCTCATTCCTGAACTTCTGGAGAGACTTCGTTCAGATAAAATATTTACGAAGCTTGATCTACGGGGGGGCATATAATCTGGTTCGCATAAGACCAAATGATGAATGGAAAACAGCTTTCAGAACCAGGTACGGACATTACGAATATCTAGTAATGCCATTTGGGCTTTGTAATGCCCCTGCAACTTCTCAGCATCTAATCAATGATGTACTACGGGATCTCCTGGATCAGTTTGTTGTGGCATATTTGGATGATATCCTGATATTTTCTGATAATCTTGAAAATCACAGAAAACAGGTCTGCATTGTTCTTGAGTGCCTTCGTACCGACCACCTATACATTAATCTGGAAAAATGTGAGTTTGAACAAACAGAAATTCAGTTCCTGGGGTATGTAATAACTCCTAAAGGTTTAAGTATGGACGCAAGTAAAATTAAAGCTGTGCTGGACTGGCTCATCCCCAAGAATGAAAAGATATTCAGAGATTTGTGGGGTTTGCCAATTTTTATAGGCGTTTCAATAAGAATTTCTCTGCCGTTATTACACCGATCACTGAACTTACACGTAAAGGGACTCCTTTTCAGTGGTCCAATAAGGCTGACACTGCATTTTCCAGATTAAAGACTCTGTTTACATCTGCCCCTATCTTGGTACATCCTCAGCCAGAATTGCCATTTACTGTAGAGGTAGATGCTTCTGATTCAGCTGTTGGGGCTATACTGTCTCAAAGGACTGGACCTAAGATGTTGTTACATCCATGTGCCTTCTATTCCCGCCAGATGTTACCAGCAGAAAGAAATTATGACATAGGGAATAAAGAACTTTTGGCTATAAAAGCTGCCTTCGCCGAATGGAGACATCTCTTGGAGGGAGCCACCCATCCAATTACTGTCCTCACAGATCACAAAAATCTGGAATGTATTCAATCTGCTAAGAGACTGTCAGCCAGATTTATCTCAAGGTTTAATTTTTTTATTTCATACCGCCCTGGTTCCAGAAATGTCTTGTCTAGGATAGCTGACCCCCTCCATACTACAGTAACCAAGGCCACCATCTTGCCGGAGAGTAGATTTTTAGGAGTGACCTTTCCTTCTGATCTAATGTCTCGCATTAAAAAGGGCTACTCTAAAGATCCAGTTTTTCGTGATCCTCCTCGTGATCTTCATATGACCATGCTTAATGGGTTTTGGATTTTTCAACAACGTCTGTTTGTTCCTGAATCAGTGCGAATGGACGTTTTACGCCTCTACCATGACTCTAAACCAGCAGGTCATCCAGGAATCCTAAAGACACAAGAACTACTTACCCGATCCTTTTGGTGGCCTAAATATTATGAGGATGTTAAGAAGTATGTGTCCTCTTGTGATGTATGTGCCAGACATAAGACTCCTTGCTCATCCCCTGTTGGCTTGCTTCAGCCTCTTCCGATTCCTCATCGTCCCTGGGGATCTATATCCATGGACTTTATTGTGGAACTACCTCCCTCTAGGGAACACACTACCATTCTTGTTGTTGTGGACCGGTTAACTAAGATGAGTCATTTCATACCAGCTCGTGGTCTCCCTTCAGCTAAACAGACTGCTGACCTAGTTATTCGGGAAATATTTCACTTGCATGGAGTGCCTGATGAAGTAATTTCTGACAGGGGAGTGCAGTTTACATCTCATTTTTGGAAATCTTTTTGTTCTATTCTAGGTATTAATGTAAATCTGTCTTCAGCTTTTCATCCACAAAGTAATGGACAGACTGAGCGAACCAACCAGACTTTAGAACAATATTTGCGGTGCTATATTAGTTACCTGCAGGATGACTGGCTGGATTTTCTACCCACGGCGGAGTTTGCCTATAACAATGCCCAACACTGCTCCACTTCTCTGAGCCCATTTTTTGCCAATTATGGTTACCATCCAACCTTTCTAGTGAGTCTCCCAATTACTACTTCCATTCCTGCAGTCACTGACCGGCTAACCGCCTTACGAGATTCCCAAGAACTGTTGCAGGAGACTCTTTCGGAGGCTCAGGAATGTTACAAAAGAGCTGCTGATAGGCACAGAAAGGAGGCCCCTGTTTATCATGTTGGTGACAAGGTTTGGCTGTCAACAAAGAATCTTAAGCTTAGGCTTCCTTCTCGTAAATTGGGTCAAAAGTTCATGGGACCTTTTGAGATCATCGCTCAGATCAATGCAGTCACCTTCCGTCTGCAACTTCCGGATTCCATGAAAATACATCCGGTGTTTCACGTGGCACTGCTTAAACCTTTTCATGAAAATACTTTCCCTGGTCGAGCCCTGCCTGCCCCACCACCAGTCCTCGTGGATGGTGAAGATGAATACGAGGTAGAAAAAATTCTTGACTCCAGGATCTTCCGCAACAAGCTTTAATATTTGGTTCATTGGAAAGGCTATGGTGAGGAGGATAGATCGTGGGAACCAGTGGACAATATTCACGCTCCTGATCTTCTTCAGTCTTTCCATGCACAGTACCCTGTTAAACCAGGAAATAGGGCCCAAGCATTGTGGAAATAGTCCCAGCAAAGTCCATATCAAAAGAGGGCATTTGCCCATACATGTAAACAAAACACAAATTGAAAATAAAAAAAAGGAAGACCAACTATAAAACAAATAGTAAGCTGTGAATCAATAGAATATATATATATATTAATATAATATGCATAAAAGATAAAATTTGTGTGTTTTAGTATTTTTTTTTATTTTCAATTTGTTTTCCATTTTGATATGGACTTTGCTGGGACTATTTCCACCATGCTTGGGTATGGAATGCATGGTGGACCGCAGAAGTACCATGTGACCACGCCAAACCGGAAGTTATGTGTATTTTGCCGAAACCGAAAGTGATGTGATCGGCGGCATTTCTGAACCACAGCCGGACCAATTTGGATAGATCAAGAGGGTTATTTAAACCCTGAAGTTTCTCCAGGAATACAGCACTGAGGAAGGCCCTATCTAGGACTGAAACGCGTTTGCCTACTACTGGACTTTTATTGGGACTTTCCTGTTGGCGGTATTTTTTTATTGTATATATGCTTTGGTATTTTCACTGCTCTTACTTTTTGGCCATAATTGCGGTGCAATACTGTGCAATATTCTACTTTAATACCTGCCTTATCTTTGTCCCTATATATAATATTTTTATTATTATATACAATAAATTTGTATTTATATTCTTATTCGTGGACCCCGAGTTCTTCATAAGAAGCTTACCGAGAGCCTGGACAGGCACCCAAGGGTGATGTACATAGAGCCTATGAGTCTCCATCTTTTTGAGTTCATTCCTCATATATTATAGACTACTTATATTTTACTGTATGGAAAGCACTATGTATATTCCATTTGTTTTTCAGATGTAACCACAGTATCTATATCTACAATAGGTGGTATATTTATATATTGTACCTTTTAGTGTGTGTGAATTTGTTAATACTCTTTTACTCTGTTTCTAGGTGTTAAGGCATTACACCTTTTTTCACACTCACGCTTATTGTTATATTTAAGATTGGAAGCGCCTACACAACTGTTTGTATATTTTTGTAAGTATATTAGTACTTAGGCAATACTGTGCTTCGGAACTTCGGCACTTTGACACTTCGCAACTTCGTCAATTCGTCAATCCGGACATTCAGAAGTACCCGAATGTCCGAATTCATATTCAGACCGAAATGAATTGCACATGTCTACTGAGGAAGTATGTTTGTATAGATGTATATTAGGCAACGTGCTTGTATGGATTTATATATTGAGGTGTGTGTGTGTATGCAGGGCTGCCATCAGAAATGTTGGGGCCCCTGACACAGCTCAAGGTCTGGGCCCCCCGGTGCCTGCACCCGAGTCCGCCCAAAGTGCTGTATGTATGGGATGCAGTGTGTGCGTCTGTAAGGGATACATTGAGTGTGTGTAAGGGGTGCATTGTGTGTTGCTGTGTGTAAGGGATGCATTGCTTGTGTACGTGTGTCTGTGTGTAATGCATTGTGTGTTTTTCTGTGTGCAAGGTGTGCATTGTGTGTGATGGATGTCAATCTCTCCCCCTCCCCCCGTCAATTTCCTTCTCCCCCCCTCTCCCTCCAATTTCCTTCTTCTCCCCCTCCCTCCCTCTCTCCAATTTCCTTCTTCTCCCCCTCCCTCTCCAATTTCCTTCTCTCCCCTCCAATTTCCTTCTCCCCGTCCCTCCTCTCCCTCTCCAATTTCCTTCTTCTCCCCTCCCTCTCCAATTTCTTCTTCCCCCCTCAATTTCCTTCTTCCCCCCTCAATTTCCTTCTTCTCCCTCTCATTTCCTTCTTCTCCCTCTCATTTCCTTCTCCCCCTCCAAATTTCCTTCCTCTCCCTCTCCAATTTCCTTCTTCTCCTCCTCCCTCTCATTTCTTTCCTCTCCCCGTCTCTCAAATTTCCTTCCTCTCCCCCCGTCCCTCAAATTTCCTTCCTCTCTCTCCCTCCCTCAAATTTCCTTCCTCTCTCCCTGCCTCAAATTTCCTTCCTCTCCCCCCTCCCTCCCTCAAATTCCATTCCTCTCCCCCCTCAAATTCCATTCCTCTCCCCCCTCCCTCAAATTTAATTTCTTTCCCCCCCCATTTCATTCCTTCCTCCCCCTCTCCTCAAATTTCATTCCTTCCCCCCCTCCCATTTCATTCTTTTCCATTTCATTCCTCCCCCCACCCATTTCATTCCTCCCCCCCTTCCATTCCTTCTCCCCCATCCCATTTCATTCCTTCCCCCCTCCCTCGATTTCATTCCTCCCCCCTCCCATCTCCCATTTCATTCCTCCCCCATTTCATTCCCCCCCTCCCATTTTCGATTCCTTCTCCCCTTCCCATTCATTCCTCCCCCTCCCATCTCCCATTTCATTCCTCCCCCTATTTAATTCCTTCTCCCCCTTTCCCATTTCATACCCCACCCCCTTTCCTTCTCCCCCTCCATCCCCGTTTAATTTCCTCCCCATTTTCATTCCTCCCCCAATGCTTCTCCCCCCTCGGTTCATTCCTTCCCCAATCCTTCTCCCATTTCATTTCTCCCCCCACCTGACACCCGGCGGGCCGGCGCGCGAGGGAGCACTCTCTGTGTGCTTCCTCTTCAGCTCCCTTGCGTCATCTTCCGGCTCCGGCATCAGTACGGTGCGCGAGGGAGCTGAAGAGGAAGCACACAGAGGAGAGTGCTCCCTCGCGCGCCGGCCCGCCGGGTGGAAGAGGCTGGCCCTGTGAGTACATACCGGGGTCGCAGGGCCCCCTGCGACCCGGTATGTACCCACTGAATGTGGGGCCCGGACGACCTGAGCAGTCCGGGCCCCCCAGGACCGCCGGGCCCATGACAACCGTTGCGGTTGTCATGCCCTGATGGCGGCCCTGTGTGTATGTATGTATGTATGAATGGAAAGTGTGTGTATGGATGTATATGCTGAATGTGTGTGTTTATATTGCGCAGTCACTTTCTTTCCCTAAATGTCTGCTCACTAAAATGTCTCCTAGTCTTTCTCTGTTTCCAAAGTACCTCATATATCTCTCTGTCCTTTTACTAATTGTCTTCCTGGTCTGTTCCCTTTAACTAAATTCCTCACCCTAGCACTCCATTCCTCTCCTTACCTCCTTAGTAGCAGGTAGAAGCTCCTGGTATATAGTCTTAGACAGAGAAAAGGTGGATGTAGTAAGTGTAGAAGAAAGGGAACATGCCACAGTGTTAGAGAGACTGAAGCAGCAAGATCATTTGCATTGAGCTTTACTAATTTCCTTGTCAGCCAGTCCACACAAATTTTGTTCCCATACATCCCTCTAAAGATTCCATACTTAAGCAAGAGTATGTGAAGGATAGTTTCTTTTCTTGGAAAAAAATACCAGCCTTACTAATTTGCATAATTAATTATGTATGCGTGTAAATCACAAGGAGTAACCTAATAGAAAATTCTGTAAAATCACCAAAAAAACTACTTACATTTATTCTGTTGAATAAAATATGGATTGTTCCCTGTGTCTTCCTGTATCCCTGAGTCCCATACTCTCCTAATTTTCCAGGGTCCTCATGTCTCCCAGTATCCCCTAGTGTCTGTGTCCCCTATGTATCACAGTCTTTCAGTGCTCCATGTGTCTCAGTGGCCGATGTGTCCATATTGCCCAGTGTCACTTGGACACCAGGGGACACTTAAAAGACATGGGAACACTGTGAGACATTGGGATACTAGGGGACACTGGGAGACACTGAGACATAGGGACACTGGGAGCCATGTGGACACTGAGACACTAGGGACACTGGCTGGAAGATATGGAGACACTGATAGACTTGGGGACATTGGTAGACATGGGGACACAGACGCTAGGGACACAGTGTCTCAGTGTCCCCGTGTCTCCCAGTGTCCCCAAGTGCCTCATCGTCCCTTAGTGTCTCACAGCGTCCCCTAGTGTCCCCTGATCTTCCAGTGTCCCCAGGTCTCTCAGTGTCCCCAAGTGTCTCAGAGTTCCCAGGTCACCCAGTGTCCCCTAGTGTCTCCCAATGTCCCCATGTCTCCCTGAAGCCTTTACCCCATCCCTCACTTCCCTGAGCTGTAGGCTGTCTCTGCAGGCTGGGAGCTGCTGTCTGGACTCTCTGTGCTGTGTAGTTGCTCCCCCGCGGATCAGTGAGTAGTAGAAAGATGCTGTAACTTCCTGACCTGCCTCTCTCCATGCATACAGCGACCCCTACTGGCCGGCGCAGATATTGCAGAGTAATCTCTGTTTATACATAGAAATGTGCCGGCATTTGTATTGCCGGTTTTACTGCAATACTGACACTGGCCAGGGAGCCTCAAATACCATAAAATACCAGCCAGATGGTAACCCTAAGAGTAATGTGGGCCTGGGCCTGGAGCTGCAGCTCCATCAGCCCCTATGTTAATCCGGCCCTGGCTAGGGCATGTTCTGTGAGTGCAGTCTTCGTGCAAGGGTACGTCTTAGGGTCTAGGGTATGTTCTGTGAGTTCACTCTAAGTGCTAGGGTGGGTGCTGGGACAAGTCCTGTTAGTGCAGTCTTTGTGCTAGGGCAAGTCCTGTGAGTGCAATTCCCATGCTGGTATAAGTGAATATATGACCCCAGTATATACATATAGTTATGTCTAACACACTGCCCTGATATATATCCCTGCACAGGGAAATTCATATAACCTTGTGTACAAACTGGGGCTTATACACTCTGTTCCAAATTATTATGCAAATGATATTTTTCTCATTTACCTAAATAATTGATTTACATCAATTATTTAGGTAAATGAGAAAAATATCATTTGCATAATAAATACTGTTATCATTAGGAGATTTGTTCAATAAAATTTGAATTGTACTCTTAATAGTTGATAACATGAGAATTATGCTGACTGTAATAACAGTCAGCATAATTCTCATGTTATCAACTATTAAGAGTACAATTCAAATTTTATTGAACAAATCTCCTAATGATAACAGTATTTTTTTTAAACATAAAAAACTTACACTGCACTGTTCCAAATTATTATGCACAGTAAGTTTCAAAACACTTTATAGGTTGTAAAGAACTGAAAATTGTCATTTGTTGTGTTTGCAACATGTTTACTGAAATCAAAAGCTATTTCAATCAAACTTATAACAACATTTTAACTTTTTAAACATTTTAACAGGTCACGTTACATTTTAACATAGGACCCCTTATTTGATAGCAGCTTCACAAGTCTTGCATCCATTGAACTTGTGAGTTTTTAGACAGTTTCTGCTTGAATTTGTTTCAAAGATGTCAGATTAGCCTCCCAGAGCTGCTGTTTGGATGTAAACCGTCTCCCACCCTCATAGATCTTTTGCTTGAGGATGCTTCAAAGGTTCTCAATAGGAATGAGGTCAGAGGAGGATGGAGGCCACACCATGACTTTTTCTCCTTTTATCCCCATAGCAGCCATTGATGCAGAGGTATTCTTTGCAGCATGAGATGGTAGGCATGTGCATGGGGAAAATTTTCGGTTCGGTTCGGTTTGGTTCGTCATTACGAAATTCGTGACTTCCGCAATTCGTGACTTCCGCAATTCGGCACTTCAACACTTCGGAACTTCGGCACTTCGGCAACTCTGACAATTCGGAATTTCGGAACTTTGGCATTTTGGAATTTTGGGATTTCAGGACTTCTCTTGCAACCGCTTAGTAAATAACTCCCTAATTCCCACGGTATTAGGGAGTTATCTACCAAAAGGCTGAAAGACCTAAATTGGTCTTTCAGCCAAATTTACTAATACTAAGTAAAAATTACTTAGTATTAGTAAATTTTGCCCCTACTCGCTATACCGCGAGTAGGGGCATGTCTATTAAACAGTGAACAGGGTTTTTTGGAATAAGGGGGGGACCTTATGTCCTCCCCCCTGGCCCACACCCCTGAGCTGTGGGTGGGGGCCTTAAATACCTAATGTCCTCCTCCCTGGCCCCCACCCCTGAGTGGCGGGTGGGGGCCCTAAATTGGAATAAGGAGGGGGGGACCTAATGTCCTCCCCCCTGGCCCCCACCCCTGAGTGGTGGGGGCCCTAAATTGGAATAAGCGGTGGGACCTAATGTTCTCCCTCCCTGGCCCACACCCCTGAGCAGTGGAATAAGGGAATAAATTGGACCTAATGTCCTCTTGGTTTGCCTATTATAACTTGTCTAGTTTTAGTTTGTATTCCTAGTCCATGTACAGTCCTGTCCTGTCCTGCCCCTGTTTAGTTAATGTTCCCTCATGTCTTGTGTACATGTTCTGCGTTTAGCTTCCTATCCTTCTCTGGTTCTGGGTTCTACTAGTTCCAGGGGCGTACCTAGAGCATTTGGCACCCGGGGCGGACCCAGAGTGTGGCACTCCCCCCTCACCCCCCCATAATAAAAATGTAAAAAACACCCACAATTTTTTCAATGTTTTCAATAATATTTATTTCACAAATTTGTAAACTGTATATCAACTTGAAAAAAATGGAACTATTAAAAATAAATTAACTTAGAAATAAAATTTAAATAATTAACATTTACTTAACAGTTAATACGCTTTCTATAAACAAAAAAACACACAGATCCAAAGTGACCACTCAGTCTATTCGGCAGAGGTAATGTGCAATGATTCACATCCGCTGCCTTCGAGCCTTCATTTCTGCAAATGTATCGATTACTTCATCAAAGCCAATCTTCCTTGCATATTCATGCTCAATTGAAAGTATAGCCAGATTTGTCAACCTTGTCTCACTCATGGTTGAGCGAAATAAATTAAAATAAAGATTCACAATAATCCCATTTAAGAATGAACTCCAGGAACTGCAATGCCGTCCATTTCTTTGCTTCTTCAACACTGATCTTGGCAGCTTCCAAATGCCTCCGAAGACATTCAATTTCCCTAAAGATGTCTTCATTAGAGAATTCGTCAAAAATCTCAGTAAATTTTGGAGTATAATTACGAATATCTTTCTCTGTTGCCACAACTAGATTGCTTGGCTGAATAACAGCAAACATTGATAGGATTTTTTCAATTGCTTGAGAACAAATTTCCAACTCGTGATGAAAACGATCAAAGCACTCAAACATAGCCCTTTTCATTTCCTCTGGCAATGTGAGACCAGCGTCCTTTGCCTTCTCTCCTGGCATTGTTTTACGGAGCTTTACACGTAGTAGTTGCATAACAAATGGCCTTCTCCACAATTTCACTGCGCTGATCTGCTAGAAACGCTTTCAAACCTTGAAGTTTCACAATGCACTTTTCAAGAGTGAGTCCCACAGTTTGCAAATATTTCTGTGTTAAATTAACTTCTTCTAGAACTTCACACCAGAAAGAAAGGTAACACAAAAAAGAAAAATCACATACGGCAGACAGCAACATCTGAGCCGATCTTCTTGTGTCCACATTTTCTTTGGGATTACATAATTTTTCAAGGGGTGAAGTCAGTTTTTCAAAATTTGCCCTCACTGGCTTCACAGCATCATAATGAGCGCTCCATCTTGTTTGGGAAAGTCTTTTCACTGTCACACCTACATTTTCCATCAGCAATTCCCAACGATGTGTAGAAACCGAAAAAAAGGAATACACTCTCTCCAATGTTCCAAAAAAGGTCACACAGGAAGCAACACTTCCAAATGAGTGCACCCCACATAGGTTCAGGGAATGGTTAGCACATGGCATAAACAAAGCCTTGGGATTAATCTCTTTTATTTTTGCTTGAACACCACCATGAATCCCTGCCATAGTTGCAGCATTATCATATCCTTGACCACCGCAAAGGCTTATGTCTCCAGATTTTGCAGGATATTTTCTGTGAGCTCAGCAGCAGTCTTTTCAGCAACAGGAAAGACACCCAAGAATGATTCCTTTACTTCAACATGGTCCCCTTCAATATGAACATATCTGATCACTTCACACATCTGATCAGTGTGGGACACATCAGGGGTGCTGTCAAAAATAATCCCAAAGTACTTTGCTTTCTAGATATCAGCCACTAGTTTGTCCTTCACGTGATTTCCCAAAAGACAAATTAATTTGTTCTGAATTTTTGGAGAGAAATAGGAAGTCATTCTCTTTCCAGATGCAACAGCATGTTTCAGCCTCATGAAATGTTCCTTTAAAATGGGATCATAGTTTGAGAGCAATTCTACCAATTCGAGGAAGTTGCCTTTGTTTGCGGATGACATGGTTTCTCTATGACCACGAAAGGGAAGATTCTGGTGAGCCAGAAACAAAGTTACATCCAAAAGGCAATGCAAAATATCCCTCCATTTCCTTTTCTCTCTGTCCACTGTTGTTTGATGGACATGATCAATGCATTTTTGTAGCTTCAATCCTGCTCTCAAGGTCTTCCATTTCTCCAAGCATGTAAGATGCTGCTCAGAAGCCTCATGATCAGACACCTTTGGGTTCAGCTTCCACCACAATTGAAACACAGTAACAAAACTGGATGCCCCTGTTACTTTGTCATCAACAGCAAAAAGTCTGCAGCAAAAACAAAACAAACTTTGTTTTGATGGAGAGTACACCATCCACGTTCTAAGAATTTTTTCGCCATTAGGCAGAGCCTTATAGAACCATACAGTGGTCAACTGTCGACTCTTCCCTTTTGATTTCTCTCCTTGCCTTTCAACAGGACTGAATGGCCCATCTCTATTTTGGAAAGGTTCACTTCCCCTCTTAATAAGGTCCACTCTTAAAACATCTGGAACTGTAACTGGCCAAGCAGCAACATCAGAATAAACAGACAGTCGAACAGTCTCCTCTTCTTCTTCATCATCATCATCATCAAAATCTTGCTGATGCAGGCTTCTGCTGGCATCGCCTTCATCTACATCACTTTCACAGCTTGAAGATAAAATGATCTTCTCCAATTCTTGCGCTTTCACATATGAAGCTTCTTGAGAAAATACTTCAGGCATTTCACCTCTGGAGTCAACAGACTGAACGTCTTCAGCGCTTTCTCGTACTGCGGTAGATGTTGAAGGTGCAACATATTTTAAAATTGATCCAGACATCGCCTCAGCTGACTTTTCTTTTGCCTTCTTAATTTTTCGTTGCTGAGACCCGCTTGGTCGATTTCGCTTCATATTGGTGTTTTCTGCAGAAAAATACTAAATTTATTTTGGCTCTAGGGTTCGCTAGTGCGATATCTGTCTTATATTTCCCATCTTGGCATACCATTTGTAAAAGTAGACAACTCAGGGTATTTAAAGGGACACTATAGTCACCCAGACCACTTCAGCTCAATGAAGTGGTCTGGGTGCCAGCTCCCCCAGATTTTAACCCACCCAGATACAAAAATCGCATCCAACTTGCAGAACGTCCATAGGAAAGCATTGAGAAATGCTTTCCTATGGACTGTTTGAATGCACGTGCGCGGCTCTTGCCACACATGTGCATTCGGCTTCACTCGGGAGCTGATGTCGGCGGGGGAGGAGAGTTCATCAGCGCCGAGGGAGCCCGGCACTGGATTAAGATAAATGGCTGAAGGGGTTTTAACCCCTTTCAACCCATTCAGCCACTTACCTTTCTCCAGCGTCGGGCTCCCTCGGCGCTGGTGACCTCTCCTTCCCCTGCCGCCGTCAGATCCGAATGCGCATGCGCGGCGTGCGCATTCAAACTGCCCTTAGGAAAGCATTACTCAGTGCTTTCCTATGGACGTCCAGCGTCTTCTCACAGCGAGATTTCAGTGAGAATTGCGGAAGCGCCTCTAGCGGCTGTCAGTGAGACAGCCACTAGAGGCTGGATTAACCCTCAGTGAAACATCTCTGAAACTGCTATGTTTTCAGCTGCAGGGTTAAAACTAGAGGGACCTGGCACCCAGACCACTTCATTGAGCTGATCCTTAGAAACAGCATAGGAAAAGGATTTGGGTTCAAAAGATGTAGCGGCAGAGGTTTTGTAGAAGGGGGCCAGGGCAGAGGTTTTGTATAAATGCGCCAGTTTTGTAGAAGGGGAAAGACCAGTGCTTTTGTAGAAAGGGGCAGGTGAGAAACTTCTAGAAAACTCCTGCTCTGCCCCTTTCTACAAAGCCCCTTGTCTAGCCCCTTCTAGAAAACCCCTGCCCTTCGGCCTTCATATAAAAACCCTGCACACTGATCACATACATTTCATACACTCCCTACACATAAAAACCCTGCACACACGCTTAATTAAAAAAAAAAAAAAAACACTGCACACCCCCTTAATAAAAAACAGAAACCATGCACAACCCCCTTAATAAAAAACCCTGCACACCCCCTTAATAAAAAAACAAAAACTTGCACAAGTTTCTCTCCTCCTCCGTTCCTCCCCGTCGGCTGAATGCGCACGAGCGGCAAGAGCTGCGCGCGCATTCAGCCGGTCGCATAGGAAAGCATTTACAATGCTTTCCTATGGACGCTGGCATGCTCTCACTGTGAAAATCACAGTGAGAAGCACGTAAGCGCCTCTAGTGGCTGTCAATGAGACAGCCACTAGAGGCTTTGGGGGAAGGCTTAACCCATTAATAAACATAGCAGTTTCTCTGAAACTGCTATGTTTATTAAAAAATGGGTTAACCCTAGCTGGACCAGGCACCCAGACCACTTCATTAAGCTGAAGTGGTTTGGGTGCCTAGAGTGGTCCTTTAATTAATCCACCCCCCTTAATTAATCCATCCCCCATAATGAATCCACCCCCCATAAATTAATTAAAACCCCCCCATAATTAATCCACCCCCCATAATTAATCCATCCCCCCCTCTTAATTAATACACCTCCACATAATTAATACACTAATTAATCCACCCCTTAATTAATCCACTCCCCCATAATTAATCCACCCCCCATAATTAATCCACACTAATTAATCCACCCCCCATAATTAATCCACCCCCCATAATTAATCCACCCCCTATAATTAATACACCCCCCTTAATTAATACACCCCCCATAATTAATCCACCTCTAATTAATACACCCCCCATAATTAATCCACCCCTATAATTAATCCACCCCCAATAATTAATTAATACACCCCATTAATTAATACACCCCCCCATAAAGACACCCCCCATAATTAATACACCTCCCATAATTTACACACCCCCAATTAATAAACCCCCATACACCCCCCTTTTAATTAATTTAATAACATCACATAAATTACTACTCACGTTTTGATGATGCCTTCCCTCCGAGACCGACCACTGGATCCTTGCGCTGAAGATCCGTGAAGGCGGACTGACGGCGGCGCTGCGTACGGCGTCATCACTCCGCATCCCGCAAGACACCTCTCCCTTCTCAGCCTCCGCAAAGGTGCTGCAGCTGCGGATGTGCGCAGCGTGATGATTGGGGCCGGGGGGAGGACACATGACACTGGAAGTCATGGCACCCCCCTAGTCAGTGGCACCCGGGGCGAGCCGCCCCCACCCCCGCTCCTCCCTTAGTACGCCACTGACTAGTTCTGTCTTGTTTTCATGTTTGGTGACTATCCTAGCCTTGCCTTGTTTCTGTACTGGATACATGTCTGCTACAGAGCCCCCCTGTCCAGTTCCTGGGAGGTCTGCATATCAAGCTCCTAGTTCCTGGGATCCGCTAAGCTGCAACAGGGTCTTGGTTTGTGGCCGCACAAACGCTGGTGCTCAACACCAGGGGTTGTGCGGTTACCCTGCACCGGGCCCTGTAATCCACTTCCATGCTGAAGACTCCCAACTTCTCATCAGGCAATCAGGGGTCCCGGTTTCCATACCGCCACCCGTGACACATATATTATATGTATTTAATATATGTCTATATATCATATATATATAATGTCATACCAAGTGTATTTTTATATTAATATGTACATATATTAATATAAAAATACACTTATAATTAATTTACACGTGTGTATATATATATATATATATATATATATATATATATATATATAATATAATCACTATATATATTGCATATAAATATTATTATAAAATACAAATAATAAATAATTTAAATTAAATAAAAACATGTAAAAATAATAATAAAAATTTAAAAAAATATATATCTATATGAAATTTTATTCTAACTGTATTTTGATAGTAATATATATGGAAGGCAGGGCCTTAAGTTGTGGGAGGGGCTTGGTTCCCCTTCTTAAGGAGCACCAGCCCTTCCCTCAGTACCGTCTTAGGTCTGGAGATTGCGTGTGGTCGTCACTTCCGGTCCTGCCAAACAGCTGTCTCTCGTTCTTCAGCTCGTGGTGCAGCTTCCTGGAGGACAAAACTACTCCCAGCGCGGCTGTCTGACTCTGCTGGCAGACACACGAGATCCGGCTTCCAGGCTCACAGCCTGTCAAAAAAACGTGAGTTCCGGCCGTCACACTAACGGCGCGGGCAATGACGTCAGAGGGGGGTCGACGGGCGCACATTACCATGCATTCAGTAAAACGATGTTCAAATTCGTGGGATTAGTCGATTATGCTTTAGATTCTAAGAACAGCTTGCTTTTCCGTTCGTTTGCCGAACACAATATTGTTTTAGTGATTGATTTCAGTTAGGGAGACCTCTGGCGGCTGAATTGGTTATAGCAGTTGTAGTTATATTATTGTGTGTTATTTTTACTGACCCCTGGTGGTCATAATAGTTATTACTCCTGGGAATATATATATTTTTTTCTTCACATAGGGATAAGGATGGTTAATACTGGAAAATAGGGGTTCTGGTAGGGTCGTATGGCTTGTTAAATTCGGGGCACTCATGAGATATGTTGAAATTGTGAATAATTCTACAGAGGGTTACTAGAGAGGGAATAATTTTCTATACACATTTTTACCTTTCAAACTCTCAAAGTCCAAACACGTACACTATAGGTACTGTGGCGAAACCGACCTCGCCACGTGTCCTTGGAGGGGGCTGCTTGCCCGCCTCTTGCCTTTGGACTATGGCCCTGCAGGTTAAACTGTTTATTTTCCCTGCAGAAAGGCTTATTCGTGTGATCTGAGTGCCATTCATCTAATAATGTGCAGTCAGATCCAAGCTATCTGGGGATATGTAGAAATGTGTGTTTTATGTACTAAATGTGTCAGTATGTAATTTTATGTCTTTTACTGTCTTTTTGTCTGCCATGTGGGTAATGGAGTTTGGCTCTGTCTTTGGAGATAATTAGATTCCTTCTCCAATTATCTCCAGGGCAGAAGGGAGGAAGCCAGGATGCATTGTGGGGATGTTTTACTTTTACTGTTTGAGCCAGGGGGAACAAAAGATACTTTTACTAACTTTTGAACCCCTGGTCTGATTCATGCCATTTTTTAATATGTTGTTCCCCTGAATGGATTGATTGTGAATATGTAATTTTATGTGAATGTGATGTATGGTTTTAGAGTTATGAAAGTTGGGTAGAAAGTATGTTTTAACTGTATGTATAATTGAGTTTCCTCTCAGGATAAGGGGAGGGAATATGTGGGATGTAACTGTGATGTGATTGGTTGTTTTATACCTCCCTGTGGGCGGTCCTGTATTTGCAAGACTGTAATAAAAACCAGGCTGGGTGTGCCAGCACCTCAGACCACTGCTTGACCCTCAACACGGAGCCTTGTCTCGTTCTTGGGGGGATTCACTGTATGCTGTTAGAGACTGATTGCCAGGAGTGTAAGCTGCTTGTCTGCTTTTCCTGTTCGCCTGCTAGCAGCTATTTGGGAGGTTCCAGTTCGGGAGTTGGAGTGCTATTTTGTATCCAGTTCGTGAGTTTTGGTGTCCTGCAGTAGCTGTGCCTGGATCTCTGGAAAGGGGGCCGATCGCCTAAACGGTTTTTACCCCTTGTGTGCAAAACGGTCCG
>OW240917.1:204572047-204617192 GCA_933207985.1 Pelobates cultripes | reverse complement strand
TCCTCCCCAGGAGCAGTGTGTAACCCAGGGAGCCGAAGGTGTTGTCCTTCCTCCCCAGCGGCAGTGTGTACCCCAGGGAGCTGAGGGTGCAATCCTTCCTCTCCAGCGGCAGTGTGTACCCCAGGGAGCTGAAGGTGTCGTACTTCCTCCCCAGCGGCAGTGTGTCCTGCAGGGAGCAGAGACCGTCAGTCTCACACCCCAGCAGCAGGACAAAATAATGAAAGGGGAGACAGCTGGTCCGCCTCTCCACCAGCAGAGAGCGTGTCAGGGAGAGGAGCCTGTTAACCCCTCTCCCCAGCGGCAGTTGACAGTCCAGAGAGAGGAGCTTGTTACACCCTCTCTCCAGCGGCAGCCTAACCCACCAAGGGGAGATGTTGAGCCCCGCAACTGTGCAGATGGGATCGTAGTCTCTGCGCTTACAGCCCAAGGGGTAGAGACGGTCGGTCCTGTTCCCCAGCCCCAGAGCTGTGTACCCAGAGGGGAGACGGTCGGTCTCCCCCTCCCACAACCAGGCTCCAATCAGGCTACTTCGGTGGTAGCGCTGGCACCAGGGCGGAGTACCGCTGGTCTCTGCCCACTCAGCAACCCACCAAGGCAGTCTACCAGCTCCCCACACAGCCGTGGTGAGGCACCTGGACATGGACAAGTTGCTACTTTATCCAGGTGGAGTAAACATTTATTGTGGGTGGGCTGTACTGCTGTTTGTGCTTCGTGGATGGGTTGCTGGACTAACCAGGGCACTGACCGGCAGGAGGTCAGATACCCTGTTAGTCTGGGGGCAAAGGGGAGAAGTGTGGCGAAACCGACCTCGCCACGTGTCCTTGGAGGGGGCTGCTTGCCCGCCTCTTGCCTTTGGACTATGGCCCTGCAGGTTAAACTGTTTATTTTCCCTGCAGAAAGGCGTATTCGTGTGATCTGAGTGCCATTCATCTAATAATGTGCAGTCAGATCCAAGCTATCTGGGGATATGTAGAAATGTGTGTTTTATGTACTAAATGTGTCAGTATGTAATTTTATGTCTTTTACTGTCTTTTTGTCTGCCATGTGGGTAATGGAGTTTGGCTCTGTCTTTGGAGATAATTAGATTCCTTCTCCAATTATCTCCAGGGCAGAAGGGAGGAAGCCAGGATGCATTGTGGGGATGTTTTACTTTTACTGTTTGAGCCAGGGGGAACAAAAGATACTTTTACTAACTTTTGAACCCCTGGTCTGATTCATGCCATTTTTGAATATGTTGTTCCCCTGAATGGATTGATTGTGCATATGTAATTTTATGTGAATGTGATGTATGGTTTTGGAGTTATGAAAGTTGGGTAGAAAGTATGTTTTAACTGTATGTATAATTGAGTTTCCTCTCAGGATAAGGGGAGGGAATAAGTGGGATGTAACTGTGATGTGATTGGTTGTTTTATACCTCCCTGTGGGCGGTCCTGTATTTGCAAGACTGTAATAAAAACCAGGCTGGGTGTGCCAGCACCTCAGACCACTGCTTGACCCTCAACACGGAGCCTTGTCTCGTTCTTGGGGGGGATTCACTGTATGCTGTTAGAGACTGATTGCCAGGAGTTTAAGCTGTTCGTCTGCTTTTCCTGTTCGTCTGCTAGCAGCTATTTGGGAGGTTCCAGTTCGGGAGTTGGAGTGCTATTTTGTATCCAGTTCGTGAGTTTTGGTGTTCTGCAGTAGCTGTGCCTGGATCTCTGGAAAGGGGGCCGATCGCCTAAACGTTTTTTCCCCTTTTGTGCAAAACGGTCCGTTACAGGTACCACAGATAAGAGTATCATATGTCTCCAATTTTTATAGAACATATATAATTAGGTGCTAAGGAATCTATTGCATGTCAGTAATTTTGGACCTTTTTTCAGTTTCAACAGCGTCCACGTTGTGCGGCTACTATACTAACTTTTCACCTCATATAGGTCAGTAATCTTTAGTTATTATCCTCTCATCATCCCATAAGTATTACTAGGTTTAGGCCATCCTTACTCCTTTTGGGGTATTGGTTCCAGTCCCTTACGATTGCAATATATCGGTAGGTATCCGGTTAGCAAGAGGGTAGGAGGGTTGCATATTATCATAAACCTGGAAACTCACTATTCCTTTTATAGGTTACTACAGAACGCCTCTTTCACCTCTCACTACTACCTTGCAATTTTCTCAGCAGGTACGTCTTGAGTTCTCACTTTTCCCGTCCTTCCTACCCTTTCGGGTTCTAGTACAGGGCTATACTGGCATTTAAGAACAGGAGCCTCTAGGTAAGTTTTCCGGCCTTCTAAGCCTCACATTAGTGGTCCCGCGAGGCCAACACCCATCCTCATTTCGGAGGTACGACATTCCCTCGGGCCAATTTATAGGTAGCCGCTTCGCTTGGTTGCATAGAGAGGGCCTCACTTGTCACTCCCATTCTGTCTTATGCCTTTACAAGTCACAGACAGGCCGACATCCCGCCATAATGTCAATGGCCACGTACCCCACACGAGCCAAATCATAGATAGTGCCTCTCAAAGCCGCTTGGCAACTAGCAGGGCCTCACCCGTCACATTAATTTATAATAGTTTTGCCACTTGGCATTAGTTACATCAGCCAGTCGGGTAGTGCCTCAGGTAACATGTTATTTTGTTTTGTAGCATGTCATGGTACACCCAGTACACCGGCTAGATCAGTCACTCCTTCTCGGGGTGACGACACAGCAAGCCCTGCATCACTCAGGACTTGGACCATTCCTAGGATCACTGCCGAACTGAGGAAAAAAACATTCCCTTCCCTGCTACAGCTAGGAAAGCCGAATTATATAGACTATATACAGAAAAATGATACTGCACTCACAAATTGAAGATGAATTTCATTGCTAAATTTAATAAATCATTGGTGAATTCATTATCTTACATGAATATAATTCATTAGTGAAGTTATGTCTTAAAGTCTGAAAAATTGATAATATATACACTCTTAGATTGATAATATGTACAAGCAAGTTAATGGAAACAGTGCTTTATGGATCTCCTGTTGTAACTTCATGTTAACAATAAGAGTCCCTGACCATGATACTAGATAGCTGTATTGGATATTCCCAAAACTTGTTTCATCCAAAAAAATCAGATAAGTGGGAACAAAAGAAAAAAAAACAAAAAACAAAAAAATGTCCAAAGTTCCTTTCAAAAGGTCAAAAAAAAAGAAAAAGGAAAAAGTAAATATAAACAGTCCCAGTGTGTACACACTATAGTGTATGGGTGGATCTCACCAGTGGAAGAATAAATTCTGTTGTCCAGTATCTTTCAATATAAAGGTGAATCCTCTGTCGTTGTAAAACCTCTTTTCTTCTTCTTTTGCAGGTGGTATGTGTAGTGTAGTTCCTCACTTGTTCCTCATTGTTCCCTGAAGTGCAGGGATATGTCAGGATGTGTATCTTGTCAACTGGTACAGGATCTCCTGTGCGTGCTGGCTGGTACAGGTTCTCCTGTGTGGGCTGCGTGCTCGGGATACATATAAGTATGGGACTTACACTGTTTTACTCTGACAGGGCCATCGAAGGGATTTAATCATATCCCGAGCGCGGTATCATTTTTCTGTATTTTGTATATTTTGAGGTATTTTGGCCACCTCGATACTTTGCACCAACACGGATAAAAGATTATTTTTGAATTATATAGACTGTTGAATACTCAGACTGATAATTCGGGGACGGGTGAAGGGTCTAGTAGTAGCCAGTCGACTGATCTACATAATGTGTTATCTTCAGTCTTGACTTCATTGGGCCGTATTACGGCCAAACTTGATAAGATGGATGCAGATAACCAGCAACAGTCATCCTCAGAACTAGGGCATCCGGTCGCTATGGTTCGCCCAGATCACCTAACGGGTAATGTTCCAACGGGACCCGCATATTATCAATCCGGCACACATGGTGCCTGCTAGTATCAAGAAGGACATCTTGGAAGGGAAGAATATCAATCTAGTATCACTTCTCATTGCTTCTCAAGATGTCCTTAAAAATAAAACTTATGCATATGGGGACGTGTCTGTAGTGTTAAAATCTAGGGACCCTAGATTGAATCGCAAGCTATCCATACCGGAATTTGTGTTGGCTTTTGGGATATATAGAGACGTGATATGCTCCGTATATCCTGATAGGAGGGAAGAGTTGAATCTACTGGGACGTGATATTGTGTTTTTGGGGTGTAACGGACCGTTTCTCTCACAAGAGGATAAAAACCGTTTAGGCGATAATCCCCTTTACCATAGACCAGCAGCTACTGCAAGCACCAAACTCCCGAACTGCAAACTGTACGAATTCACCAACTCCCGAACTGGAAACACACGAACACTGGAATCAGCCGAACAAGAAAAGCATAAAATCCGCTTACACTCCTGGCAGTCAGCATACAATCCAATTCCCCCCAAAAACGAGACGACACATCGGTTTGAGGGTCAAGCAGAATCTCCCTGTACTGTCACATACAGTCTCTTTTATTCCCAATCCACAAACATAGTACAGCCCACAGGGCGTTACAAAACAACCAATCAATCCGTACAATACACCCAGACACTCCCACACAAAATCCTCCCCTCTGCAGGTGATATGATTACTGAACACAATGGGTAATCTCATTATCACCGGCAGAGGAATACAGTTTTTACACAATATTTATAACTTCTAAAATATACATGTCACAAACATAAAACATACATTTTCATAATCAATCCATTCAGGGGAACAACATATTAAAAAATGGCACGAATCAGACCAGGGGTTCAAAAGTTAAGGGAAAGTCCTTTGTGACTAAATGAAGCATGGCTTTCTGGCCCAAACCAGTTTCAGAGTCTTCTACACTGGAGAGTAATTCAATTATCTCCCAGGACAGACACAAGACTCCATTAAGCACATGGTTGCAAAAAGACACAAAACACTTTAAAATACACAAAGTCACCTTTTACACATAACACACAGACATTTCACATATCCCCAGATAGCTGGGATCTGAGCGCACATTATTAGATGAATGGCACTCAGATCACACAAAGAAGCCTTTCTGCAGGGGAAATAAACGGTTTAACCTGCAGGGCCATAGTCCAAAGGGAGCAGGCGAGCAACCAGGCTTCTCCAGTTCACAGTGGCGAGGTTGGTTTCGCCACACTGTGATATTGTGTTTTTGGGGAAATCTCAAATTTGTAATAATTTTAACACAGGCACTTGCGGCTACAGTGCTTGCAGACTACTGCATGCAGGGCCACCACCAGAAATTTTGGGGCCCCTAACTCAGCTCAGGGACTGGGCCCCCTGGGGCCCGCCTCCAAATACCGCCCACTGGGTCCGCCTCCAAATACCACCCACAGGAATACACACACAGACACAAACACACACACTGATACAAAAAGACAGAGATACATACTAAAAGACACACATACTGAAACAGACTTACACGCATACAGGCATACATACTGAGACATACACACAGGCATACATAGTGACAGACAGACACATACTAACATACATACAGACACACATGCATGAGGACATAAAG
Organism: Pelobates cultripes; assembly: GCA_933207985.1. Classification (NCBI taxonomy): domain Eukaryota; kingdom Metazoa; phylum Chordata; class Amphibia; order Anura; family Pelobatidae; genus Pelobates; species Pelobates cultripes. The sequence goes on along the minus strand of OW240917.1, from coordinate 204,611,673 downwards.
ACACATACATACATACAGACACCGACATACATACACACACACAGACATACTGACAGACATACAGACACTGTCATCCATACACACATACATTCATAATGGCATACAGACATAAACAGACATACATTCATAATGGCATACAGACATACATACATACATTCAGACTGACATACATGCATATATAAAGACATACTGACAGACATACATGCATACAGACATCCATACACACATACACACGTTCATAATGATATGCAGGCATACATTCATACTGACATACAGACATACATATATAATGACATACAGACATATATATATACATAGACAGACATACAGACATACATGCATACATACATCCATAGACATACATGCATGCACACAGACATACACATACATACATACATACATGCATGCATATAGTCAGACATACATACAGACATACATACTTAGACATACATACACAGACAGACATACATAGACAGACATGCATGCCGACAGACAAACATACAGACATACACATACATACAGACACACACACAGACATGCATGCAGACAGACATACATAGACATACATGCATACAGACAGACATACATACAGAGACAGACATACATACACAGACAGACATACATAGACATACATGCATGCCGACAGACATACAGACATACACATACATACATACACACACAGACATACATAGACATACATGCATACAGACAGACAGACATAGACATACATGCAGACAGACATAGACATGCATGCAGACAGTCAGACAAACACAGACATACATAAACATAGATACAGAGAGACAGACATATATGCAGATAGACATACATACACAGACAGACATGCATACAGACACACACAGCTCATTTTCCAGCCACCCTCCTGTCTCTTACCTTTTCTTTGCAGGAGGGTGGCTGGGGATGATGGGAGTCGGCGCGGCTCCCTCTTCACTGCCTTGCTCTCCCTCTTCACCGGCGCGCGCGCTCCTCCCGCGCGGAGTGGGCTGGGAGGAAGTGACCACTTCCTCCCAGCAGCACTTCCGTTTTTTTTTTTTTTTTTTTTTAAAGGGGCCCGGTTGAGGCCACAGCGCTGACCGGGCCACTGAAGATATAGGGCCCATCGGGTGGCCCTAAGTGTGTGGGCCACCCGATGGGCCCCACATGTGGGGCCCGGGCGGCCGGGCCCCCCAGGGCCGCCGGGCCCGTGACAACCGTTATGGTTGTCACCCCCTGATGGCGGCCCTGACTGCATGTCTGCTCCCAATGCTTCAGGGCACACTTTAAGGTCATGTGTCCGAATAAATTATATCCCAAGCAGTACCTTTCGTCTCTTAATGTCTCCCTATTGAAAGAGTTATTGTGTGATCACCCATCGCAACATCTCGTAGATTTTCTGGTGGCAGGGTTCACTTGGTATTGTGCACATGCCTACTGGGATCCTAGAATGTGAGAACTTGCAGACTGCACAAGCAGCGCCCGACACAATTGACCTACTTCTACAGAAAGAAATTGACCAAGGATTTCTAATTGGCCCTTTCGACTCCCCGCCTTTCGCGGTTTGGAGAACCAACCCCATAGGACTTGTCACAAGTAAATCCTCCAATAAGCAAAGGTTGATTCTGGACCTCTCTGCTCCCCACGCATCACCTACCCCAAGTCTTAACTCACTTATACCATCTGAGGAATTTTCTCTCCAGCATGCAACCATAGATCATAGATCATGCCATCACGGCCATCCTCTCGGCGGGAGAGGGGGCATGGCTGAATAAAACGGACATAGTGAACGCATTTAAGTTACTAGCCTTATACTAGCCCCATGTAAGGCTATTCCCATGCTAGCCTTACATGGGAATACGCTCACTACGAGCAAATTCATGCTCTATGTAAGGATGTTGTTGGTTCGTTTGGGTTTGAACCCCACCAACTATTCCGGTCATTCATTTAGAATAGGAGCAGCTACTACCGCTTCTAAAAGGAATATTCCGGCACACATCATTAAGATAGTAGGCCGATGGAAGTCCACGGTCTATACCAGATACATTCCTCAGCCTGTACAAGAAGTGCGCCTGGCATTTAAAAATATGATTATGTGATATGCTATGTTGTATTGTAGGCTGAATAAACTGGTTACATCTTTTTGCCCTCTTTCAGGCCTACTACCTCGTCAGTTACGGCATACCACAACTGACTTGTTCCATGCACGGTTTGCTTATGTTACTAATTCTACGGCTTATGCCCTGACCACAAAAGGAAGGCAGGGCCTGAAGTTGTGGGAGGGGCTTGGTTCCCCTTCTTATGGAGCACCAGCCCTTCCCTCAGTACCATCTTAGCTCTGGAGATTTCTCCCACCCACCACACCTCCTTTATAAATAATTCATAAGGTAGGCCCTCTTTTATTTCAGGCCTACTACCTCATCAGTTACGGCATACCACAACTGACTTGTTCCATGCACGGTTTGCTTATGTTACTAATTCTACGGCTTATGCCCTGACCACAAATATATATATATATATATATATATATATATATCAAAATACACTTAGAATGAAATTGTATATATATCTATGTGTATATATAAATAAATAAAAATAATACGAAATATACATATGTCCATATACAAAATTACATAAATAATTATATAAATATACACGTAGACTTCAAATATATAAATATGCATATATATTTACATTTTACGTGCGTATTTATGTAATATTTTTACATAATTAAGTAATTTTATTAATTGCAGTTTGAGGGACTTGCCTGCCAACCCAAGTCGAAAGTCCAGAGAATTTAATTTGCTAGCACTATATTTTACTTTCTACGACACCCTAAAACCTGTACATGGGGGGTACTGTTTTACTCGGGAGACTTCGCTGAACACAAATATTAGTGATTCAAAACAGTAAAACATATCACAGCGATGATATTGTCAGTGAAAGTGACTTTTTTTGCATTTTTCACACACAAACTGCACTTTTACTGATGATATAATTGTTGTGATACGTTTTCCTGTTTTGAAACACTAATATTTGTGTTCAGCAAAGTCTCCCGAGTATAACAGTACCCCCCATGTACAGGTTTTATAGTGTTTTTGAAAGTTACAGGGTCAAATATATGGGTCAAATATTTTTACATTGAAAAAAGGCCAGGTTGGTTAAGTTGCCTTTGAGAGCATATGGTAGCCCAGGAATGAGAATTACCCCCATGATGGCATACCATTTTCAAAAGAAGAAAACCCAAAGTATAGTCTTTTTTAGTAGCCACTTAGTCACAAACACTGGCCAAAATTAGCGTTCAATTTCGTTTTTTACTTTTTTCACACACAAACCAATATGAATGCTAACTTTGGCCAGTGTTTTTGACTAAGTGGCTACTAAAAAAGACTGGACATACCCCATATTGAATACCCTGGGTTGTCTACTTTAAAAAAAAAAATATGTACATGTGGGGTGTTATTCAGAGATTTATAACAGATAATAGTGTTACAATGTCACTATTGATAAATTTTTAAAATGTATGTTTTGAAACCGCAATATCCTACTTGTACCTATAGCCCTATAACTTGCAAAAAAAAAAAGCATGTAAACACTGGGTATTTTTAAACTCAGGACAAAATTTTGAATCTATTTAGCAGTTTTTGTCATTCGCTTTTGTAGATGAGTAAAAGATTTTTCAAGTAAAAGTCAATTTAGAGATTATATAAATAATGGTATGTAAAGAAAGCCCCTTTTGTCCTGAAAAAAACAATATATAATTTGTATGGGAACAGTAAATGAGAGAGCGGAAAATTACAGCTAAACACAAACACCACAAAAGTGTAAAAAGAGGCCTGGTCGCCAATGTACAACATCGCAAAAACAGTCCAGTCCTTAAGGGGTTAAACTGAAAAACAAAATATTTAATCTTTGTGACACTTAAATAGAATTTGTATAATAATTTGGAACAGGGTGTATATTTCCCTTTGGTATATATCAGGACAGTGTGTGAGATATAACCTTGTGTACATACTGGGGGTATAGATTGCCCTGTGCAGGGTTATAAATCAGTCTTATCTATAACTAATGCACACTTCAAATGTGCTTGCAATAAGGTGTGATGTGTCTGTGTTGTGCTTGTAATAAGGCATGATGTACCTGTGTTATGCTTGTGATAAGGTGTGATGTACATGTGTTATACTTGTGATAAGGTTTGGTGTGCTTGTGCTAAGGTGTTATGTGCTTGTGTTATGCCTGTGATAAGGTGTGATGTGCCTGTGTTATGCTTGTGATAAGGTGTGATGTGCCTGTGTTATGCTTGTGATAAGGTGTGATGTACCTGTGTTATTCTTGTGATAAGGTGTGATGTACCTATGTTATGCTTGTGATAAGGTTTGATGTGCCTGTGTTATGCTAGTGCTCAGGTGTGATGTGCCTGTGTTATGCTTTTGATAAGGTGTGATGTACCTATGTTATGCTTGTGATAAGGTTTGATGTGCCTGTGTTATGCTAGTGCTAAGGTGTGATGTGCCTGTGTTATGCTTTTGATAAGGTGTGATGTGCCTGTACTATGCTTGCAATATGGTGACAAGCATTCCTCTTGCACATCACCATCATCAAACAATTATAAATATGTGTGTGTAAATATATATTTATGACTTGAGATAACAGATTGTAATTGGCATTATTGTATATGCACACTAGCAGGTGGGAGCGTTTGCAGGAGTTCTCCTTGCATTCATTTCATACAGTGCGGAGGGCTTTGGGTGACTGGCAGGACTCTGTTCCTAAGAAACCTTAGGAACCTCAATTCCTATGTATTAATTTTTTTATGGGACAGGGAGGATTAGGAAACAAAATAGAATGCTAGACCTGTTTCTTTAGCTTGCCCTTACATGGTGGAGCACGTATATAGGAGTCATGCTATGTGGAACTTGACTGGGGGGGAATCAGGTGGGGGGGCACCGATACAGCTTCTCACCAAGGGTGCTAGAGACCCTAAGTACGCCTCTGAATGAGAGAGCTTGTTAAGAGTACAATTGAGCACTGTGGAGGAAAGATATAGCCTATCAGACCCAATTGGAAACCAATAGCAAAGTTAGGCCAAAAAAGATGAGAGTAGCAGAGCAAAGAGGAGGCACAGCAAATAGAGAGCAGCAGAGGAGAGCACGTAGAGAGGAGCGGAGCAAGAGCAGAGCATGTAGAGAGCAGCAGAGCAGAGAGGAGTAAGAGCTGAGCAAGCAGAGTGGAGCAGAGCAAGTAAAGGGGAGTGGAGCAAGAGCAGAGCAAGCAGAGGAGCAAGAGCAGAGCAAGCAGAGAGGAGGCAGAGCAGAGCAAGTATAGTGGAGCAGAGCAAGCAGAGACGAGGCAGAGAGGAGCAGAGCAGAGCAAGCAAAGAGGAGCAGAGCAAGCAGGCGGAGAGGAGCTGGTATTGTGGCCAGCGGCCTGTTCCACATCTAGGTTCTGAGAAAAGTGAATTGATTGCAGTTATTACATCCTAGATAAGCCAGTAACTCTAAATAATAACCTTTAAAGGGTGGGGGGGGGGAGGTAGTATGGGGGGTTTAGGCAAAACATACCTGAGACCCAATTTCATTTGGTTAGGTCAGTAAAATGGTCACAACCCAACAGAGAACCTGACACTTCCACCACTATTATAGTGGAAGAGAGGTTTAACCTAATGATAATAAAGAGGAGTATATGTTATACAGGGTAACAAACGTACTTTCCCTTTAACGCTGAGAGTAACCCCTTACTTTATACCTTACTTACTGGAAAGTGCTAAATAAAGACTTGATAGAACAATTAACGCAGTTGATATCATTCAACTTGAACCTGAAAAGCAAGCATAGAGAAATAAGTAAGTTAATCTCTGACATACTAGCCTTAATACAGTACTGCGGTAATAGTGCAATATGAAAAACTGACCAGAATAATTTGAAGCCAATAAGAGATTTAGTAAACACACAACCTTTAACCTGAAGCTGATCCATATCTAATGCAGATGGATCATGCATAAGTATACTTGAATTCAGAAAGAAAAAGGGAAGATAACAGTAGTATGTCAAATGCCATGCATCTGAATTGTCATATCTACCTATTGGTGTGACAAAAATGTTGAGTATTGGGAGTGGAGGGAGGGTAATGCAAGTTGTTTGGACCACAGACGGTATGGAGTAAGGTAAGGGGTCTCCCTTAAGTAGGTAAGTAAAATAATAAGCCCCTCCCACATTTACAGGCCAAACGACCTTAAGGGGCACGTAGCTGTATAAGGAGTAAGGATTAAGTATAAGTATAGAATAGTATAAAAGAGCAAGTCGGTTGTGGTAGGCCTGTAAATAAAGAGGGCAAAAATGTGATCAAAGGTTTAATACAGTCAACAAAACATACCAGTTATCCATACATTTCTTTAAAGGCATTGTGTATCTTTTGTACTGGTTTGGGTATGCAACGTGTATAGGCAGAAGATTTCCACCCCCCCAAGAGTTTTGATAATGTGCACTGGTATGTTGGCACTTGAGGCTGTGGATGCCGTCCCTATACGGTATACATTACCTATTAGTCCTCTGTGTTACACAATTCTACGTGCTGGATTGTACTGTAATCCTGACAGCTACGTATATGGCTGTTTTGATATTTCATTCTTACTGGGATTAAAAGGTCTTAAATCTAAAAGGTCAGAAAAGGATTAAAAAAGGTGATTGTCAATTGTGAAGAACGTGGGGGAACGGATTTCTGAATACCTCTGAGTATGTTTTTGATCTGGTAGGATGACACGAAGCTATGGTTATTAGGCCATAGGGTTAGCATATGATGTTGAATGCCTGTTAGATATAATTTGATGGTGTTGTGGGACAGTTTAAGGTTAAGATGGCAGAAATAAGCAAAACCTAGTAGTGTTGACATGATGAAAGGGTGAGAGATGTTGTGTTCCAACAGGAATCTCTTGAATAAGAGGAAAGCTCTGTTATATGTTTTGCGAGTGTTGGCCGAGAGTGCCAGTTGTGATAACTCCCGGCTATGTTGCATGAGTATATCTAATCCATTATTAGACTCTGGAATGATGGGGCGGTTGTGGCTGCTTGAGCGGTTGTGGGGAGCGCTTGATGAAATGCCCGGAATTTAAACCGAGACAAATTGTCAGCAGCAATGTTACAAACACCTGGTACATGAAAACCAACTAAAAAGAATTGGTGACATGCCGCCAACCAGGTTAGTTTCCTGATATATCTCACGATCTTTAAAGATGATGAGCGGCGTTTGTTAATAATATGGCATGTGGTCTGGTTGTCTGAGTAACAACGAACCGATGACCCAGACCATAAATAACTCCATGCCACAGCAGCCGCCACAATGGGGTATATCACAAAAAAAGCTGAGGTATTGGAAAAACCTTCCAAATTATGGACTTCCGCAGGCCAGCTACCCGAGAGCAATTTGTTCCCATAGAGTGCTGCAAAACCCATGGTAGACGCCGCATCTGACCATATGGTTGGTGAAGTCTCAGACAACCCTTGGAGAAACATGCTGCTACCATTCCAAGAGGTTAAGAAATTCTGCCACATAAGTAGGTCTGCTGCGGCTTGGGTATCTAGGGTCAGTCAATTACCATCATTAATAAAGTGTGGAAAAAGGCAAAGCAATCTGGAGATAAAAGCACGGCCTTGTGGTATAATGTGCATGGCAAAATTTAAGGAACCTAATAGGTATTGTAACTGCGATTGCATGAACCTAGAAGAAGATAGTGATTGATGCAAGTGAGCATGTTCCCTATTTTGTCCTGTGGTAAGCTTGCGTGCATGGAAGCAGAATCTAGTCCGGGCCTTCTGTTTTCTTAGGGGATACTGGGATTCCCAAGTGGTGAAAAAGACTAATGGCTTTCCTGAGTCTTCTTGGGGGAAAGGTGTTGTCTTCAACCATCAAAAAGTAATCTAGATAATGGATGACTGTGGGACATCTGGATATGTTTAGTAACAATCAGCATAGAGTCTCTTCAAAAATGTCAAAGATTTTAGGGCTGCTTTTTGACCCGAAAGTTAATCATAAGAAAAAATAGTAACTGCCCTCCCGTTTAATGCCATGTAGGTGCCAAAGTGTGGGATGGATTGGTAGAAGTTTAAATGCGTTGATGATATCAGTCTTACTTAAAGGACCACTCTAGGCACCCAGACCACTTCAGCTTAATGAAGTGGTCTGGGTGCCAGGTCCTTCTAGGGTTAACCCATTTTTTCATAATTATAGCAGTTTCAGAGAAACTGCTATAATTATGAATGGGTTAAGCCTTCCCCTAATCCTCTAGTGGCTGTCTCATTGACAGCCACTAGAGGCGCTTGCGTGCTTCTCACTGTGATTTTCACAGTGAGAGCACGCCAGCGTCCATAGGAAAGCATTAAATGCTTTCCTATGTGACCGGCTGAATGCGCAGCTTGCGCGCGCAGCAGGGCGGGGGGGGAGAGGGAGGAGGAGAGCTCCCAGCGCTGGAAAAAGGTAAGTTTTTACCCCTTTCCCCCTTCCAGAGCCGGGCGGGAGGGGGACCCTGAGGGTGGGGGCACCCTCAGGGAACTATAGTGCCAGGAAAACGAGTATGTTTTCCTGGCACTATAGTGGTCCTTTAACCAGTCTCCTACCCCTGCTTGAATGATAGCTGTAATGGCATAGTCGACGGTTGCGTACTGTCATGTCATTTACCTATAGCAATAGCACTCACCCCTTTCTCAATTCTTTACTTTATATAAACTTATGTGTAGTACATGGCTCTCCAGTCACCACTAGATATAATGACAATATGACTGTGGCACTACTTCCTGTCCTATAGATTATATTTAATTACGGGCCATTCATTTTTTCAGCGGAATCTTCTTAAAAGACCCTGTTCAGCATAATTAATTTGTTTCGGCAAGCTAAATACAACCCCAAGCACCACTATTTACCGCTCACTACATCTTTTATTACTTTATCGTGTCTTTAATTAAGCTTTACGTCCTTTTTCACCAGGTTCATTCTAGACCATTAGCACAATTTTGCAAACCTCTGTGTCCAAAAAACATTATACTCTGGTTCCTTATATTTAGAATACATAGAAGAGGTACCCGGTATCCTGCATTTCGGTAACAGGTAATGTGATGGGATTTCAATATGGTTAAAAATTTAGTAGGCCTGAAATCTCCAGGTGGCATATACAAGTACAGGTGTTTGTTGTATCTGTTAGTTAGTTACATAGTTACATAGCTGAAAAGAGACTTGCGTCCATCAAGTTCAGCCTACCTCAAATTTGTTTTTTGCTGTTGATCCAAAAGAAGGCAAAAAAACCCAGTTTGAAGCACAATTTTGCAACAAGCTAGGAAAAAAATTCCTTCTTGACCCCAGAATGGCAGTCAGATTTATCCTTGGATCAAGCAGTTATTACCCTACATTGAAAGATTATATCCTTGAATATTCTGTTCTTGCAAGTATGCATCTAGTAGCCGTTTGAACATCTGTATGGACTCTGATAAAACCCAAATGAGGTGATCCTGAATATCTTGTTCACTGATTGGTCTAAGGGTATGTGTGGGTGAAGCTAGGAATAGGAGGAGTTATTGTTAATAAAAAGCATTTGCAAACAATGCTCTGGGCTCAGACATTTTTGGAACAGGAGTTCATCTGAGACCCGATCGGTAACGAATGTGTGGCTTCTGCTGTGTTTTCCGGTAACAATAAGAAGGTTTACCATTTTCCATTTTCCCTTGAGGCCTCATTCAGCCTCCACGGCCTCATACAGCCCCCCACCTCCTAAATTGGGTTCTTAACTTCAAAACGTACCTGGTCTAAGATTCCTCACAAAATGTCAACAACAATCTCATAATTATAATCCACCGTATTACTACTATATTTAATGGTACATATTTTGTCATTCATTTCTACATTTCATTATTTAGACCTGTGTCATTATCGCAGCTCGCCAAGTCCTACGCCATCGACAACCTACAGGCTACCTGGTTCCCTACATTGCAGTATCAGGTATTGATAATCTTATGCACTACGATTACGTTTCTCCTTAAGGCCTCACTTCGCCTTCGTATTATTCAAAAAATTCACATTTGTGGAAACCCAGGGGCTTGTCTCTAATTTACAGACCAACGTTCAGGTCCCTCAGCTTACCCAAGTTCTTACGTTACAGTATCTCTGATACACACCTACCCATACGTTCTACATTTTTACACTCATTATACCAGTGGCACGCCTCAGGCCCACTATCATCTTTTTCCCCTAAGGTTTCCCTGACCAGGCCCATTCCCTGCAGAAGCAAGAATATATTGTAATCTTTCTGTGCATTGCCCAAAGAAAGAGGACAAACACTCAAGGTTAAGTATCTACATATGTTATATCACACCATTCTAAGAGACAAGCCCCATCAGGATAGAGAACTGGCATTGAGGGTTAGGCGCTGGCCTTAGCTATCCTAAGTAATACTACGGTCCTGCAAGGTCTACACCCCACCTCATACACAAAGGTTCAGCCCCACGACCAAATCAGTTAGCCACCTCGCTCGCCCTTCTTTAGGGATACAGTAAGGGCTTCCCAAGTCACGGCCACACGTTTTTGAATCTCTTACGGTCACCGAGAGGCCGACATCCTGCCACCACGTTCAAGTTGCCACCGAACTCCCTCGGCCAAATCATAGGTAGAGCCTCTCTCCGCCACTTGGCACTAGCAGGGCCTGAACTGTCACTTGGTTCTAGGTAAATTCTTCGTCTCTGCACTAGCTAATAGGCCAGTTCTCCGAAGGTCTCTTCCACACATTACTTATCTAAATCATTATTTCTTTTTCAGAATGTCACAAGAATCCATCCCAATAATCTGTCTGCTGTTGGACGAAGTACCCAGCACACCAGTCAGGCCTGGGTCTCCAAATGAATCCCTCACCCCTTCTACCCTCAGTTACCTGGGATTCTGGTACATTCCAAAAATGTCAGCAGAGCTCAGACACAGGGGTATCCCCTCCCCAGCCACTGCCAGTAAGGCAGAACTACACAGGCTCATGACGGTTAAGGCCAACGTCCCCAGGCCCGGCTCTAGTTCACAAGGGCCGACCGCTTACTCCTCAGATTCCAATCAGGAGACCCTGGTCACTATCCCAGCCAGCCTACAAACGATCAACAGGCTGATAAGTGGAATCAGCTATAACCACACTAGGTGTCTCATTAAGCCCGGCAGGCCCACACCTGGCAATCTCGGTCATACAGTCTGGCTTACCCCTCATTTCCCTCCCCGTCCCCCACTACCCACTATCACTACTCCATACGTCTCACCTTCACACTCTCTTCCAATTTCCATGGAGAAGGAAATTATCGATGGAAAGGATGTTAAACTAACATCACTACTTAACTTCCCAAGACACCCTACAGTACAAAGGTTATATTCATGGGGGCATTTCAGTAGTCCTAAAGAGTGAGACCCACAACTTAACAAAGCTTTCCATTCCTCTGTTTATCATTGCTTCTCGCATAGAGGCAGCCACTTTCACTTCTCACCACTCCTTCACCCCACGCACTAGACAGGGAAGCGGCCAGAAGGACAAGCTGGGCTGAGTTGACCATTTCATTCTGGGGAAGGCTCGGGTGCACTATCACTTTAATACTGGGGTATACTATTTCACTACATGCGGGGTTTTGCACATCTGCTCCAAAACCCACACCTAGTCCACATATGCAGTCCGTCTGTCACCTAAGATACGCCCAACTAAGGTTAACATTGTTATCCTGGAATACTATCTTCATTTACACCCAGCTAGACATCTGATAGATTCTGGTGCCGGGTTTCTCACAGGAGTTTCACACATGCCTTATCGCCATTTCCACAGGTACACTCGTATGCCCTGACCTATTATCTGCATCCTGTTACGGTGGACCACCTTCTGTCCACAGCAAATCATACGCTGGTTTCACGATCGCCTCTGGTCTTCACACTTCTCAGCTTGGCGTGCCATTCCCATCGAGGTAGCCATTCACAATACCCTATAATATGTCTTATCATAGACCTCTCCCGCACCGCACTCTAGATCTATTCCCAGCATCAAACTCACTCATTCCCGCTAAGGAGTTCTCACTGCACTATGCAAATCGACCATGCCATACAAGCTACCTCTTCAGCAAGTAGTAAGGCCTGGTTGAGCAAGACAGACTTATCCAACACCTTTAATCTACTACCTATTCACCCTTCACTATGGCACCTGGCCTACGTTTGGCTCTAGGAGCAGCCCTAAGAATTCAACATCTTCGCAGAAACCCTCTGCTGGCCGCTCCTGAAAATATTCAGGTGTCCATCAGTCATCCACTATCTGGATGAATTTGTTGTTGATTTAACTGGTTAGGGATGCCTGTCCCACTGTGACGGATGCCTTGCCGGCCTTTAGAGAGGCTTCTACTTTGTCGGAGATCTACCCCATAGTGGCGGCCACCCTCACATGGGGTCATCTTTGCACCGGCAAGGCAGTTAAATTCTGCTCTGACAACTCTGCAGCTTGTGACATCATTAACAAGGGCGGCCATCCTCACTAACCATTTTGTGGCTGATTCACAGGCTGACTTGGCTGGCAGCAACCTCTCAGCCCTTTTTAGTTTGCTGGTGTCCACAACACAGCCGCTGATGCTCTTTCACGCTCAATTTAAGGTCTTCTTTCAGGCACTCCCTACGACCCATTACATACCATCCAGGATACCACCTTGCCACGAGCTACTCTTGGACTAAGCACACAATTACACCCCGTAGAGGTAAGCACGCTTCACGCAGTTTCGCCACTACTCTATCACTCACGCCTGGGCTTTGTATATTGTACCATGTCAGAAGTAGAGTTTGCTTGATTCAAGACTTTGCAGTTAAACCATGGTAATTTTTGCCTCTTCCTCTAAACCTACAAGTCAAGCATCTTACTTATACCTCCTATGCTGTCACTCTGTATTTTACGTATTCAAGGTCATCCACACACTATCAGTCCTAAGCCATTACTTCACGTCTGAACTTTCCATTAAGGTGAGCTACATCATGGCTTCCTTCGCTGGTCTCTCTTTTTCGCAAAAGTGCTGCATCAGCAGCTTCAAGCTCTTACACCCTAGTCTACATCACTAAGTGATGGGGCCACAGGTAATCCTCAGCTCAGTTACATATATACTTCAATCAGAGTAAAAGCTCCTAACAAGCTTTCAGTACACAAGCTGTATAAACTTGAAATAAAGTGTGTTTCTTTGAATCCTCTTTTGCCCTCTTTTATAACAGGCCTACTCGTACGTTGGGTTCGGCACACTTCAACCAACTTTGCTTCCCCTTCTACATTCCATTACGTATTAGATAAATTCAGAGCACAAATACATATATATATATATATATATATATTAGTAATGGTTGGCTGCACTCACGGATTCTTTAAAACTTAAGTTTTATTTGTAATATTAAGAGCAGATTAACGTTTTAGTCCCTCTTGTGGACTTTCATCAGGATCATACAAACTTAAAAATGACAGTGAATTTATAAGAAACAATCAATTGCAATAAAGTGTAATTGAACTCACCCCAGGTGTTGTGTGTGTAGATCGGCATCCTGCCGAATACAGTACGCATGTGCAAACTTAGCTCCTCCTACTTACGTGACATCATAACGTTTGTGTTCTAGCGTAACCATGGTAACCCGTTTTTGGTATTAACTTACAATTTAGCTATATCAGGAGGTGGATAAACTCCCTCTATACCTTATGGCAAGGTTACTATCATACCAAAGCTGTGGGTAGAATCATAGCAACTGATGTCAGCGTTTCCTGTATATTCAAAAACCGGCATGATGCCGATGTTGTAAAGTGCCAATATTATAACGTGCCAAACATTAAAGTGACATTATGTGCAACCACGTTAAAACAACATACAGAAAACCCTACAAATAAATATTGACAATTATTTACAACTAGATCTACTACATTATGCACTGCATAGGTAACCAAGGGATTAGTACTTTTTAGGCTATTGTTTACCACACAAGGTAATAAAGATTCCATCCTATTCAATTACTGTATAAATATCTCTCATATGTACTGTTCATGCTATACATCCCCTGGTACACCAAATATGCCTTGCTTAATATAATTAAAATCAATCTCAATACTATATAGATAAAATTACAAGAAGGGGCAAAAAATATATTTCTACTACAAAAATTAGTGTAGGGACAGAGAATCCTCTTGGGGACACTGTATCTAGTTTGTATATCCAGAAGGCTTCCTTATTGAGTAACATCCTCCCCCGATCACCACCTCTCTTGGGTACGGGTATGTGATCAATTGCCACAAACTTCAATGTAGTTAGGGGATGTTGTAATTCAAAGAAGTGCTTTGCAACTGGTTTGTCTGAATGGGGGCGGCTATGGCGCCTATGTACACCAATGCGTATATGTTCATCTTTGAAGAAAAGTATTTGTTGGAAAAGTACAAATGCAGCATATCAGCTTATTATAGATTCATCGATGATCTGTTTATTATATGGAATAAGAAGCACAGAGAATGGTCTAGGATCTTAACATGGGCGTCCGCAGGAATTTTTCCAGGGGGGGGCATAATTGTAATGACATCCATGCTTGGTACCTTTTTGACAGTGTCATGAAAGGGAAGGGGCATAGCCATTATCACATAAAGCCAGCGTGAATAGCGTTTTCACAACTATGGTGTCAGGAATATATGTTTGTATTCCTGACACTATAGTGTTCCTTTAAGCAAATTAAAGGACCATTCTGGTCACCATAACAACTTCACCTAAATGAAAATGCTATGATGCCAGGAAGCCCCTGGGTGCTCGCTTTCCTTTAAGGGGTTAAATCGCTCTCAAATGGTTTAACCCCAAAGGCTTCCTCCAGCTCCAGGTCGCTCAGTGGTATTTGGCTTCTGAAACAGAGTGTCAGGAAGTGCAGATTGACGTCAGGCATGGGTGCCGCTGATTGGCTAGAGTGGACAGTTGACGCTCTAAGCCAATCGCTAGTTCCCGGTTCATAAAATATTTTTACTTTTTTATGAATGGGGAGCTACTGATTGGCTTAGAGTGCCAGCTGACCGCTCTAGCCAATCAGCAACACCGCTACCCAACGGCACTCTGTGCTTCCTGAAACTCAGTAAATAAAAGTGAACACATTAATACTGATATTTTTTTACCTTTGGAGATGAGAAGGTCCAGCGTTTCCCTGCCTGGCCCAGGTACCAAAGCCTTATGATATGGTGTCCAGAAAATGGTGGAGGGTTCACTTCATTTGTCCTTCCTGCTCCAATCTCCTTTTCCTCTCCTTCATTTGACAGTCTTTTTTTTTCTTCTGACACTGTTTTCTATCCTTGGCCCTTTCTGCTCTTTTACCTTTCTGCTACTTTCTGCTTATTTAGCGCCCTTCTGCTCCTTTCTCATTCTGATCCCTTTCTGCTCCTTCCAGACCCTTTCTGCTCCCTTTTCTACTTTACCTTTGTGCTCCTTCTGATTCTTTCTGCTCATTTACCTTTGTGCTCCTTCCTGCTCCTTGCAGGCCCTTCCTGCTCATTCTCCTATTTTACCTTTGTGCTCCTTCTGCCCCTTCCAGCTCATTTCTGACCCTTTCTGATCCTTCTACTTTACCTTTGTGCTGCTTTACCTTCCAGCTCCTTGCTGACCCTTCCTGTTCATTTCTGTTCCTTTGTGCTCTTTCTCCTACTTTACCTTTTGTGCTCCTTGCTGTCCCTTCCAGCTCCTCGCTGCCCCTTTCTGCTCCTTGATGTCCCTTCCTGCTCATTTCTGTTCCTTCTCCTTTTCTTACTTTACCTTCTTGCTCCTTGCTGACTCTTCATGTAGGCTGTCTCCCCCATCCCTCACTTCCATAGGCGGCACACCAATGGATTGAGACCGGCAGGGGAGATCTCATGCAGAGCCGACAGTATAACCGAGCGGCGGCTCTGGTCTAAGCCTCCATGGGCCGGTGGGGAGATCAAAGTTCTACCTCACCGGTCCACAGCAGCATGGAGGGAGGCAGCAGTAGAGTTCACTCTACACTGAACCACCAGGGAAGGCAGCAGGACTGGGATATTAACTAATCTGCCCCCACCTCCACCCAAACATACAGCACACACACACACACAGTACCTACACACAGCGCACAAACAGCACCCACACACATACTTCACCCTCGCACACACAGCACCCACACACATACAACACCCACACAAACACACAAAACCCACACACAACACCCGCACAGCACCCACACACAAACAGCACACTCACAAACAAACAGCACCCTGACAAACACACAACACCCACACACAGCACACAAACACACTAACAGGACCCGAACAAACATGCACACACAAACACCCTCACACACAGCACACAAACAGCACCCTCACACACACACACACAGCAGTGTGTGTGTATATATACGTGGCGTGTGTTTGTGCTTTAGGGTGCACACCCTAATGCAAAAGGCTGCGCACGCCTATGCTCACTTCCCTAATCTATAGGCTTCCCCCCCCATGCCTCACACCCCTAATCTATAGACTGCTGCCCCCCCAGCCTCACTCCCCTAATCTATAGGATGCCCCCCTCACTTGCCTAATCTATAGGCTGCTGCCCCCAGCCCTGCTCCCAATCTATAGGGCTGCTCCCCTGCCTCTCACTCTCACCCATAGGCTGCTGCCCCTTACTCCCCACCCATAGGATGCCTCACTCCTCACCCAGGCTGCCCCCAGCCTCACTCCCAATTCTGTTGTGTGGCCGCTGCCCCCCAGCCCCACTCCACCCATAGGCTGCTGCCTCCTCACCTCCCTAATCTATAGGATGCCCCTTCACTTCCTCCTCCCACCTATAGGCTGCTGTCCCCACCTCCCCACTTCCCTAATCTATAGGCTGCACCCCCATGCCTCACTCCCCTAATCTATAGGCTGCTGCCCCCCCAGCCTCACTCCCCTAATCTATAGGATGCCCTAATCTATAGACCCTCACTCACTCCCCTAATCTATAGGCTGCTGTCCCCCCCCCCTATAGACTCCCCTAATCTATAGGATGCCCTCCCTCACTCCCCTAATCTATAGGCTGCTGTCCCCATCCCCACTCCCCTAATCTATAGTTTGCTGTCCCCCCCACTCCCTAATCTATAGGCTGCTGTCCCCCCCACTCCCCACCCATAGACTGCCCCCCTCACTCCCCTAATCCTATAGGATGCCCCCTCACCTATAATCTATAGGCTGCTGCCCCCCTTACTCCCCTAATCTATAGGATGCCCCTTACTCCCTAATCTATAGGCTGATGCCCCACCAAAAAAATGTATAGGCTATCTCAAACCCTCCCCCCATCCCTCACTCCCCTGATCTGTAGGCTGTCTCTGGCTGCATGTGTTGTTCCCCTGCGGTTTCAATCAGCAAAGAGATGCAGAGATAAGATGCAGCTTCCTATCCCTGTCTCTCTCCATACACAAGTGCCCCCCCTTGCCCTCCCTGCGGACGCCCATGGATTTTAATCTACTCCAGACGCCCATCAAATTCACAGCAAATATTAGCACGGAAAAAGTGCATTATTTGGACCTGGAAATCACTGTGGGGTCCTCATCTCTTCAGTACTCATTATATACCAAACCTGCGGATAGAAACACAATTCTCCATTACCAGAGTGCGCATCCAAAAGCTCTTAAAGATTCGTTACCAAAGGCTCAGTTTCTAAGAGTCATTAGAAACAATTCAGATGAGGTATCCAGGGAAACCCAAATTCTTGAGATGAAAACTAAATTCCTACAAAGGAGGTATAGCTCACAGATCCTCAAGAAAGCACTACAAGAAGCATGCAGTACACGCGCCACTGAAAGTAAGAGTAAATCTTCAAGATTAGTGTTCCCCATGGTATTCCACCAATCCTCTCCGCAAGTGGTATCATCTGTCAGGAAGAACTAGAAGATACTAGCCAGTGATGATACGCTTCCAAAAGTGTTCAAAGAAGCACCGCTAGTTTGTTTCAAAAGAAACAGGAGTCTGAAAGACCTCCTAGTTTGCACTGATCCCACGAAAGCTTCGAAAGAACAGATCAGGGGTTCAGTCAGATGTTTGGGCTACGTTACGTGCAGCCATATGGTTGTCAAAGTCTACTATCAGATTCACGATAACATGCAAGATGTCACATGTAATTTATAAACTATACTGCCAGTGCGGCCTGTGTTACATTGGAAAGATGGAAACTGCTATTTGCGAACGCATCAGAGGACATAGATCCAGCATCCGCTTAGCGTATAGGGATGGTCATTCAGACAAACCAGTTGAAAAGCACTTCTTTGAATTACAACATCCCTTAACTACATTGAAGTTTGTGGCAATTGATCACACACCAGTACCCAAGAGAGGTGGTGATCGGGGGAGGATGTTACTCAATAAGGAAGCCTTCTGGATGTACGAACTAAATATAGTGTCCACAAGAGGATTAAATGAATCTCTGTCCCTACACTAATTTTTATAGTAGAAATATATATTTTGCTCCTTCTTGAAATTTTATCTATATAGTATTGAGATTGATTTTAATTATATTAAGCAAGGCATATTTGGTGTACCAGGGGATGTATAGCACGAACAGTACATATGAGAGATATTTATACAGTAATTGAATAGGATGGAATCTTTATTACCTTGTGTGGTAAACAATAGCCTAAAAAGTACTAATCCCTTGGTTACCTATGCAGTGCATAATGTAGTAGATCTAGTTGTAAATAATTGTCAATATTTATTTGTAGGTTTTTCTGTTTGTTGTTTTAACGTAGTTGCACATATTGTCACTTTAATGTTAGGCACGTTATAATATTGGCACTTTACAACATTGGCACTTTATTTACATATATTGCTCATAACATATGATATACAAGTCCTAGGATTCCATTTTTCTTTCACCTCATCCACTCTAGTGGTTTAATGTTATTGCCTCATCATCATATACACTTTGTTTATGTATACAGCGTTGATAGCTATTATGCCATGTCACATGATTTTCAAATTTTTCACTGTACTAGATAAGCAGCCTAGGGTGCTTGCTATTGTATTCAAGCATTCACGTATTTTTTATGTTTGTTTATTGCATTGCCATGGTAACGACGTTGTTTCTACATCACCACGTTACGATAATGGGAGGAGCTAATTTTGCACAGGCGCACATACACCAGCATCATGCCGGTTTTTGAATATACAGGAAACGCTGACATCAGCTGCTATGATTCTACCCACAGCTTGGGTATGATAGTAGAAAAAGTACAAAAAACAAAGCATAGATGCCTGCTAGTCTCCGTGCATGCAAAGCCCTGAGACAGCTGCATCTCTTGGAGATGCAGCTGGTCTCAGGGCTTTGCATGCACTGAGACTAGCAGGCATCTATGCTTTGTTTTTTGTACTTTGTCTACTTTGGGGTTAAGCCCCTTGAGACCCCTGGAATCTCTTCGCGGTACATAAGACTTTGGGCTAGACCCGACACTGTCCCATTTTGTTTGGGGTAGAGTGTACGGGAATATACCCATGGTCTTATATCTTTTCTGTTCTCTTGGGTATGATAGTAACCTTGCCATAAGGTATGGAGGGAGTTTATCCACCTCCTGACATAGCTAAACTGTAAGTTAATACCAAAAACAGGTTACCATGGTTACGCTAGAACACAAACGTTATGATGTCACATAAGTAGGAGGAGCTACGTTTTCACATGCGCACTGTATCTGGCAGGACGCCAATCTACACACACAACACCTGGGGTGAGTTCAATTACACTTTATTGCGATTGATTGTTTATTATAAATTCACTGTCATTTTAAGTTTGTATGATCCTAATGAAAGTCCACAAGAGGGACTGAAACGTTGATCTGCTCTTAATATTACAAATAAAAGTTACATTTTAAAGAATCCGTGAGTGCAGCCAACCATTACTACTATTTGGATACTGGAGCCTCGGTGATGCACTCGGTCATATAACTGAAGCCTGAGTGCAAGGTACATTTGGTTATATATCTATATCTTGGCCTGTAATTGTGGGAGGTACAGTCCCTATATGAAGCGCAGTAAGCCCGCATACCTGTCGTCGACGTTCCCGGAAGTGCTTCGCTTTACTTCCGGTTCACAGGACCCGATCAGTTTCCTGAACGCCAGCAGTCAGCGTTTGAATTCTGTCACTACCTAACGCGTTCGTAAGTATTACTAATACACGAACGGCTAATTCGTGAGTAGTACTCAATCATTCTTACGTTACAATTTTCTTATCGGCAATTACACCTTCTGTAATCGTTCATCTAAATATTAAATGTGTTCATGCATTTGTCTAAGATTTCTATAACTATCAGGTAATACAAGTCCGTTCACATAAATCCACTACTAATCGTTGTCAGTAATTCAGTAAAGTACAGTTTCCGCTGCTCTAGCTTAATCTGTTACAAACAATATTTTTATTAAAATACCACTATATGTCTTAATTGTATTTTACTTCTTGAGCCTTATATGTATTTGTTCTGGCATGGTTTTACAGTATTGTATACACAACCCGTTATTAGAACACTACCTGCTAAGTGACAGTTTTAAAGGATAGTCTGTATTTAGACCCTTGTCTTCTCTGCCTCAGTGTAACTCTTTTCCAGGAGCTCACAATGTTTGTTCTATGAGAATCACAGAGATTCTATGCAATATAATTAAGATAATGTTGTAAATATGTGCCTAGCTTAAGAAAATATATTGAATATAATTTAACCCTTGCATATCATGTATGTACATGATGACCGTATTGTTTTACAGTATGTATTGAAACTTTCACTATTTCACTGTGTGACAAAAAACAATATCTATTCTGCACACTTTAAACAAAACTCGAAAATACTGTACCCAAAACATGGCAAACATGCAGTAAGTAATTGGGGAAAGCATAATGCTTTATCACAATAAAGTATTACACACAGAATGTAGGTATGCAATGCCATAATCCTCAGATTACCTTACACATGCCGCCACTAATTCGTGCAATCAAGCTTTTCGGCTTAAACATTCACCTACTCAGGGGATTATTAGGTGTCCGTTCACATAAATTCGGTTAATTAACTCTTTCGTTACATATATACACTTCATACCAGCTTTTCGGTTGTTTTACGCAAAAAATAGTATAAAGCTCAGTTCATGCAAACTGGCATTTCGTGGAGTACAAACAGTCATTGTATCAAGCTGGCATTTCACTCACATATTGCAGTAATAGTTAAACTCCGTTTAAATGCTATCATTTTCTTTTAATACGACGATTCCATTAATTAAACTTATTTTTTGTCTATTATATGCTGAGTAACCTGGTTGGTTTGGCTTTGTTGCCACCTTGTGGTTTGACAAGGTTGAGCGGCTAAATTCTGTTAATAGACTTATTATATGTGTATATATAGATATATAGGTTCTTTACTCTGTACCTTCATTTGGGGTACATTAAGTGTCAGTAATTAACTACGGACAGATATTCATGGTCTCATGCATTTCTTGTTACTAACTACACTATTCAATATTGTTTAAATGACATTGTTTTATATGTTGTTTATTCCCTCTGTTAAGAAACACTATTTGTGACACCGCGTACAAACAGGCCTTATCGGTTAAACGTAACTACTACATTATTAGAGTTCCGGTTATTCACCCGCCAAATCTTCTTAATATCTTTTCCACGTATACGGTTAGTATATAACCTTTTGGTTGGAGGGGCAAATTTTCTATGGCTGCTCCCAGGATTTAGGTTGTAATTTAAATTTGTGACATGTTTTAGGTTCTCTCCACTTCAGTATACGTCATACAAGTCATTCATCAGGTATGTACACCGGTCATACCCAGGCAAGGTTATGAGTAGGTTTAAGCTCTCGCCAAGTTAGGTAAGGTCCCATAGGCCTCTTCGCGTAGCAGTCGAGTGGTCCTGCAAGGCATACTATCAACCATTACGTTCAGAGGTTCATGCCCAATCGTCCCAATTCATAGTTAGAGCCTTGCACCAACTCATAGTTAGGGCCTCATGCGTCACGGCCAATCGTTATTACATTCTGTTACGTGTCACAGAGAGGCCAATACCCCGCCACCAACCTTAGTGGCCCCACGAGCCAAATCATAGGTAGAGCCTCTCATAGCCACTTGGTATCCTACCTCTACCAAATGGTGTCCTATCCTAGGTTTAGATAAACTATTGGTGTCCCAAATCACTTCCAACCTTGATTGTCCACTGTTAGCTATTCAAGGGAAACCCCTAACCACTAAACAATTTATGTATTACATTCGTACATTATTGCTCCGGCTAGGACATAACCCACACGCATTCACGGGCCATTCCTTTCGCATTGGTGCAGCTTCAGCTGCCTCAGGTAACCACGTACCAAACCACATCATCAAAAACATGGGAAGATGGAAATAATCTGCATACAATAGGTACATTCCTAACCCTGAAAAAGAAATAAGAATGGCTTTCCATGACATGTCTAAATAATGTTTGTACCTAAATAAACTTATATTTATTTTGAGAAATGGCTTCTAATAATTTTTGCCCTCTTTTACAGGCCTAACCTCACGTCAGTTTCGGCACACCTCAACTGAATTTGCTATTACTAATACTGCTTCTTTTATTATCATTGCCCTCATAATGTGCCGTAACCTGCATACATAGATAACCAGTTTGCTCCATTACCGGGGAACGGCACTTGTGTGCTCCTATCATCACTAGTGTGCACTTGTCAGCAGGCTGTAGTAGCTATGATGGCTGGAGTAACCCTTAAAGCAAGCATCTCAAACTCAAAGTCTAGCACGGACCACATAAACAAAGTTTAAGTTTATGTGGGCTGCAAAAAAAAACCCGGAAATTTTCGTAGAAACGTAGGTTTATTTTGAACAGTACAGTATTAAAAAAAAAAAAAAACAGCTCCCCCCTCTACTAAACCAAAGCACCCACCTCTACTAAATCCCAGTCCCCCCCTCTACTAAACCATGGTCATCCCCTCTACTAGATCCCAGTCCCCCCATATACTAAAACCCAGTCCTCCCCCTCTACCAAATCCCAGCACCCCCCTCTAGCCAACAAGCAGACTCCACTCACATTGCCGCTGCCAGTATGCGACTCCAGAGTCCGGCCTCTGGTATATCCCAAATGGCGCCGTCCGAACCCTGTGCCAAATCTGATCCTCCCACTACTTCTTGACACCCTGTGAAGGTGGAGCACGTCGATGTCCTGTTGGAATGTGACGTGGCGTTGCATGCCTCCATGCACCTCCAGGCAGTCCACTGTCCAGTCGCAGCCAATGCAACACTGACCAACACACACACTCACTGACAGACACACTCACTCACTGACACACATACACACACACACTCACTGACAGACACACACACAGGGCCAGACTGGGGATTCCAAAGCATCCCTGGAAAAAAATATATGCCAGCTCCATAAGTCATTGCGCCATATATTGTCGCATGTAATATGTAAGGCTATGTCTTGCCACCCTAGATGATTGATATATATGTAATCTATATATATTGCTTTTTCCAGTATAAAATATCGGTCCTTTCAGACTAAACTTTTTAATTATACAGTAAGCATACTCACATGCAGACACAGACAATCTCACTGACACAAGCTGATTGATACACAGCGTCATAGACAAACAATCTCACTGATATACATAAGGTCATTGACATAAAAACACAAGCTCACTCAGTAGCAGGCGCGCACACACACACACACACACACACACACACAAGCAAGCCCACTCACTAGCAGACGCGCGCACACACACACAGCTTAATGTAGTGGTTCTGGTGTCTATAGCCTGTCCCTATTTTTAGAGAAAAGGCAGTGTTTACATTGCTTCCTAGTGACAGACACTCAGACGGTCACTAGAGGTGCTTTCTGTGTCAGTGCGGATTGGCTGAGATCATCAAGCTTGATGATCTCAGCCATAGAGGCTGGGCCAGTCGAGGGGAGACCAGCACGATGTGGGGGGGGGGGGAAAGGTGAGTAAAAACACACATACACACACATGCCATGACAGACACACACCATGACAGAGACAGACCGTGACACAGACACACACACACACTGTGACACAGACAGAAACACACACACCGTGACACAGACAGAAACACACACACCATGACACAGACAGACACACCATGACACAGACAGACACACACACACACCATGACAGAGACACACACCATGACAGACACGCACATACCATGACAGACACACACCTTAAAAGAGACACACACACCTTGACACAAACACACACACCTTAAAAGAGACACACACACCTTGACACAAACACACACACACTGTGACACAGACACACATTACATGACACAGACAGACACATACACTCACACTGACACACATAATTTCTACCTGTGTGCTGGCGGCCGCATGGGGAGCTCAGTCTAATGGTGGCCACATGGGGGAGCTGGCTCTTTTTGCGGCCGCAGAAGGAGCTCTTTTGGCGGCCGCAGGGGGAGCTCTTTTGGCAGCCGCAGGGCGAGCAGGCTGTTCTATCTCTGCTCCCCTGCCCCAGCGCGCAGCTTAATGAGACCAGGGCCGGAATATGACGTCATATTCCGGCCCCGGTCTCTTTGTAGCGTGCGAGGGCGGGGGAGCAGAGACAGAACAGCCTGCTCCCCCTGCGGCCGCCAAAAGAGCTCCCTCTGCGGCTGCAAGAAGAGCCAGCTGCCTGCCCGGCCCCAGGTGTCGACGGCCCAACGGGAAATTTCCCGCTATCCCGGTGGGCCAGTCCGGCCCTGCACACACACACACTCACTGACAGACAGACACACACACACACACACACACAGACACACACACACACTCTCACTTACAGACACATACTCACTGACAGACTCTCACAGACATACACAAACACACACACGCTCACTCAATGACAGACACACAGACAGACACACTCACTGACAGACATACACACACACACACACACATTTACACATTTTTGCACACACCATTTTCTTTATTGCTCTCTACCTTTGGGAGCTGATGTGGGACCTCTCCCTGGAGTCCAGTGGAGATCTTCTATCTGCTCCCTCATGCGGTTTAGTGATGCCGGGTGCCGGAATATGACGTCATATTCCAGCGCCAAGCTTCACTACAGACAGCGTGCGCGAGGAAGCAGTGAGGAGCCGGAACACTGAGCTCCCTCTCTGGCCATCCTCACCGGCCAGGTAAGTTTTAGCAGAGTAGGCACCTGCAGGTGCCTACTCTGCTATAACACTAAGCATGTACTCGCGGCTTGCCAGGCCTCAAAGGTTCCATTGTGGGCCGAGTTTGACATAATAGCCTTAAAGGGATCCTATAGTGCCAGGAAAACAAAGCCGTTTTCCTTGCACTATAGGTTTAAAAGGTCCCCCGCCTCACGTCCTCCTTGCCGTTTAAAAAACCCCTTCAGCCACTTACCTCAATCCGCACACGCTCCTCCACCGCCGACATCAGCTGGCGTGGGAGACCTAATGCACATGACCTCCTCATTATTCAATGCTTTCCTATGGGGAAAATCTGACGCTGGAGGTCCTCATGCAGAGCGTGGGGATGTCCAGGGTCAGATAACGGACCAAAAGTCCGTTTAGATTCTGGAAGCGCCCCGAGTGGCTGTCTGGTAGACAACCACTGAGGGTAGACTTAGAGCTGTAATGTAAACATTGCAATTCTTTGGAACTAGAATGTTTTACACTAAGTGCAATAGGGACACAGCACCCAGACCACTTCCGTGAGCTGAGTCTGGGTGCCTAGTGTCCCTTTAAGGTGAGAGTTAGTTTTAAGGGGACCATATGTTTGGGGGTACCTGCCGAACTCCCATGATACCCTAGGCCACTCTTACCTACTATAGTCTATTTCTAAAGTTTCTCCACTACTTTCAGTATGGCAACATTTAGACATATGGAAACTCACCTTGTTTTTACAGTCATTTTTATGTGATTATTTTTTAAAGTTTGTATGTTCATTACAAAGTCAGAGTTAGACACCAAAACCAATGGGTCTTTAATTTATAATAAATATGTTTTGGAATGTGTTTGTGTAAGTAAAATAATTTGTTCTTTTCTTTACAATTTATTCAGTTACATAAATCAGTGTGTTATAGAATCACTTAAACTTGTAAATAAAATCCTCTACTAAAACAAATTTAGTACTTATGCATTTTAATATACTTTTAAAAAATATATTTTTTATTGAAGTTTTGATCTATAGCAGTTGGTGCATGGGACATTAGTGAAACATACAAGTCCCTTGCTTCCTAAGATTGATCAGATCTCTGCACTGTAAACATGACTTGCGAGTGCAGATATTAAAGGGTTACTTCAACCACGATGACAAATTTTGCTTTTAGAAGTGGTCATGGTGCTAGGAATCTGTATGTGCAGTGCTTCAGCTTTAAAAAAAGCTCCACATTCATAGATATATTCACTTTTGTGCACACATAACTTGTATAACAAAGACTGTATTATGTACTGTACTTCTTTTCTCAGTCAGAGGGATGGATTATGAGATAATACAGACACAACCAGCCACATGTTTGTTCTTTTGTAACTCGTGTTACACACATTTGACTCATCCATCTTTCTTCTGACCAGTGTAGCGTGTAGGAAATGGGTTAACCCGAGGCTATTCTAACCATCCAATCACCTAAGGCCAAATCCTGGCAGCTCCCACCATAAGGCACAGCTGGTCTCCAAAACAAAACTCATAGGCTTCATTTGCCTGGCATGGTTGAGCGACTTCATGAGCCTAATGTACATAGTCAGGGTTACAGATAGACCCAATAAACTGCATGGAGAAAGAGATAAAAGAAAGGAAAATCATATACAGACAACCAATACTGGGGAAATGGCATGCAGTTGAAATTATACATACCATATTTGTATTATATTGTATGTCTTATATCTGGGTCTTTCTTGTACACAGGCAAAAGGACAGGACTGCTGACCCAGTATCAGAGGTCATTATGGCAGTAGGAAGACATCTTGCTACAGTCTGAGTCTGTGAAACATAGAAACATAGAATGTGAAGGCAGATAAGAACCATTGTCCCATCTAGTCTGCCCAATTTTCTAAATACTTTCATTAGTCCCTGGCCTTATAGTTAGGATAGCCTTATGCCTATCCCACCCATGTTTAAACTCCTTTACCGTGTTAACCTCTACTACTTCAGCTGGAAGGCTACTCCATGCATCAACTACCCTCTCAGTAAAGTAATACTTCCTGATATTATTTTTAAACCTTTGCCTCTCTAATTTAAGACTAATTCCTCTTGTTGTGGTAGTTTTGCTTCTTTTAAATATTGTCTCCTCCTTTACTGTGTTGATTCCCTTTATGTATTTAAATGTTTCTGTATTATACCCCCTTTCTCGTCTTTCCTCCAAGCTATACACGTTAAGACGTTAACACTTTTAACCTTTCCTTGTAAGTTTTATCCTGCAATCCATGAACCATGGAGCCCTTCTCTGAACTCTCTCTCTAAAGTATCAATATCCTTCTGGAGATACGGTCTCCAGTACTGCGTACAATACTCCAGCAGAGCAGTAATGCTCCCAAACCAATATTATGGTTAGGGCTTTACTGCTTTACTGCTCTGCTCGTTTGGCTGCCCCTCTATGTTTAAATAATTATACAAATCATGCTGCCGGCCATGTTACCGGGTGCTAGGGAGCACTTACATACAGTGCCTTGCAGAAGTATCCACCCCCCTTGGCATTTTTAATGTTTTATTGCCTTTACAACCTGGAATTAACATGGATTGTTTGAGAATTTGCATCATTTAATTTACAGAACATGCCCACAACTTTGATGTTTTTGTAACAACCTCCTACCATGTTGCCTGGGAACCTCTACCTTTTGTTTTCCTGCCATCGTCCACATTGCCCTGTACCTAAGAACAAAGACTGTGTCTGGCCCTTTAACTGTTTTGTGCAAATAATTGGTACGTTTGATATGGCACTTCGGATACAGCCGAAGTAGTCGAAGTGGCCGCCATTAGACAATTGAACACGTGGCGGCGGCCATTTTAATTCAGTCGAAGGTAACCTGTACCTTCCCCTACTCTTCGACACCGCGGCTGGAGACTAAGTCCCGTTCGAAGATTCAAACGGATGTTCGAATGGGACTTTGTCATCCTTTTAGTGTAAAATAGACCTCCACTTAACTAACGAACACCACTGAACTTAACCCGTTTTCACTTCGACACTTCGACTATTCGAACGCCACCTTCAGATGGGACTTTGTTAATTTTCAGGGCAGAAATAGACCGACCGCACTATATGGCAATTCCACTATATTTTTAATACCTCCCCTCTCCTTTCCCTTTTCCTATTACATTACATATGTCTCCTTTTCTCCTATTAAGCTAATCAATACATTATTTCAGAAGAACACATACCCACTCTGGTTACAAAGGTATGACAACTTTTATTTTATTGTTCATCCCCATCCTTCTCTCTCCACCTCCCCTCCCATTTGGTGCAACACTTTTTTCAGCTATTAACGTTTGCCTAGAGGACTCCCCTTTTTATGTGTCAGGCTATTAGGCTTTGTTTTTTAACATGTGTCATTTCCCATCGTGGGTTGCGCATGTGTTCTGCGCACAACCCACGATTGTTTTTAGCGTTGGAAATGACTGGGCAAGTCGCTTGAAGGGGAAACTCCGCCCAATTGAGGCGGAGACTCTAGCGCCTGGTGTGACACTTGTCCGGCGGCATCTATTTCAGCCTGCTAAGCCAGGCCCTCCACAAGGACTCCCATTTCCGCAACAGTGTGAATGCCCTTCAGTTTCTCGCTACCGCCCCTTGCCCTATAAGTGGGGACAAGTGGGCCGGAGCATAGCAAGGGCTGAGACGGAGTGAAGGCCAGGCACAGGGAAGCGGCCAGAAATACATGAAAAGCAGTCAAATATGAAGAAAGGTAAGTGGATCAATGGGATATCACAATGTGTATTTGTGAAGAATTTGTGTTTGTGCCAGTGTGTGTCTGTATGGGGCCGTGTGTGTGTCTGTACGGGTCATTGTTTGTCTTTATGGGTCAGTGTTTGTTGTATGGGTCAGCGTGTGTCTGCATGGGTCAGTGTGTGTCGGCAAGGGTCAGAGTGTGTCTGCAGTATGGGTCAGCGTGTGTCTGCATGTGTCAGTGTGTGTGCGCATCAGTCTGCATTCATCAGTATGTGTGTGCGTGCGTCAATCTGCATTCTTCATTCTGCATTCGTGTGTGCGCATCAGCATGCGTGTGTCAGTGAGTGTGCGTCAGTCTGCATGGGTCTGTGTGTGTGCACGTCAGTCTGCATGGGTCAGTGCATGTGCGTCTGTCTGCATGGGTCAGTGCATGTGAGTCTGTCTGCATAGGTCAATGTATGTCAGTCTGTCTGCATGGGTCAATGTGGGTGGAACAAATGGGGCGGCAAAAATTGTTTAGCCTAGTGCAGCAAAAATCCTTGCTGTTTGTGACTAAGTTGCTACTAAGAAAGACTGGACATACCCCGTTTGCAATACCTTGGGTTGTCTACTATTACAAATGGTATGCTATCATAGGGGTAATTTTCATTCTTGGGCTACCATAGGGTCTCAAAGGCACCGTAACCAATCTGGCGAATTTTAATGTGAAAAAAATGAAACGCAAGCCTTATATTTGACGCTGTAACTTTTGAAAACACCATAAAACCTGTACATGACGGGTACTGTTGTAGTCGCGAGACTTCGCCGAACACAAATATTTGTGTTTCAAAACAGTAAAAAGTATCACAGCAATAATATCGTCCGTGTAACTGCTGTTTGTGCATGAAAAATGCAAAAAACGTCACTTTTACTGGCGATATCATCGTTGTAATACATTTTACTGTTTTGAAACACTAATATTTGTGTTCAGCGAAGTCTCCCGAGTACAACAGTACCCCCCATGTACAGGTTTTATGGTGTCTTGGAACGTTATAGGATTAAATATAGTGCTAGCAAATTAAATTCCCTTTACTTTCGGCATGGGTTGTCAGGCAGGTCCCTCTAATTGTAATCAATTAAGATACCTAATTATGTAAAAATATAACATAAATATATATGTAGAATTAGTATATGTATACATATACGTATGTGAATCTATATGTGTATATATATATATATAATTTAAAAAAATATATTTTTATTTATATATAGGTATATATATAGTGATATATACGTATATATTTATGTATGTAGATATATATATTATTTCGTTCTACGTGTATTTTGATATAAATATATATATATATTAATATCACAATACAGTTACAACGAAATAACACACATCTATATATTTTTTAATAATTTTTTAAATTATTCTTTTAATTTTATTTTTTAACGTATTTACATATTTAATTTTTTTATATTATATATAAATATATATATAACAATAATTATATATATTTTTAATCAGTATCAGTCTACGTGTAATTTGATATTAATATATATATATATAATTATATATATATATTAATAGTAAAATACACCTAGACAGTGTATGTGTGTGTATGTATATGTGTATATATATACTTAGATCATATATATATATGTTTTTTACACTTTACTTTTTAATTAATTTATTTTATTTTTATTTTCAGCCAGCAGGGGTACCACCTGTCATTACAGGCAGCCCCCCTGCTGGCAATGCAGGAGGCAGCTACCCCCGGCCATGTGATTGTGGGTACCTCGCAAGGACCTCACTCTCACGTGGCCGGGGGGCACCGGAGGAGGAGGACCTACCGCGGGGGGGCTCCCTGGGAAAAGTAAAGAAAAGTAAAGTAAAGACCGGAGGGCGTACAATTACGCCCGGCGGCGTTTAGAGCCGCCAAAAATAGGACGTAATTGTATGCCCTCCGGTCTTAAGGGGTTAAACCAGAAGGAAGGAGATTTAGTCTAAGGCAAAAGAACATTTTTTTTTACCGTAAGAACAATAAGGACGTGGAATTTTCTGCCTGAAGAAGTGGTTTTATCAGAGTCTGTACATATATTTAAACAGCAACTATTTATACTTGCAAAAATAGAATGTTCAATTAACCCCTTAAGGACTGGACTGTTTTTGCGATGTTGTACATTTGCGACCAGGCCTCTTTTTACACTTTTGTTTTTTTCAGGACAAAAAAAGGCTTTCTTTACATACCATTATTTATATAATATCATGTAATTTTATTTAAAAAAAATAAAAAAATATGATGAAAAATGGAAAAAAATACATGTTTTTTTACTTTAACTTAAAAAATATTTTACTCATCCACAAAAGCGAATAAAAAAAACTGCTAAATAGATTCAAAATTTCGTCCTAAGTTTTAAAACACCCAGTGTTTACATGCCTTTTTGCTTTTTTTTTGCATGTTATAGGGCTATAGGTTCAAGTAGGATATTGCGGTTTCAAAACATAATTTTTTTTTCAAATTTATCAATAGTGACATTGTAACACTATTATCTGTCAAAAATTTTCTGAATAACACCCCACATGTACATATTTTTTTTAAAAGTAGACAACCCAGGGTATTCTTTTTTAGTAACCACCTAGTCGCAAACACTGGCCAAAGTTAGCGTTCATATTTGTTTGTGTTTGAAAAAAAGTAAAAAAACTAAATTGAATGCTAATTTTGACCAGTGTTTGTGACTAAGTGGATACTAAAAAAGACTGGACATACCCCATTACCTTGGGTTGTCTTCTTTTGAAAATGGTATGCCATCATGGGGGTAATTCTCATTCCTGGGATACCATTCGCTCTCAAAGGCAACGTAACCAACCTGGCCATTTCGAATGTAAAAATATTTGACCCATATATTTGACCCTGTAACTTTCAAAAACGCTATAAAATCTGTACATGGGGGTTACTGTTATACTCGGGAGACTTTGCTGAACACAAATATTAGTGTTTCAAAACAGGAAAACGTATTACAACAATTATATCATCAGTAAAAGTGCTGTTTGTGTGTGTGAAAAATGCGAAAAAGGTCACTTTCACTGACAATATCATCACTATGATAGGTCTTACTGTTTTGAATCACTAATATTTGTGTTCAGCGAAGTCTCCCGAGTAAAACGGTACCCTCCATGTACAGGTTTTAGGGTGTCATAGAAAGTTACAGGGTAAAATACAGTGCTAGCAAATTAAATTCTCTGGAATTTCGGCCTTGGTTGGCAGGCAGGTCCCTCAAATTGCAATTAATAAAATTACTTAATTATGTAAAAATATTACATAAATATGCATGTAGAATTTAAATATATGCATATTTATATATTTGAAGTCTACGTGTATATTTATATAATTATTTATGTAATTTTGTATATGGACATATGTATATTTCGTAATATTTTTATTTATTTATATATACATAGATATGTATACAATTTAATTCTAAGTGTATTTTGATATAAATATATATTGTTTAATATCAAAATACAGTTAGAATAAAATTTCATATAGATATATAATTTTAATTTTTTAATTTTTATTTAATTGTACTTATTATTTGTATTTTATAATATATATATATATATATATATATATACACTATATATAGTTATTATATATATTTTATTTATATATATATATACACGTGTGTAATTTAATTATAAGTGTATTTTTATATTAATATATGTACATATTAATATAAAAATACACTTAGTATGACATTATATATATGATATATAGACATATATTATATAGATATATGTCTATATATCATATATATATATATATATATATATATATATATATTCACATATATATATATTTTTTTTTTTATTAACATTAACTTTATTTATTTTTTTATTTTACACTAGCAGGGAGACTGCCTGTCAGCACAGGCAGTCCCCCTTTCTGGCAGAAACTAGGACACCTATTGTGACCATGTGATCGCTCTGTTGAGCGATCACATGGCCACAGGGGTCCTAATCTGCCATGGGGAGACTGTCTGGGCTGCAGACAGTCTCCCTACACCGGGAGCACCGCCGATCGCCGCCCGGGGAGCGACAGCGATCGGGTAAGTACATAAGACCGTTAGGACAGTTCAGGACCATCGTCGGTCGGCAATGCAAAAATGCAGGATAATAGCTTATTGATCCAAGGATAAATCTGACTGCCATTCTGAGGTTAAAGCGGCACTGTCATGCCGAATCCCGTTTTTTTTTTAACCCCCCTCCCGCCTCCACTACATCCAATTGACCCACTAGTCACCCCCAAATGCCCCTAAGCCCCCCACATTACCTATTTTTTAATCCTTATTTTCTTCCCCCGATCTTGATTCAGGGCGCATCTTTGTGTGGGTAGGTGAAGTCCCTGTGGGACACGTCATCAGCCCTCACTAGGCAGACTGTGAGATTCCCGCACATGCCCAGTGAAACACCTGGACATGCGAACGGGAATTTCATCTATTCATTCATCAGACAGACGAATGAGTGAATAGAAATATCAGCTGAACAAACAAACACTATGTATCAGTGTTAGTTTGTTCGTTCAGTTTATTACAAGGAGGGAGCTACCGGCGTGCAGCTCCCTCCTTGTAATATGTAACTATAGAAGCGGCAGGGAGCAGTGCTCCCCACCACTTCATAAGCCCCCCCAGGTCCCCCTCTCACTCTATGGGGATCAATATGACCCCCATAATAGCACAAGGGAGGTTAAAATCTCCCAAATGCCCCTACTCTCTATACCGCGAGTAGGGACATGTCTACTAAACAGTGAGCAGCCTGTGGCTGCTCACTGTTGAAAAAAATGACATAAATTACAATAAGGGGGAGCGGACCTATTGTCCTCCCCCCCTCCCCCACCCTGAGCGGCGGGTGGGGGCCATGAAGATAATGAGGGGGGGACCTACTGTCCTCCCCCCCCCGACACCCACCCCTGCGCGGTGGGTGGGGGCCCTAATAAAACAATAAGGGGGGGACCTCCTGTCCTCCCCCCCTGGCCCCCACCCCTGAGCGGTGGGTGGGGGCCCTAATAAAACAATAGGGGGGGGACCTACTGTCCTCCCCCCCTGGCCCCCACCCCTGCGCGGTGGGTGGGGGCCCTAATAAAACAATAGGGGGGGAACCTACTGTCCTCCCCCTAGCCCCCACCCCTGCGCGGTGGGTGGGGGCCCTAATAAAACAATAAGGGGGGGGGACCTACTGTCCTCCCCCCTGGCCCCCACCCCTGAGCGGTGGGTGGGGGCCCTAATAAAACAATAGGGGGGGACCTCCTGTCCTCCCCCCCTGGCCCCCACCCCTGCGCGGTGGGTGGGGGCCCTAATAAAACAATAAGGGGGGGAACCTACTGTCCTCCCCCCCTGGCCCCCACCCCTGAGTGGTGGGTGGGGGCCCTAATAAAACAATAGGGGGTGACCTACTGTCCTCCCCCCAGTTAGAACGCAATTCGGCAGTTTTGTGGAAAGTGACAGGAAGCATTGTGGGAACACAGAGGGAAGGTAAGGATCATGGGAAAATTGCTCTGACCAGCGGAAATGAAGCACACTTTGCTCCTCCGCTGGTCAGAGCTGGTCAAGCGGAGGAATTCTCCATAAGGCAAAGAGTCCCTTCTTTGTCTTATGATTTTAAAGAAAACTAAAGAAGACAGGAAGAAAAGAATAACAGATCCTGAGAGAGGGGGAGAAGAGGAAGAGATTGAAGAAAGGTAAGTTCGGCATGACAGTGCCGCTTTAAGAATAATTTTTTCCCCCCTATTTTGTTGCAAAATTGATAGAGCTTCAAACTGTTTTTTTTTTTTAGCCTTCTCTTGCAACAGCCACAAAAAAACAGATGTGAGGAAGGCTGAACTTAATGGAAACATGTCTTATTAGCCTATGTAAATATAGTAAAATACATTAACAATCAAACTATTGCAATAAGTAGGAGGAAAAACAGCACATTTAGCTACCATTGGGAACTTTTAACATTAACATTTGCAGATAAACGCTAACGCTTCACCAATCACTAAAATAGAGCACTGTCCAAATTCCTTGATTGTTGTGAGTTCTTGAGCTTTTTAAGCAACAATATTGTATGCCCGTCTGGGGTTGGTGTGGGCCGCCCATTGGGGGTTGTTAGTTCCTTGTATCCTGGGGGTGTGCTTGGTTCTGGAGGGTGGGGGTTTGTCTTTCCGGTTGCTGGGCTCCTGTCTGTAGCTGTGTTCGTGTGTTTCCTCCTGTCCGTGTGGATTGTTCTGCCACGTAAGTCAGCCACGGTCACCACCTGTCTACATGTTTCTCTTTGGTTCCGAGAAGGGATGCTTGCACTGATTCTGCCGAGTATATTTCATCTATTCTTTCTAACCATTGCCCTGTTGTGGGGAATGTGGTTTGTTTCCAATACAGCGGGATCAGGGCTTTGGCTGCGTTGAGGAGATGCCAGAGGATTGATTTCCTGTAGGTTCCGATGGTGGCCGACGTGGAGTGTAGTAGGGCCAGTTCTTTGTTAAAGTTCCCTTCGTCTCCTAGTATCTCCTTGTTGTATCTCGTTCCATAACGGTGTGATCTGTGGACAATCCCACCAAATGTGTATTAGCGTTCCTGGACCTGTACTGCACCTCCAGCATGTGTTGGGCACCTCCGGGAATATTCTGTGTAAGTTATCTGGTGTCTTGTACCAGAATGCCAGCACTTTATAGCTTGCCTCCTGGTATTTGGAGCTAGAGGAGCATTATTTATATTCCCATTGGGAATCAGAGAGTGTTTTGGCAAGCGTCCTATCTTTGTCTGTAGGTGTTTTGCTACTCCTAGCTGTAAATACCTTGATATAACTGTTTATCTCTACTCCCTCCGTAGGCCCATTTCTCATACCATCTCTACTGCAAGCCTCTACAATTCTACTCGGCTCAACCCCTACTCCCGCCCACCCAGGTTCCCCCTAAATTTATAGCATACTCCTCCAGCTGTTTAAAATTCTCCCTAACTTACCTCTTCATTCCCTCTATATTCTACCAGTAGCTGCAACTCTCTTTCAAATTTCCCCTGCCATCTCTTGTCTCAAATCCCCACGGTATCCTTTAGATTGTAAGCTCACAGGCTATCTATTTATGCACTTTGTATAAAAGAGCTTAAATGGCAAGATTTCAGCTTACGGGCAGGGCCCTCTCTACCCTTTGTATTTGTGTGTATATTGTATGTTCTCCACTAATTGTACAGTGCTTTATAAATACCAGTAATAAATAAATAATTATATTATAGCTATGTTAAGTTTTAAAATGCGTTTTAATTATTTAATTAAGCAAGTTGATCTCCCGGCCGGCCCATCCATGCAGTGCTTGCGCTATTAGAGAGCCGGCCCTGCTGTGTGCCTTTGTGGGCTGGGAGGCACAAACATGCTGCCGCTGGCTGGGGAGGGAGGGAGAGGAAAACCCGGTGGAGCTTGACTTGTGTATCTTGCTTTTTAGTCTTCTTTATCGATCTACCTGTCTGTCTCTCTACCTGTATGTCTTTTTAGCAGTTGGTCTGTCTATCTATTTCTCTACCTGTCTCTTCATCATCTTCTCTATCTGTAAAATATAACATTCTGCAATAAGATAGTAACTGTAAACCAGCAGATTCTTGTTATTAGACATACTTAGTACAGGCTGATAAACTCAGACACCGATTGGACTAGACAGTCCTAAAATACCACTAACTAGCTTAACTGCACAATATATTTGTCTGAAATAGGTGGTTTATTTACTGATTTTTACTACTTGCTCAAGGCAGACATGATAAGCAAACCACTGTTGCTTCTTTAACTTTTTTTCCCAGAAAATATAAAAACCAATACTATTGATTACAGTCATCCTCTAAATCCATATGCATTGTCAACATTTATTGGCAATAAAAGTATGGGTCAGCACACACAATCTTTAAGTAAGGCTTAAGATAAATTTTAGGTCTCTCTGTGCTATAGCAATAATTCCCTAGAGCACATGGCTTGTCATATGTAAGTCATATTATGCTATCACCCAAATTGGTTAAGGCAATTAACATTTTATCAATGCCAACAATGCCATCATAAAGAACCTTTGTGGTTTAAAGCATTACCTTACCTGTCCCAGATAGTGAATAAAATAATTTCTAGAAAGAACATTAAATCATATTTACATGGTTCCTGTTTCCAATTACATGTTACATTACAGTGATACATGTGAGATTTCTTTTCCAACCAACATTGGGAAGTATGCAGTCATGTTGCCAAACCTGTTAAGAAGTATAGTGCTACCACATCATTAAAAACAGAAACCGGGCTCTCTGCATGGTCTGAATCAGAACGGGATGGCCCGTTTGATTGACAGACAACCTGAGGTGCATTCCTGCCAAGCTGACCTGCCAGTAATTTGAGCTGACCCACTCCTTTCTGTACTGTTCACAATTTAGCAATTTACCTTTTGGGCAACTTTAAATCTCAGCTGCTTACCTCTGGAGAACAGAATCCACAGATAAACAGGAATAAGTACTGTGACCATATGAAATATAATAAATCCTTCTGTGGATGAGAAGGGCAACATCTGTATTTTACAAAGCTGACTCTCCAAATTTTTGCTCAGATATTATCCTACTGGACAGCTATAATCTTTGTTTACCGATGAAAATTGTTCATTCTACCTTTTCCCACATAGCCTCTTATAATAGGGAGAACTCAATGTCTCAGCAACATTTTCCCAAGATAATAACTATCTTCCCCTAATGGAACACACCAAGCATCATAATCACTGCAGTGTACTTCGATGGTTATGGTGCTTGGAGTGCCCTGTTGCCTCCAAATGTAACGTGTGAAGCCAGTGTGGGGCTTAGCCAATGAGCTCATCCTGTGAGGCAGGGTTTCTCTCAGGAGAGCTAAGAGCTAACGGAAGCTCTTTGCAGGCACTCTTGATGGAGTCTGAGACTAATGACCAGTGGACTCCAGGTAAGAAGTCAAACCATCAAACAGTTTGACTACTTAGGTTCAGGGGTTGTTAAAGCAAACCTGATACCATAACCACTAAAGCGCAAAGTGGCCATGGGTGCCTGAAGTGTTTCTTTAAGCTCATGGGATGAGTGATGCCCCTGGTCTGGTTTGATCCACATTAAGTATACAGAGGACCCTACAGATAGAAAATATCTGAGACTTGGAATTTGTTTAATTAGGAGGATTGTAGAGAAATCAAAGTTTATATGGAGCCCACAAAGTATACTGCAATTTTAAGTAGGTTGCAGGTACTTGAAAAAAATGTTCTTCTTTTGGAGTCTAGAACATGGTGCATAGATTCATCACCTTTCCACTTACCCTAGTTCCCAAAATAAATCTCAGGCACATACTATGGATCCAAAAGCCTTTTTCAGACTCCACCAGTTTTCCCATATTACTATTGATGTTAATTTGGTACAGTTTTTTCCTATCTAAGGCCCAGTAGTATGCAGCAGCACTGTAAAAGCATTATCCGTTATGGTGGTCTAGCAAGGTGAATAGGAAGGTGAATACGGACTTTGCATTATGGACTGCTGTTTGGTAAACTTACATATAGATTCCTCTGATTTTAAAAGTTAATCTAATGGCAACCGAACTGATTAAAAAAACAACAACCTGAAAATGCTTTTTGTGAGTAGCCACATAGCAAACTGTTTGATGAATCAACCAAATTTGCACTATCAAATGCCATGTGGCTGCTTTTCTGCATTTTGTTTATAAACCCCATAATGCTTTCTCTGGAAATAAATATCTTGCTGAGATATGAAATTGTACTCTTGATGATACATTTCAAAATACTATGCATTAAAGGAATTAAATTTGATACCATATGCCAAAGTGTGGCACTTTTCTGGGACGGCATTACAATAAAGGCAGCATCCAGTTGACCGGCAGGAAGAAAGCGCCCTGTACAGCGCTCCCCTCCTGTCAGTCTTTGTATGTAGCGTGGCCAAGCCACTGACTAGGATAGAAGAACTTATTTTCCTCTCCCCGGTCTGATAAGCAATGGCGGCTCTAGACTTGGCGAGGCCTTAGGCGAAACTCATACATGAGGCCCCCACTAACACCATTATTGGAAAAAAAAAAAGCAGTTGACTTGTGTGTGTATAAGAAGCTGTAGATATATTGAAGGGCGGGCTTGCAGTACTGGATATAGAGAACTAGTCTTTGTATACGTCGTTGCATTGTCTACCTGTGTGTGCCTGAGAGTGTGTGTCTGGCAGTGAGTATCTTTGTATATGTATGCATGTTTCTCTGAGCATGTGTATGTTTGTGTTACTGCCTGTGGCCTTTGGCATTAAGTTCATGGCGAAGCTATGTTTTATGACAGTGTGTAGAATGATTGCCTTCAGGGGGTGACAGGGTGAGTAAAGGAGTAACTGTGGCAGGGTGATTGTAAAAAGAGCAGGAGGGTGCCAGAGTGCGGAGAGTGGTGCCCGTGTGTTTAGAGGGAGAGATAGTGTGTATGGAGGGGGGTGACAGTGTGTATGGAGGGGGGTGACAGTGTGTGCGGAGAGAGGTGACAGAGTGTGTGGGGGTGACATAGTGTGAGGGGGTGGCATAGTGTGAGGGGGTGACAGAGTAAGAAGGGGTGACAGTGTGAGAGGGTTACATTAGTGTAAGGGGTGTGACAGAGTAAGAGGGGGTGACAGAGTAAAAGGGAAGAGACAGGGGGGAGACCTAGTGTGAGGGAGGGTGACATAGTGTAGGGGGGGTGACAGAGTGAGAGGAGGTGACAGTATTAGTGGGTGAC